>BMAV01022690.1:0-26298 GCA_019973955.1 Trichonephila inaurata madagascariensis
AATTCGGGTTAAAAACACTTTCTGTTTTATTTCCCAATTTCATCTCATCTAAGTTCACTAGCTCTTTACTAAGTACCACTGGATTAATATCTTCTTTAGCTGTCTCCTTTATCACATCGACTGATGTTTTTCACACATCTCATTTGCAGAAATTAGGAGTACTCTAGGTAAACCCTTTTCTTCCGGAACAGTGACAGGTTGTGCTACAGCATCTAGACCCACACTAAGCATTTTGGCTCGTTCGCTTTCAAGAGGAAGAACTTTCTCGGTTGTTTCAGGTAACTCCATGTCTTCATCTGACTTTTCCGATCCCATTTCGTCTTTCAACACCTTTCTTTCTCATGCACTAGCGTCAATCACTGTTTGCTGTTTCGTTGTGAGAGATTCGTTTTTTATTATCACTTGGTGAGGAAAATAAAGCACTGGGTCATTCGTTAAGATAAAAGGATTTTTTACCTTCTCAATTATTCCCTCATCTAAATAATTCCTGAAAACCTTACAATACTCGGGAATACAATACCTTTTTCACTTTGCTTTTTTCTCATAGGGACTTCCGAGGTCGTCTTTTCTCTAAATTAAAATTATCACTCAACTCATCACTATCTCTTTTCCACGGGAGTTCTAACTCATATCTATCATTTTTAAAATGTACTCTCTGCTTAAACATTTCTAAGCTAACATCCTCCTCACTATTACAATTCTCGTTTTTGACACCAATCGATTTTAACTCCCTAAAAGACTTTAATGTTGTATTTAAATCACTATCTCTAATTAATCCACAGTGAATCTTACTATCCCTCACCTCATCTCCTACACCTCCGCTAACTACATATCCAAACAGTATTTTGTAAAAGTAGTCGAGAATCTCCACAATATATTTGGCCTGGTCTCAATAATTCGTAAAATATTTCCGCACCTAACAACACATCAATTTTACCATGAATATTAAATTTATAATCCGCTAGTTTAATTTCATTTGGCATATCTAGTGAAACATTTATTGTTTGAGACGGAGTCAAATCAGTTAACTTTTTTACAACTAATAAATTTAGCTCCTTTTTGAAACTTAAATCACCATTAAAAATGGAGGTCGTAACCCCTCCATTTATTGTCATTGTTGACTCATTTAAACAAGATACTCTAACAAATTAATTTTCTAATTTTTCAATTGCAATCTATCCGCACAATCCTTAGTAATAAAATTTGATTGACATCCCATGTCTAAAAGTCCCCTTACTTGGTGCAAGACACCAAATCTATCTCTAATGAGACATTGAATGCTACTCAGTAAAACGGTTCGCTTTTTATTCTTTAAAAAGCTCGTGGCTAAGAATGAGATTTGTTTTCTTCACTCCCAGTTTGGGGAAGAACGACGCAATTCGATCTTTCCGGTAATCCGAACACATCTGCGAGGGGTTGAGAACGGAATTCTCAACTATTTGGGGGAAGGCTGGAGATCTAATTTCCGGTTTGGAAAAGTGAATAAGACAGTTATGTGGCTTCCCACAAAAACAGTCCTTCGCACTGCAGCTTTTGACATTGCAGTTAGGGGAAAAGCACTTGAAACACAAATGATTAGCTTTTACGAAATCCACTCTTTTTTTGACACTGTGACGTCTTCGTTGGGGGTGAACCACACTCTGTCAATTCTTCTGAAGTCACTATATCTATTCATCCCCAAACAGCTGTTGGTGACAAGTGCAGGTGGCCATGGGGTCATTGTTTGTTTCTGGCCTCGGTCAAGCGCGGACATCTGGTCTGGAATTTACAATGGCTAGGATGCCGGTGACAATGAGCATTCCTGTATGAAAGGACTTGAGATAGGCGAGGCCTGTATGCATGTCGGTTAGCAGAGTGGGGCTGTGAGGCCCAGGTGTGAGATGAATAGATGAGAGTTATAGCCTATGGATTCCAGACGGAATGGATGTGTTTGTGTTTCCGACAAATGAGAGACGAAGGTGGCCCGGGGACGAGGCAGACCCTTTGACTGCCAATGAGGAAGACGAGGGCAGACCCTTTTTTTTGACCTGCCAATGAGGGAAACGAGGGGCGTGTGGTGGACCCGCCCTGGTGTTTAAAAGGGGTGACGAGGAAAAGAAACGGACGGAGAGAAAACTGAGAAGAGAAACCTAAAGCGCTTGACGGAGAGAGGAAGAAGCTTGGAGATGACTAGTGAGACGGACGGAGCAGGGGATGGAAACAGAGAGCCATGGGTAAGCTAGAGCCCGGAAAAGTAAGGGATTGTCGAGTGCCTTGCGGAATAAGGACTGACCTCGAGTGAAAAAGACTGTCCGCCCGGCTTTGGCCTATTTAATGAAGCTATTAAATACTATTTAAATATTAAAATATGGCTGTGACAAATTTTCTTGTGTACTAATGACTGACGACGTTACAGCTATATATATATATATATATTAAATTGGTGGCAGCGGAGGGATCCGCTTGGCATATATTGTGCGTCTAAGAGCCAGCCTATAAGCTCTAGGCTTCTTCTACAGTTAGATAGTCGGACGAAGAGGGGACTGGTTCAGAGAACCAGTAGAAAAAACATCAGTTGACGCGTCAGCTGATTGTCAGAGTGGGAGGGGAGGAGAAGTTTCGCTCGCGGCGAAGAAGGAAAGGGTCGAAAAGGGAGTTCTTCAAACGGGCGTTTGATGACGTAGTTTTCGTGAAGTTGTATTCGTCGTTTCAATACTCAGAAACTCGAAAGTAGGAAAGTAGCTCTGTGCGGCATACGATGGGTGGATGGGGGGAGATTTCTAAAGTTGTTTTGAGCATTGATTGTATCGTTGTGATGGGAGGGAATGGATGAATGAAATCGAGAGGCCAGTTCCGCTATAATATTGTGGATTGGTTCAACTCTCAGTTCCTCATGGAGAATATATCTCGGGAGGAAACGGGAGCTTCAGCTGTGTTCGTAGTGCTCTATTTTGGATTCTTTGGATATTGTCAATGTGGTTGTTGGCTGCTGATCCCCAGATCGAGCAGCCGTAGAGAAGTGAGGGGCGGAGATACTGCTTATATACGAAGAGTCTATTTTTTAACGAAAGTTTGGATTTTCTTCCGACGAGGTCTTTTAGTGCGTAGAATTTCTTCCAGAATTTTTTTGCTATTTGATCAAAGTGAGGTTTGTATGTGAGGTTGTCATTGAGTATAAGTCCAAGGTAGTTAATTTCGAAAGTCCATTCTATTGTTTGATCAAAGATTTGAAGGGGTGGAGGGCTATTATTAGCTCTTTGTTTTCTGAAGACTATTGCATTGGTTTTTTCAGTATTAATGGCTATCCTCCATTTGGTTAGCCAGGCTTGTAATTTAATGATGTAGTTTTGCATATGGGTTCTTGCTTCTTCCACCGTTGTCTTATTGCAGAGGATAGCAGCGTCATCGGCGAAGAGGCAGACTGTAGTATTGTTATCAGTGGGGAAGTCGCTGGTAAAAATGTTGTAAAGGGCTGGACTGAGTATTGAACCTTGAGGAGTAGAAGCCAGGATAGGACGTTGGTTGGAGTGTACAGAGTTGAGTTTCACGTTGAATGTTCTATTTTCCAGGTAACTGTGGATGATTTTGGTGAGGTAGGTAGGGAAGTTATGAAGGATCATTTTGTAAATTAGTCCGTCGTGCCACATCCTGTCAAATGCTTTTTGACATCAAAGAAAAAACCCAAAAGGGTTTGAAAGGTTTTTGGTTGAATCCAAAAGGGTTGGGGTTGGTTACTGGGGCAGCTTTTTTGTTTGGGGGGTTTGGGCGGGTCCAGGGGTTAAAAGGCCCGGGATGATTTTTTGATTTCATTTGGTTTTAAAGGGCCCGGGTTTTTTTTTCAGAAATTTTTTTAAAAGGAGTTTGGTCAAATTTTGGGTTGGGCGGAAATTTTTTTAAAATTTTTGGGGAATATTTTTGGGGTTGACCGTGATTAGGGCTTTTTCCTTTTGGGGGGAAAAATTTTTTGGGAGGAACAAATTGAATATTTGGTTGGGGTTGGTTATTGCATTAAGTGGGGGGGCCCGGGGCGTTTTTTTGATTCTTTTTTCCGGGTGTTTTTCTTATTTGAAAATTGAAGGATGATTTGCATGACTTCTAGCGGGGGGATCCGGCTTTTAAAGGTGAAAAAGATCCCGAATCCTTGTTTTATGGAAAAAAAGAAAAACCCCGGGCCTTATTGGGGAATGTGATGTGATTTTTAATGCCCGCCTAATTTTGGGGGGCGCCGACCAAGGGGTTTTTTGTTCCTGCTAGTGAGGGAAGCGTGCTCGCCTGTTTTTTTAAATTGCCTCTAGGAGGGGTTTGGGGGGGTTTCCCAAGCTGGGGGGAAAGGAGCCGGATACAAGTGTCTCCTGTTCCCCGGGGTAAAATCCAAAGGGTTTGGAGGACCTTTTTCCCGGGGGGGGGGACGTTTTCAAAAAAAATCCCCAGTGTTAAAGTCACGATTTCCCCCTTTTATTTGGGGGGGAATTGGGTTTTTTTTAAAGAAGTGATTTGTGTGTAAAGGGGGTTCCCTAAAATTGTTCCTATTTTCTACGTCTACAAATTTTAAGGTGAGTCTTTTTTTTTTTGAGATTTTTTTTCGGGACAAATTTGAGATTATTTTTTTTTTGTATGTGAAATTTTGGGGAAAATAAGGAATAAAAAAGACTAGGAAAATTTCCCCGAAAAATTAAGGGGGCAAAAAAGGTTTTTGGTTTTTGTATGAAGTGTATAAAAGGTGCGATATTGGGTATTTTTTTGATTTGGGAAAAATTAGTATATAGAAAATTTAACTTTTTGGGGTTTTCACAGTAATTTGTGGGGTTATTTTTGGGTGGTCTTAGATTTGGGGGAAATTTAGTATACAGTGGTTATACTAGTGGTTGTTGGTACAATATTGTTTTGGGATATTTTTGGAAGTTATAGATTTGTAAAATTCGGTATACACTAGTTATACTTGGGGTTGGTGGTATTTTTGGTAGGTTAAAATTTGTGTGTTGGTTTTAGATTTGCGCATATTTGTAAAATATAGTTAAGTCTAGGTCTAGTGTATTTTTAAATTTTTAGTCTGTGTAAAATTTTTTGTTAACGTTTAAAAGTTTAGATTTGGTTTTGTGTTTTATTAGTGCATCTTTGGCGTTTCTGTTAAAGAAAAAAGAAAAAAGGCGTAATGTTAGAATTTTGCAAAAAGAATTAAGGGTGGGAATTGATAATTTTTTGGGTGGATTTAAAAAGGAATTTGTCAAAGTAAATACTAAAACTGATGAAGTACCAAAAAATTTTGGTTAGGGGGGTATTTTGGATGAAAAACGGGAATTGGGAACGTGAAAAACTTTGAAAGGCGGGGGTTAAGGGAAACCCGTGAACAACGTAAAAAGAGGGGAAATTAAAAAAAAATTTGAGAAGGTAGACTAGCTAGGGAATTTGAGTTAAGAAAGACTAAGAGCTCAACACAGAAATAAGTTAAAAAAAAATGAATTGAAGTCGGGGGAATGGGGTTAAAAATTGAAATGTTTTTGGGGTTTGTCAGGAAGACGTACCGCAGAAGTTAGTAAACCGGTTAATAAGTGTAGGCCTTTAATTAATTCGGTAGTTTAAAAAAAGCGGGGGGAAAAACGCCATGCCCTTGATTTTTAAAAAGGAGAATTTTTTTAAAAAAGGAAGGACAACTTTTTCCCCCTTTTCTGAAGTAAGAGGGATAGGAACAAAAAAGAAAAAGAAAAATTTATGGTTAAAAAAGGGGGAAAAGAAATAATTTGGATGGGGTTGGTCATTGTGAAAGGGAACTGCGGCCGTTTGCGGGTCAAAAGTGTCAAATGCAATCGCTTTGTGTGCAAAGCGGGAAAAGTCTGATGAAAAAAGAGCGGGTTCCTTTAGAGTTGATAGCAGATGGGGGATGGGTGGGCCCGAAAGGGGTTGTAAAAAGGGGTACGAGAAAAAGAAATACCAGTATGACGTTGCCAGGTGGGGGGAAAAAGCGGGTTAACAGTGAATCGTAAAGGGTTTTTTGGGAAACCCCAACAATGGCGGAATAGAAAAAAGGAAATGGGGGAAAAAGGGGAAACACGTGTGAAGCTGATGTGGGGGGAGGTTTGAGAGGTAAAGGTTAACAATGCGTTTTGCCTCCCCAAAACCAAAAGAGATTGATGGGAAACCCGTTTAAAAGAGACGGATAATAGGCCCTAGTTTTAGCTCAGAATTTAATTTCAAGGGGGGGATTTACGGAAAAAGAGATCGAAATTACCATTTATCGTCTTAATTTAGTAAAATTGTACCGTAGGAAGCCGGATTTGGCAAATTTGGTTAAAAGAATAGCCCCGGGGGGAATAGTGAAAGTTTCCCGGGAAATTCTCTTTCGGAAAAAACCATTTTATTTTTTAACTTTCAAGTTTTTTAAAAGGGGGAAAGTCAACTGTATTTTAAATTACCGCCTGATCAAGTAACTATTTAAGAATGATTAACACAAAAAAGAAAAAAAGGGTTTTCCCTTCATATCCTGGGATGATTTTTTTTAAGGCGAAGGATATTTTTTAAATAGGGGGAAAAGCCTTTTAAAAATCAAAACTTGTTGTACATCCCGGATGTTAATTAATTCGCTACGGGGAGGATCAAATTATCTTTTAGATTTAAAATTGTAAACGGGGTGGGGCAGTGAACCATTACCCCTGCCGTTGTTTTGGTTAGAAAAATGAGCCGATACCCTTCCACGTATTAAATGTAATAAGTTTAGGAATTTGAACCCCGGTGACCGGAAGGGCCGGGAAAATTTTTCTTTTTTTAAAAAAGGAAGGTTTTGTAGAAAAAAATGGGGCGGTATCGTGGGTCACTGTACTGGATTTGTGGAAGTGGTAACGTCGTTCTCTCATGATGAGTTATCCGAAGTATCCCCATGTGTTATGCCATTTGGCATGTACATTATTAAAAGTGAGGGTTTTAAATTTGTATGCGCTTCTTCTTATGGATGTAATTTAACGACACAGGTTTGGGTGGCTAGAACGGGTTTTATGCATCACAATGGTCATTAGACATTCTGATGCAGATTTGGGAAAAATCGTGTAAAAACAGCTTGTATTAAAAGTGGTTGGGGTTGGATTGGGTCCCGGGAAATCGGGTCCCACCAAAAAAAATTAGAACCCTCGGAAAATTTGTTCCATGCACAAAAATAGACTTGGGAAATTTATTGCATGAGCTAATGAGGATTTTTTATATTCCCCAATTAAAATTTCCCAATTTTTTCCCCAATAACTAACGTAATGGAAACAATACCATGAATTGTGAATAACTTTTTATAATGGTTTGTGAAGATGCCAACCCCCCCAAAAAATTTTAAATTAATCTAGAAGGTCTTTTAAAAATTTTAAAAAAAATTTTTTAATGTTATTTTAAAGGGTTGGAATTTATGGGGGGTTTTTTTTGTTTTAAATTTTAAAACCGTTGGAATTAGTAGGTGGGAATAAAACAATTCTTTGGATTTGTCCTTTTGGGGTGAATTAATATCTGTAGGGTATGAGGGGTTTGTGTGTGTGTAAGGTGGAAGGATATTATGTGGGTTTGGAAAAACTTTTTTGTGTTTTCTTAGTAAGGTGAATACTCACAGATGTTTTCACAATTGATTGAGCGATTTAATTATTTGGGTTTTGAGTGAAATATTATGATTTGATTTAACTTCTTTTAAACCCAAAAGGAAAAATTTTAAAGGTTTTGATGAACTTTTAAAAAAGGGAAAAAAAAATCCAAGATTTGGGATTTAAAATTTTATTTTTAAAATTAATTTTTATAAATTTTGGGTTTATTTTTTTTTTTTTGCAGTTGTATTTATTTCCTTTGGGTTGCTGTCCTTTCAGTCTCATAGATAAGACAAACCTTTCGGTGTGAAAATTGGGGAAATGATCTTTAAACCCGGGGCCAGAGCAGTCCAGTGAAATGGACCTTTTTCAGGGGAAGGAGCTGTGACGTCTTCGTTGGGGGGGAACCCCACTCTGTCCCCAAATTTTTCCAAAAATCACTATATTTATCCCCCCAGCTGTTTGGGGGACAAATGCAGGTGGCCATGGGGTCATTGTTTGTTGTCTGGCCTCGGTCAAAACCCGGGGGCATTTGGGCTGGAATTTACAAAGGCTTAAATTTCCCGGGGACAATGGGGTTCCCCGTTTAAAGAAATTGAATAGGCGGGGGCTTTGCATGTCCCGGGGGGCTTGGGGGGTGGGGCTGTGGGGAGGTGTGGGGAAAAATAGATGAGGTTATGGCGCCCTTGGATTCCAGACGGACCCCGGGGGGTATGTTTGTTTTGCCGCGCAAATTGGGGAGACGAAGGTGGGCCGGGGACGAGGGCAGACCTTTTCTTTTTGACCTGCCCAAAGAAAGGGGGGGCGAGGGCGGGGGCCTTTTTTTTTTGGCCCCAATGAGGAAAACGAGGGGCGTGTGGTTTTAACCCCGCCCCCGGTGTTTAAAAGGGGTGGTACAAGGGAAAAAAAGAAACGGACCCCAGGAAAAATGGGAAAAAAACCTAAAAGGCGACTTGGACGGAGAGGGAAAAAAGCTTGGAGATAGAGCCCTGGGTGAGACGGGCGGAGCACGGGGATAAACAGGCCATGGGTGGGTAGAGCCCGGAAAAACGAGGGATTGTCGAGGGAACTTGCGGTGGGGCTGACCCCAAATGAAAAAAAACTGCCCCCCCCGGCTTTGGCCCATTTAATGAAATATTAAATACTATTTAAATATTAAAATATATGGCTGTGACAAATTTTCTTGTGTACTAATGACTGACGACGTTACAACCCCTGGGGATTTAAAATTTTTTTGGGACGAATACAGCCCCGGGTGGAATTCTTTTGATTTGCAACAAAAAATTTCACAATTTTTTTAAAGGAAGACAGATTTACGCTTGAAATATTTTTTTCTCCACGATAATAGACCTCATTACTTTAAACTTAAAAAAAAAATTTTGTTCTCTAATTTTCCTTTGGGTGATATAAAAAAAATCACACTCACGGAAACTAGCTTTTGCGGCAAAACCACATTTTCGCCCTGCATAACGCCAACATGGGATTTTTAAATTTTCGGTCTAATGTCTCTATTATCTTATCTGATATAATTAATTCGCAAACTGACTTGAAATCATTGACCTCCCCTAATTGGGAATGGTAATTAAATAATATAAATTATTTTTTTACCAAACTTAAAAAATTTAAAAAAATATTTCTAATTTGTAACATGTATATTGGAAAAAAAAAAAATCTGGTGGCAAGAAAAGGGTTTCTCCATCCCCAAAAAATGATTCCCCAAAAATACCATATTGATCATCTTGGTCCTTTAGCAACATCGCATAAAAACTATAAATTCATTTTAGCTGTCATTGACTCTTTACCAAATTTTTTTGGTTATATATACCCACAAAAACTACATCTACCAGGAAAAAAATTGACATCCAAAAACCACATTTGGAAATCCCGTTTTCTTATCACTGATCTTGGAACTAATTCACTTCCGACGAATTTCACTTATTGTTCCGAAAAAATATTTCACTTCATCATTTACTACAGGTTTCCACGTGCAAATGGTCAAAGAACGCATTAATCGAACAATTATTTTGTCTTATTAAAATGTCAGAAGACGATCCCCAAAAATGGTTCAAACATGTTCTTCACTACAAGAAGTCTTAAACTCAACATTCCAACGAAGCATTAACACCACTCCTTTTGAATTACCTTTGGAACACAAATCAATAACAAGACTGATTTGCGCATTCAAAATTAATCGACGAACAGCTACAACTCGAATTTAATAAAAACAGAGAACTCCTACGTAAAGCGGCAAAAGCGCAAATATAATTAAAGTGCAAAATGAAAAAAAAAAGTCTTATAATCTTCGACGAAAATCTCCTTGTTTATATAGTGTTAGGACTTAGTTACTATTAAAAAGAACAGGGGGACCTGAACAAAAACTCTGCAATAAATTTATCGGTCCATATAAAATTATTCAGGTAAAGCCTAACGATACCTACAACGTCGAAAAATGTGGAAAGATGGCCCAACCAAAACAAATACTTGTGCGAATACTTGAAACCATGGACACACAAATGAATGTTACATTACAAACGAAAACTTTTACATCTTTTTCATTATCACCATACTAAGATTGCTTTGTATTTTTGTCTTCTTTCCATCTGTATACCTATTTTTTATTTTATGCTTTATTATTATTTTTGATTTTCTGATACATATTTGACTGTGTGTTTTAATAATTGTTTTATTTGTAAGTTTTTTTCCCTTAGCTTTTCAATTTTATTTCATGACTTTTTTGAAGTACATTGTATTTTACATGCGAGGGGGCGCATGCTTGGTCATGATGGCCGATGTAGGAATGGAGGGACTTTTCCCTCATATCCTTCTTATATTCCCTTAATGACGTAAGGCCAAGAGAGCGCCACCTAGCTGACAAGGCTGTTCGAGGATAAAGAGACGACAGACTGATAGGACGATTGCGCGGGAAGACAGAGAGACGACGCAGACGGGACGAGACGAAGGAAGGCGCAGTGACGAGACGCCTGGTGGAATCCAACCACTCGATAACTTTTTACTAAATTTTAGCCCTCCCTTGTAGATAATTCCCCTAAATAAATGCATACTTAATTCAATCTGGTCGTTGTCACTCTCTATAATATTTACTATACAAATAATAAAAGACTATAGTACAGTGTTATTTTATTTTTGGTATATTTTTCATTAGAGTGAATTTTTTTTAGTAGATTGCTGTTGTAGCTCAAAAAGGTTATGAAATTTTTCACAAAAATTGGTTCAAATATATAACACTCATATAAAAAAAATGCTTTCAAAGTCTCAAACTTAATTATGATTTTTCTGATGTCCACACTTTATTAACAGTAAAAAAAAAAAAACGAGCTCTGTCGCAGCATTAAGTCCTGGGAAGGACAGTGCGTATTCCTAAATTTTTAGTGCATTATTGTACGGAACATGGTTTGTTTCAAAATGATGAGAAATATTTCTAGCCAATTGTGTTCTCCATTTGAGATTTTGCTGACGCTTTAGATTTAACTTTTTTCTTATCAATTTTTTTTTAATATTGATACCTAATTAAAAAGACCATTTTTGGAAATATTACTACATAATTTTTGAGTAATATTGATTGAAGGATTTCATCACATCATTCCATTTAATTCTCGTTTTAATGTAACCCAATGAAAATGTGCAATATCATTATGTAGCATGCACTCTTCTAAATAATCTACGGCCGCGGTAGCCAAGTGGTCAAGGTATCGGATCATGGCTGGCGTGTCATGAATTCGAGCCCTGTACTAAAGACTCTCCATGTAGGGAGCGATGCACGTTAAATCTGTCGAGAGCTCAAACGTCCTCCCGTTGGTGTGGTAGTTAGGAGAGGTGGTACCAGCTCAGGTGTCGTCCTCGTCACTTGACCATAGTTCAAAATTACGAGGTCCGTCGCCAAAAGCCCTCGTGTAGCTGAACAGTGCGATGTTAATCTTCACTCACTCACACTAAATAATCTACGTAGTACGATCCAAAAATTTGGGGACTGCTGACGATGAAAGCAAGTACCTAAAGTTAAACCCCTTGAAATGGATTCTCCCAACCCTCCCCTATCAAGCCAGGTTGGTTTAATTTATGTCATGTGACCCAACCGCACGCGCGGCTGTGATCTTCTGAAGCTAGTTAGCTTTGTCCCGCGATGTAAAAAAGATGGCTTTTCTTGCACAGCGTTGAATATTAAATTCGCTAAACACGCTTTGGTGAAACACCAATGGAGAGTTTGGAAATGCTAAGTAAGGTGTATAGTGAATGTACCATGGTGAAAGACAACGCACCAGCACATCGATCCGCAATGGACTAAATTCATGTGACGTCACGATCACATGATTCCCGTGAGCTCTTGTGCACGTGCATACGGCGTCATTTGTTTACGACTATTTTGCTCTTAAACTCGTATAGTTAATTATTCTTTTTTTACGTTCAGAAATGACATCCCTGCTGTCAGGGTTTTTTTAAAAAGGTACTTTTTTGTTTAAAAAAAAATTTACTTATCCAATTTAAAACAAAACAACTAAATTACTAGAAATTATTCTTAGGTCTGGTTGTACATTTTTCTTGTTTTGAAAATTTTTTTTTTAATGCTGCGGCTGAAATATATTCAGTTACTTTTAAAACCGAAAAGTTTGGAATGCAATAACAATCAATAATTTTTTTTTAAATTCACATTTTTTTTAAAAGTATTATTCATCATTTAAATTGTATAAAATATTTATTTTGAAACATCAAATAAATTTTAATTTAATTGTGAATGGATATTTTTTAGACTATTCATTTATATATATATTATTTTTTCAATCTAATTTATAATTCTTTGGGAAAAAAATAAAATTGTTTTCATCAATGCATAACATTTATTAATCAAAAATTTTCATGTTAACTCTCTAATATGAGAAAAAATGGTTTAAAAAAGTAATCTTTTACAAGTATTTTGGAACCATCTATTTATAGATAAATCATTTTAATTCAATAAGAAGAAAAAATATATTTAAAACCGAGAATAATTAAACAGCATTTCTGAGCTTTTTTGCACCTTTTCTGATGATACATTCCCCTTAATATTGTATAATTTAAAAAATTAGATCTATACATGTTATAGGCACTTTATATGAAGAAAAAAATATTGAATGTGTTATTAAAAATTGTAACGTAGATTTTTAATATAGATCATAATCGCATTAATTTTAATTTGTGATCCAAGTGGTGCATACCCATGCTTATTTATTGCGTGTTATTTTCAGAAAAATTAACTTGCACTTTTTTTTTCGATGCTTAATATTGCAAGTACATTTAAGCTTTCTGTACACATGCATGATTGAATGTAACTTTTTATTAATTTTAATATACTGAAACAGCTCTCAGCACTTGCTATAGTAACTGCAACTTAAGAGTAAAGTATTAAAACAGTTAATGCATGTGTGTGTGTAGAAATAACTCATTATAACTATTTGGTATGTATCGTGTGTTATTTGTATTCAAAATCAAATTCTGTTTCTAACTGTGATTTCATCTACATCGTTCTTGTAAAACTTTACAAAAGTCTTGGAACTTTTTTTTTCTAATTCATGTTGTTCTCAGGTTTTGAAATCGGAATTAATATTTGTTATGCGTCTAAATCTATGTTCTATTTGCGCTATAACTGTATCAATATTGCAGTGTTATAGAAGTAACATCTAAATCCTTCTACCAGGGTTTTTTTTGTAACTTGCTAAGGATGCACAATTCTATTTCAAGAGTTTTTTTAGTTTGTTGACATGATATATTAACACAGGATCATATTTACTTCATAATTCTTTTAAACTGAAAAAATTTCTATTATTAGTTGTTCCTATTATTTCATGGTATCCACAAAGGGGGAGATTATGAAAAGCTAAAAATAGAATCACATGTACTCTTTGAAATGTCAATTTGAGTTGTTAAATTTCCTTATTTATATAAACTTCGTTTCATCAATAATTGCACATGGCACAAATAGAACACCCATTATAGCCTCCTGTAAATTTTGCAGATTGCGCATTCTTATTATAGTGGCGGTGAATAATATTCATTTATTGCCCTATGTTGACGCATCATATGTATGCGTTCCACATTTTATTTTATTTACTGAAACGTACACGAACCGATTAATTGGTTCTTAATTTCAAATTACATGGCTTAAATTAATGGGAAACATAACATTTTAACATCCCATTCTTAATGTTATCTGATGTGTAGAGTTCAGAATTTGAAACCTATTATATGCCTCATTTTGCGAATCAATCAAATCTGCAGATTGTTACAATTCAGAGATCTACAATAACAATGTTTACGATAAAATTTGTATTTTGAAAAGAAATGTCAAGTTTTCATGTGAAATAATGCATTTTAGTTTTTGATCATGCTGGGGTCCCAGTGCATAGCATCCGCTGCTCTTCTCCAGAAAGCCGGCCCTTATTATGCACTTTATATATAATTCAATAACTTATAATAATGGATAATCACATTAAAAACAAGAATTCCTATAAATTATACATTTATAGAAGTAATTTTTTTAAACTTAATAGTGAAATAGTATTTTCTTTTATTAACTTATTTCTAAAAAAAATTTCGAAACACTTTTAAAGGATAATTAGTAAATAAATCAGACAGTCAAAGATGGAGAATGTTATTTTATTAGAATAATTTTTTTTTTTTCAAACATCTTCAAATGCTTCATAATATTGTAAAGTATTTATATGCAACATATTGTAAAAATAAAATTCATTTTCATCAAAATTACTGATCGACAATTAAATAAAATATTCATTTGAACTTTAAGTGTAGGTAGGCAAACGATGTAAATATAATATATTTTACAGAAAATTGTTACTTTTCATCTCTGAATAACACTTCTATTTCCAGTGGCACTGGAAAACTTCGCACTATAATATAATATTTCGTGCAAGTTGAAGTTTTTTAAAAGAAGCGGTTTCGAACCTATACTGTGAGCCATTCTTGTGAAAAAATATGAAATAAAGAACAAAATTAATTAATAACTAAAATAATTAAGAGTTATATCTAAGTGCATCAAGAACTATAAATAAATATCCCAGCTAACACTAACCAGATAATACTGACGAAGCAGACGAATACCTAATTAGATAAATAATTTAGAAGAAAACAAAAATTATACAAAAGAGTTGTTAAAAATATTTCCTAACAAATATATATACTAGAATAATGCAAAAAATACAATATCATATATTTTTAATTAGATAAAATTAAGACACAAGAATGTCATCAACAAAGATACAGGAAAACCCATGTTATGAATAAACACGTGGGGATATTGCAGCCGGAATCACGTGATTACCCGATTGGCGCCTACTGTCTGCGCAAATACTCCTCTCCAAAACTCACACTATCGTGTTTCCACATCCCCTGTTCACTAGACTTAGTCCCATCAATGAAAAAACATTTACAGGGACGCCGTTTTGTGTCATCAAATGAGGCGAAAGTAGCATCGCTGTTAGCCTTACGGGAGGTTCCGAAAATTGTCTTCCAGCTGTGCTTCCAGAAGTGAATCGTCGCTCTAGGGCAGGGGTCGGCAACCTTTTGAGTCGGAAGAGCCAAAAATTACAATTTACAAAGTTTTTAAAAAGAGCCACAAAAATTTTTTTGTCAACAATAAATAGTACTTGCATAAATAAAGTTTTTTGATAAAAAAAACTAATCTACTTATTCATAAGAAAAAATATCTGTTTATTCATATACAAGTAGTGTTTTTCACAACAAATTAGATAATATATATATATATGGCATTATTAGATAATTACTTATTATTTAAGCACAGGCGTAGCCAGCGCAGAGGGGGCCCTGTATCAAAATTCCTTCGGGGCCCTTTTATAGATACGGGAGCCCTGTTAATAGGGGCTGTAGTTACACATTTTGGGGCCCTTGAAGCTTGAGGGCCCCGTATCATTGGTATGGCGGTAGCTACGCCCCTGTATTTAAATAAAAAATTAAAATGATTAAACATTTACTTTTTTTACAACACTAATTTGTACTTCAATAACAAACAATTGAGCAAACAAATTCAATGGGAGCGTTGCCTTTGCATGGTTTTAGAAAGTTTGGATAAATTTGGCTCACAACTTGTTGTTTTAAGTTTCAAATACGAATCTGTAAATTTTCATTTGTTAGTTGGCTTCTTTTACTTTGCTTTTAATTATATTCACGCAAGAGAAAACTTGCAGTTACGAATATGTCGATCCGAAGATAGTCAGCACTTCAAATGCCAACTTCTTCACCTCATTGTAGCAATCTGGAACATTATTCCAAGCTTCGAATATAAGTGCCTCAACTCGCTGCATTTCTTTTAAAGCTGTCTACTTTTGTTGCGTTACGTACATACATTTCTGGACCTCCAGCTCTTCCAACTTGCTTCTCAAATTTGTAAATTTTCCACTCCACAAAGCTTTACTTTTTAAATCGATTAATTGAATTTCTAGAGATCCAGTATCAACTTCAAATGGCTCAATGTGGATTTCGTTACTATTTGTGTTGAAAGAATTTACTATGAATGCTAGAATGTTTTTGTTGGTTTTGAATTGCTCAAATATGTCAGCAAATTCATCTTTAACTTTTTATAACTGTGCTGAAGTAATTCGTACAGTTGTACTGGGCTTATCACGATATTGCTTTAGAAATTGAAAATGTGAAGTAATTTACCGCTCTGAATATCTTCTGTAAAAAGAATTTTTTTTACTTCGAAACAAACCAATTCTTCTACCAAAACTTAGGCTGGGTTTTCCTTTCTTAACACAGTTTTAGATTCACAGCTCATTTAATTTCGCTGTGATACCCACCATAAAGTAAAATTTTTGCAACCATTAGTCGTTCTCTAATTCAGGGTGATTAATGCCTTTTTCATTGAGGAATATATTTATTTCATTCAAGCACAAAGCAAAACGTTTCAACACCTTACCTTTGGAAAGCCATCGCCATTGTGAAGGAGTTAGGAATACTGAGTCTCCATTTCGTTTAAGACTTCTTTAAAATGACGATGGTAGAGTGCTTTTGACAAGATGCTGTTGACAATCTTTATTACCAAATTCATGACCTCAACTATTTCGGCCGGAAATGTTTGAACATAAAGCGCTTCTTGGTGTTGCATTGAAAAGAAAGAATTTCGTAGTTTATTATACTTTGAAGAATCGCTGTTGCCCCTTCATTTTTCCCTGTCATACTTCTGACGCCATCAGTTGCTATTGAAACGATTTTATTTAAATCTATCTTATTGTCTTCAAGACATATTTGCACGGCATTTGCTATATATTCCCCTCTAGTTGGTCCCGAGAGCGGTAGCAATCCTAGAAGTTCTTTTGGACCTTGGGAAGACATATACCTGAAAAAGCACTTGTCCCGTGTCTTTTAGGTCGCAAGACTCATCTACAGCAAGTGATAAGGCAGAAAAAAGTAGTATATCTTCCACCTGAAAATATGTTACATTTGAAGACATTTTAGTTATTCTATCTTGTACTGTTTTAGTAGAAAGTGGCAAATCTTTGATTTTTTTTCAAGATTTCTGGTTTGTTTTTGAAATCACGAAGCAGTTCTTCAGATGCACATATGAAGCAATCTTTGACATACTGATCATCTGTGAATGGTTTGCCTTTTTTTGCAATTTCTAATACCGTGAAGCTTGCCTGATTAACATTACTTGTAAATTGCGTCCAGTTACTTAACATAGAACTTGATTTTTGTTTTTGGAGCTCGTCGACAGCTTTTTTTTTTTTTTTTCGTTCTTCGCTGGCTGGATATTTGGTAGCAAACTGAGTGTGTTTTGTTGTAAAGTGTCTCTGTAAGTTTGATTTCTTATTGTGTGCGAGTTTTTCGTGGCAAATGAGCCAAGTCGGAAGACCATCTGAGTTGTATATGAAAGAGAACGACCGACTCCATCCAATCCAAATTCTCTTCTTCAGATCTTTTTTTTTTTTTTTTGTATATGTCATGCTTGAGGTGAAGCTGTAATAAGGAATTTTTAAAATTATTATTTAAGTATCCAAAACAGCAGATGACAAGGTTTGCCATTATTTATAATGTCAACGTATACCTACATAAATACATACGAGAAGCAGGGCATAATGAAATATAATTTATCATAAAACATTTTACAACGATATTTTCCAATTAAAAATATTTACCCAAATAAAATAAATCATTCTCTAATAATTTAATTATTATAATATATAATTTAGACACGAAACACTGTCTGTCTCACTCCTTCACGTTCCGATTGACTACATGTACATAGCTTCGTCGCATCTGTGGTCGCCTCCCGTGTGCGGTGATCGCCGACTGGCACAAGCGGACTTGTCAGAACGTGTTTATCACGGCGCAGTCTGCACATTTTGTTTTTTTTTAAAAAAAATTTGGCAAACATTTGATACTTAATTTACGAGTTATGCCCAGCAATGCCGAATTCAATGAAAATTGCCAAACATATAAACAATCTAAAACTGCAAATACCTACCTACTTTGATCCTCAGAGTTCAAAAATAGGTCTATTAAATAACAATTTATAGGTACTTACACTTATAACTATTATTTTAACGTTAATTTTGGAATAATAAAAGCTATAAAAAATAGGTAATTTACAAAATATATATTTTAATAAAAACACTTTCGCGGTAATGTCCAACAGTAGTACTTTGTTTCTTTTTTGACAATTCTTATTGACTTTAAAAAATAGTTAGGTATCTTATTTGGAAAAAAATATGTATAATATGCATTTTAAAAATATAATACTTATTATATTACCTACCTTTGCTTCTGTTTTTTTTATTATTATATATGTACATACATACCTTTGAGAAGATAATTCGCTTCTAACTCTTTTACTTGAAACAACAAACTATACGTCCCAGTCAAAGCACTGGTGAAGACGCCAAATTGTCTTTCGTCGAAAGCGAATTAAAACCTACACAGAAACATCCAACGACGGCTTAATTCGAGAGCTTACGAAGTACTGACGACGCGTGTCACGGGGGAGGGGTGCGGTGAAAGCGAGTACAAGTGGCTGCGAGATAGAAACGGTGCCTAATCCTCGTTAATCGATTCAGAACAATTTTTAAATGTTTTTTTTTTTTACTTGCGTATCGTCCTGATGTTCCGTATAGAACTAAAGAGCCGCAGCTACACAGCCAAAGAGCCGCAGGTTGCCGACCCCTGCTCTAGGGGACTACTTTGAAGGTGGATGTGTTTCGGCGCTGTTAACTATTCAGGTTAAGGTTTTCTACACCTTCTCCATTCAAGAGGAGTTTGCGGATTTTTCGAAGGACGAGATGGTTTCTTTTTGTTTGTGTGACCTTCTAAAAATTTTACTAGGGGTGCTAAAATGTGGGCTGCTTTAGGAATGAATCTTCGATAAAAATTATACATTCCTAAAAATCTACGCAATTGCGTTATAGTGTTAGGTCTAGGAAACTTTTGTATAGCATCGACTCGATCAGGAAGAGGTGAAATACCTTCACTGGAAACTTGAAATCCAAGACATTTTAAACTATCTACTTCGAAAATAGATTTTGAAGGCTTAATCGTTAAGACATAATAATCAAGTCTTTCAAAAAGTGCACGGAGATTATCAGTATGTTCTTGAACATTTTGAGATGCAATTAAGATATCATCAATAAAAGCATAAACACCTTTCAAACCACGAGTAACTTCATCGATAAATCTTTGAAAAGTGCTAGCCGCATTGCACAAACCAAACTGCATCCGAGTACTTTCGAAGAGACCAAATGGAGTACAAATAGCAGTTTTATGTATGTCTTCGGAAGCAATCGGAATTTGGTGAAACGCTTTAACAAGATCAATATGAGAAAATATTTTTGCCCCATGTAGTTCACTTGTAAAATCAAGAATGCTAGGAATCGGATATTTATCCTTTTTTGTTTGAGCATTTAATGCTCTAAAATCGCCAACAAGGGGCGCCAATCATTGCTTTCTTTTTTAGGAACCATATGCAATGGGAAAGAATAATTACTACTGGATGGGCGCAGGTAGCCTAAATCCAACATGTGCTGAAATTCCATTTTCGCAATTCTTAACCTGTCTGGAGCCATGCGACGGGGTTTTAGCACAAACAGGTGGTCCAAAAGTATCAATATAGTGAACTACATTATGCTTAACGGTTTGGTTTGCACAAGGTGGTTTTACAATATTTAGAAAATCATTCAACAATTTAGAAAAATCATTATCAATAACATGAGTTTTAATTGAGAAAATATTAGAATTTCTAATATAATACAATGACAATTTAATTTTGTAGAAGTATCAAATGAACTACGATTTCTTAAATCAGGTTTTATATTAAAATAATGTAAGAAATCTGCACCAATAATAGCATTAGACACATTACAAATAAAAAATGGAAAGACAAAATTTCGTCTTAAACCTAAATCTATTGACATTAATTTACGCCCGTACACTTGAATGGGTGTACCATTTGCAGCAATAAAAGTTTGAACTGGAGAAGATTGTTTTTGAGTTTTATTTGCGGGAAGGATTGAGCAGTCGCTTCCCGTATCAACTAGAAAACAAATGTTGGATTTACGATCGCGAACGAAAAGGCGACAGGAAGTCGAAGGCAAGGCATACGTCGCCGCTACTCCCGCCCATTCAAGTTTTCCTGGAAAGAACAGGGCTGAATACATTTTCTTGCCTTTGTGGCAAATTTATTATGATACCAACATAAATTTGATGCTGTTGGCTTAGGACTCTTTCCGCGATTGCGAGAATTGAAACGATTTCGAGAAAAACTTCTCGATCGTCGAAGTTCTTTCACTTTCTCTCGTAAAAGTTTTAACTCTTTGAGGAGTTTTGATTCACAACTACCATCAGAATTGGCACTGGAATATTTTGATACAGCACTTACCTGTACAGGTGTGACCTCTAAAATACGATCAGCTACCTCTGAAGCTTTTTGAGCTGTAAGGGGTTGAATACTTGCAAGTATGGATTGCACATTAGGTGGTAACTGCTGTAAAAATAATTCCAAAAGAAGTGAATCCGTCTCGTTGTGCGATTCTGATCGCCGTTGCATCACTCGAAATAATTCCGATGGCTTTCTGTCTCCTAGCTGCTCTCCGGCTAAAAGTCGGCGAATTTCCTGGCTTTTGCTTTCACCGCATCGGGCAATGACTTCTTTTAATTTTGAATATGGATTTGTGCTCCCAGGTGAAAGAATTACGTCTCGAACTGCCATCGCCGCATCGGGAGACAAATGAGCTACGCAATAATTATATTTTGTGCGTTCGTCGGTTATCGACTTGGGAACTGCCAATTCGGAGGTTGATTCAAGCATCCCGAACCATAGAGCAGGATCTGATGAAACAAAAGCTGGAATTTAAACCGCTGAAATATCCTCCATACTTACGGAAGGCACAGGCAATGTTGAAAAAAAAATTTTTAATTAAAATTTTAAAATTTTATATTCAAAGAACGCAGGTCACCATTTTTTGGTGTGTTGTGTTGAGTTGAGTTGAGTGGCCAAGTAAAATTGCAGTGGTTTTACAAAAATAAACTTTATTTCTCAACATAATAAATAATTAAGTTCGAGTATATATATTCCCTTCGTCAGAGTGGAATTCTGGGAAGACAGAAGAAATGCCAGAAGACATTTCTTCTGACCAATGAAATTCAATAGTAGGTTTTAAGAGCCAATAAGACGTAAGGATCAAGAATCCGTTACTATGAGAAAGAAAGATCCGTTATTATGAGTAAGGATGATCCGATATTATGAATAAGGATCATCCGGTATTACGAAAGTACACTACAGGCGTGTAATAAACCTTAAATATATAGATTCTCACTTCACGCCATAGGCAGTAATTTTGTTATTACAATCGAGAAAAGGACATTCCGCTCGAAAGTGTAACAGGTGCGTTTTTCGATTATGCTACTTTATTATCTTATTAAAATAAACCAACTGTATCTTTTGATGAATTAGTAGCCTTATTGATTTCTTACTGCATACTGAACTAAAACACTACAGTGTTTCTTTCTCTAGTGAATATGGGACATATACAGACCTAGGAAAGCACAAGTCAAGTTTTATTAACTATCGAAATATTTTATTTACAAATTTATAGAACTGTAAAATAATTTAATTTTAATATTTATTCCTATTTTCAAGTTCTAATTTTAATAATTTATTTTAAATTTCTTTTTTTTAAGGATAGAAAAATGAAAAAAAGATGCGTCAGTTCAATAATGAATTGAAAAAGGAATTTCCATTCATAATATATAAAAAGATACTATTGCTTTGTGCAATATTTGGCATGGAGATTTTGCATTGTGGTTCGTGGCCAGAGTAGCTATAACTAAACACTTGTCCTCCTACAAACGTAAGCAATTATTAAACGCATCAGCTTTCATTAGTAACAAGTTTTTAAAACTTCAATCGTGGTTTGCCTTGTGTGTGGTTTGCCTTGTGTGTGGTTTGCCCTCGTGTAGCCGAACAGTGCGACGTTAAAAAAATTCAATCAATTCAATCAATCAATCAATTTAAAACTTCAAATTATTCTGAAGGTGGAAAGCAGCCGTACCTGCAATCTAAGGAACATTAGCATTTATGTAGGATATCCCATTTGTAAAAATTTAGATCATATCCCTTTACCGAGGTCGGCAATTCTAATCAAAACAGTATTCCACATCAACGCCATCTAGCGTCCCTTTTAAAACGCCGTCACAACCTTTTTGGCCAGAGGCCCACTAACACCCTTCGAGAGAAGTCGTGTTTCGCGAGTCAGCGCCGTTTCATCCGCGCCAGGCGGTAAGTCTTAATAGCACCAGAATGAGTTCTATTTAATCTCAATCGCCTCCCTTAAAGTAATGTGATCTAACTTTCCTATTCTTCCGAAATATGCTTATCCAACTTTTCTATTCTTTTGAAATATTTCCCATGTAAATACTCCCCTATAATTCTTAATAAATTATTTAGTTTTCAACTAGTTTCTTTCTTGAACTATGTTGTCTATTTTATTACAAAAAATTAACTAATACACCCTAAAAACCCCTAGACACCACGCCATAAAAACCCCGCTATTTGAAGGATCCCACCTTTGGAAGATTTTGGTTGGATTCCCACATTTATATATATATATATATCATAATTCACAATCAAAGTTTTTGTAGTGTGGATTGTTCAACTATATATAAATTATTGAAAAAATTTCAGTGCTAAATTAAACATACTCCAGGAACAAATGCAAGGTATTATTCAATCAGTATTTAAAAATTACTGTGATAAAATACTTATGGAAGACTGGAAGTTGCAGCATTTTTAATGATTTTATCTGTTGCTTCAAATCAATGAAACTAAATTATATCCCATACTAGTAAGATTTTAATGTAACCAATGGCGTTTAAGTAAGAATTTAAAATCTCTTCATTAAAGGTGAAACAACTGCAATTTTGTCAAACCATCTATAGAGAGTAAAATATGAAAACAATGAAAAAAAAAATCCTAAAGATGTTGCAGTAACGGCTTAAATAGTACCGAAGCGATTTTTTTCAATATTGGTTTTAATTTTCCGTTGGTCCAGGTACTCTTCAAAAATTTTTTGCTTAGTGGGAATGTAATGGTGCTTGTGTATTTCGAAATTTTGCTAGTGCGGCGATGTCATCTAATGTACATGTTTATAAACATTAGAGAAAAATTTGGGATGCCATTAATATAAATATGGAGTAAAAAGGTCGAGAGAAGCAGGGAACCTCTTGTAGTACCCCTGCCTTGAAGCAACTAGAATTGGAGAGATTTTGTGAAATGATCTATTTTATAAATAAAAGTTTATTAAGTGGATGAGTGAATCAGAGTATTAATGATTTATTTGTAGAAGACACCTATCCATTTTTGGTCAAATGCATTCTGGATCTCTAGGAAGACTGCTTTTGTAGAGTGATGTGGCCGAGTGGTATAGGTATCGGATCGTGGTTGGCTTTGTCACGGGTTCGAGCCCAGTACTACTTAAGACCCGCCGTGTAGGGCAGCGATGCACGCTAAATCTGTCGAGAGCTGAAACGTCCTCCCGTTGGTGTGGCGGGGTAGTTAGGAGAGGGGGTGCCAGCTCGGGTGTCGTCCACGTCACTTGACCATGGTTTAAAGTTACGAGGTCCATCGCCAAAAGCCCTCGTGTAGCTGAACAGTGCGACGTTAATATTCATTCTCTCACTCACTTGAACGGCGGCTAGACATCTGCCCCCTGCCGACAACGCAACCAACCGATAACTCCATTTCTCTTTTCTTTTATTTGCCCTATTTTCACCTCACCGTTTCACTTGCGCCCATACATTCCTATACAATAAATGAATGTTACACGCACACACTTTGTCCTGTATCTACCTGTCCTGTATCTACCATGAATTCGGGACCACTCTGTATATATTGCATAGTTAAAAATAAAAGGAAACAATATTATATATTTTATGTGTTTCTTTATCTCCAGATTGAAAAGAAATAAAATTCAAAAAAGGGGTGGGGGAGAAGGGAGAAACCGCCAACACAAAATATTACTCGAAATAAATTTTTTGATTAGGAAAAATTTGGATGCGTTATCCTTAATCAATAAGTATAATCCAAGCATTTCTCTTTACATACATGCGTTTTTGTACATTGCTCATAACTAACTTTTTAGGTTTGAATATTTGCTTATTCACAATGAGAAAGTTAGTAGGAATGTTTATTTCCCGCAAGGCCGTGTTAAATTCTGGGAATCTTTTTGGAGAGCTTTTTCTCTTACGAAGCAAATCTGTTATTAGCGACACAATGTTAGTACGAGGTAGCTGTTGACTTTTATAGATAATTTCTTACACCCTAGGTTCCAAGAAATGACTGAATTCGTATCTTTTAAAAAATCTACGTATTTTGCAGTTTGTTGATACCTAATCGGAGTGGATTTTTGAATTTTTATGGTTATATTGTCTTCATTTGTAAATATATTGGCTTTTTGCTTTTTCACTCTCTATTTTTATTTCTTATAATTTCTTGCATTTGTTGATTTAAATCTAATAATTTGTCAAATTTCAGTTCGATCTTCGGGCACTAGAATCTTTTTCTTACTGTGAACTCAATAAATTATAGAACCAGTCTTTGAAATGGCCACTGATAACACAGTGTAGAAAAAAATTCTTCACCTCTCTGAACCAAAAGTTTGTCGCTTCTTATATTAAAGACTTTTCTTAGGGAAAGTTTAAGGAAACTTTTTTAATTGGGAGCTAAAGACTCTCTAATTTGTAGTCAAAGATACATTTTTCCTTTCAGAACATTCACATAAAGATTTATTTATACTATTTGGACATTTCTTCAGTAAGACACTTTTAGTTTTAGCAGCAGATTTTAAGTGTTCTAAATGCTCGTAAGTACAAGCCGATTTCGACACAAAATGACATACCATGTCACGCGCGCGCGTGCAACAGAATTTATAGTTTCTAAAAATTTTCCATAAACTCTAGTTTTGTAAACAGCATATCTGAAGGTTGCAAATCACATTTACTTGAGAACATTCAAAATCTTAATATATATCATGACCCGTTAGAAAATGAAAGAACTTTTTCTTCTGCACAGCCACTTCATATAAATGTAAGGAAACATTTCCAATACTACATCTAGCACGCAACAAAAAAAATCAAGTAAAATCACCACTCTCCCATTTTTTATTACGTATGTTCTTCCTTATCCATGAATAAGTGCATTGTTTTGGCTTAGGTAACTGATCGAAAAAATGGGGCTGTTTTGAATAATTACCTCTCGGGAAAACTGTCGTCGTTGACGACACATTCTGCCAATTCTTTTACGACAAAAAGTTCCAATGACAGCTGATATCCTTCGAAATCTATGACAAGTTCAGTCATTGTATTAATTAGTCATCGAGGTTGTGGTACACGAAGAATTGATTCGCTCATATCGTGTGTGTGTGTTTAAGATCACTTAAAAGATAACTTCGCCAAAGAAGACAAGAAAAAAATAATTTATAAACAGTTGATAAAACAAAGCAAAATCTACAACCACACACACAAAAAGACGATTTTTCTTATGATCTTACATTGGAATAACTCGATGGGGCAAGTCTAAACCCCAAGAAGTCTCCCAGTATTGACCTTATCTTCAGCTCAATAATCAAGCATTTTGGAGTTCTTTCCAGATGGACTCTCCTCCAGATTTTCAACCTATCTTGGAATACTGGCAAACTGCTCAGTATTTGGAAATTGTCTGTCGTCGTCCCAGTTCCTAAACCTGGCAAGGGTGCCAAAAAAAAAAAAAATTTACCGGCCTATACCCCTAACAAGCACCCTATATAAGGTTATAGAAAAAATAATTCATTCTAGAGTTACATGAACTGGCTTATCAAACGGAAAGTATTACACTTTTACCAAACAGCTTACAGAGCACAGCACCGTTGACCAACTTTTCTACCTGATCCAAGCAATAATCGACGGACATTGAGAGAAACCTCTTTAAAAAAACTACAACTGTTTTCCTCGATCTGTGTTAGCAGTCTTTGACCGAGTGTGGAGACAAAAACTAATTTAAATCATGCATACAAACGGTATCTCAGGCAACACCTTTTTATGGGACAACGACTTTCTAAGAGGTAGAAAGTTTGTTGTGAGAGTCAATGGGAAAACTAAGACGCTCAGGGGCAGGCGTCAGGGCCTATCCTAGGCTGTAGGCCGCCTTCGTGCAAAGACCTAATGTGCCGCCACTCTAGAGAATTTTTCATATTTTGACTAATACTTAACGTTGAAACTATAA
>BMAV01022690.1:28006-51674 GCA_019973955.1 Trichonephila inaurata madagascariensis
TGCCTGCCATGATCTGATACCTTGACCACTGGGCTACCGCAGCCCTTGAAATAAACATAAGCATTTTATAATTAGAAATATAAAATAGCTGTATTTACTCAGAAAATATAATTTAATAAAAAAAAGTACTTAACTATAAATCTCCTGAAACGGAAAGTATGTGTAAGTCAATCCTTCTTCGAAGATGTGACGGGTCTATCCGCGCGCGTGTTCTCTTAAAGTACTAATCCTCTTGGGAAATATATTGGGTCTTTAAAAATTATTATATTATATAAAGCTTTCTTCCGAAGAAGAAGTGACCATGCAAATTAAGACTTGTATATAAAGTTCAAACTTTCAGGTTAGAAAAGGGAGATAGGATAGACTACTAACGGGAGCAGCGATTAATTAAACTTGAAGTGAGGCGTAGATATTTAATTGCTGATATGTAATATCTAAGTTGACTGATTGATTGATTGATAGTTAATTTTTTTTGGCGCAAGAGTCAAGTTTGGCTATATTGCGCCACACATTCGTTAGTATATTAAAATTTTAAAAATATAAATACACAATAAATATATAAATATAAAAATGTATTTTAAAATGTCAGAAGAAAAATATAAAAGTGTGTGTGAACAAAGTAATTTAAAAATGCATAAATATAAAATTTTATAGATATTTCTTTTTTCTTTTTTTTTTAAAGAATGGTACAATAAAATCCTTAAGAAAATTATATTTCATGTAAAATGTTAAGTGAACGTAAAAAAGCAAAAAGATTTGGATGGGGAGTTTCCCCAACCAAATCAGTTAAAGCTAAAAGACTGGTTTTAAAAAAGGTGTTTCTTTTAGATGAATATTTTGGACATTCTATTAAAATGTGTACAATAGAAAAGTCACATTGACAAAAGTCGCATACAGGGCGAGGATCTAAAGGGTAAACCCGACACCCCTTATCTGCAGCACTAACCCTATAGCAGTGTCTCTCCGGGGACACCGAAGAGAGGTACCACCAGCCGATTGACAGGAGCGGGCACACTCCTGCCACCCGTCTACAGTGAAGCGTGGGCCAAAGGGAACGCAGAGGTATCCCTAGACCACCGATCTCCTCCATACCGGAGAAGCGTGGGCAAAGGGAATTCCATTTTCCTCCTTACCCCGCACTTACTCCTCCTCCCTCCCGCCGCACACGGCAAACATGTGGGTTGGCTAACCAACGGTGTTAATCGAACACAAATAAAGCAACATAATCAAAATATTTAAAGAAATCTAAGAAAAAGAAACTAAACTAACGCAATACAAAATGTAAACCATAATATGTTAGTAATAAAATGGAAGTTTTTTCACTAGAAAAAACAAAATTTGAACAAAGTTTATTTGTAATATAGGTCTGTGGTCTGGACGGGAAAAGAAGAAAAGTAGAAATGGCATGACAAGAAGAGGGTCGAAAATAGAGAAGGATCACTAGGGTCCCCCGGGTACGTGACACCCGTGTTTACCAAAGACAGTAAACCCCTTGGGAAAAGGAAAAGATCACTAGGGCACCTCGGGATTGTGACACCCGTACTCACCTAAAGAAGGTGAGCCCCCTGATCTAAGTTGACGATCTGTCACTTTAGAATCAAGCTAGATTAGGTACCTAAGAGCACTGGCGTAGCTAGTTCTGAATGGGCTCCGTATCAAAACTCATTCGAGGGCCCCATTTTTAGAAATGAAAGCTTTGTTAGTGGTACAGTAGTTACACATGGTGTTCCTGTAGCTTAGGGGTCCCGTACCACTGATATGGCTGATACGGCGGTAGCTACACTCCTGAAATTAATATTTCCAAGCAAAGTGCGATTGTTAGTTTTGGTTACTTATGCATGCATGTTCTAAGAAAATGCACATAAAAAAAAAATGTTTCGTAAACCAATTTCCATGTTGCGTTTGTTGTCACACCTCGGCAATTTTTGTGATATTTTTTACAATAAAACAGATAAAATGAATAACCATTGCCATTAGAATAAAGAAATAAGATGATGAATATTCGAGAGACTTGAAACAGGGTGGCTGTGTCAAGTACCAGTTGCTAGAGACTTTAATGTATCACTCAGAGTTATGGGCGAATTATGAATTCAGATTACCTTAATTCAAATGCAGTCGGACCTCTACTTAACGAAGTTGCTAAATCCCGGAAAAAGTTCGTTTTATGGTAAATTCATTATATAGAGGTTGATCTTTAAATATACTTTATAAATCACATAAAACACATTTTAAATTCATAAACACTATATATTGAAAAAAGTAATTTTTACAGGTTTTTTAAAATTAATATATGTTTATTTATATATCTTACCTATCAAAAAAAGAAAGAAAAACTGCAAGGAAAACAAGTAACAAGAATGTCGAAGAATTAACTGTATTTTCAATATCAAGAAAATAATTTTAAATTAAAATTAATGTGAATTTTAAGGACATTTTATAATTTATAGCATACAAGTTACATTAAACATACGTTATTTTATAATTAGAACACGGAAACACGGGACAACTCCACTGAGGGTGAAAGAGGATATCGAAGTTTTTTCTAGTGAACTGGACAATGGGGATTAAGGGATGCACTTATGGATTAAACGTTCAGAACTCTATTGCTCTCAACGAGTTAGGATCTAATTAAACCAGTTCAAGATTTATGACCCCCGATAAAATGAGTTAACGATAGAATAACTTGAAATATTTTAAAAAAAGAGAGAACAAAAATTGAATCACAAAAGAAAAAGTTCGTTATATAGAAAATGCACTTCGCTATAGAGAGGTTATTTTACGAAGAAAATCGTGAAATGTGCCAGGTTCCAGGAAAAAGTTCGCTACATAGAAAAATTCGCAATATAGAGGTTCGACTGTATATACGACCCATATTGTATATTTTCTGTATTTTATCAACTTATATACGCGTATATAACGAGTTTCATTAAAATTCTGTGAACAGTACTTCTGGAGATATATATCGTCAAACATTAGTGAAAATTCTCTTAATGTCGTACATCACTATTATTATATTTCCTGAATCCCTAACTCTATTGTGTGGCCAGATATTCGAATTATATCCATTATATGTTATGATTCCAATAGTTTAGTCCACCTTTTTCCACCTTTTTGTTTATTTCCTTAGACGCTACAGAAAACATATACACAGCACAAAGAACATTACATATATATAACTGATTCTACAAGCTAAAACAGAAGTATAACTCTCAGATGACTCGAAATGCCATCTATCATTTAATTTACAACTGTAATTTTATGATTATATTACTTTACCTTTCCTTGTTCGAGAAATATACGAACACATAATTGATAATGGATCATTTAATTTTGATTTGCTGTTTGATAACGAAAATTATACACTCACGAATATTCAAATTACTTAATTTCAAATTTTAAATCTCACTATAGGGATTATAATGCATGGTTATAGTTTTTTCCCATTTCGGTTTATCTAGAGCAGTGATTCCCAAAGTGATCTATATGGAACCCCAGGGGTCTATGATGACCTTCAAGGGGTCCACGTCAGCAAAAAAATAGTTTGGTTGTCCATGAGGTGCAAATGGATCTCATTAAGCCAGATCATGACTTTAATTTTAAAAGAAAGTTTAATCAAACGGTATTCACAGTTTTTACCTATTTAACAGATTGATTTACTAAATTTAATGAGGTTAGTTTGCAGTTCAAGGTAACAGCATAAATTTCTTGCCTAAATTAAATTAAGAGTATAATATTGGACATCACTAATGTTCCCAGTTTCTCAATTGGCCACAGACAATCTGCCAGGAAAATGACGTTTTAACCTATGTTCAACATTTAAATGTCTCTTATTAAGATTTTGAACCTAAGTTTGAGAATGCTTTGACTATGGCAGTGGTCAGCAAAGTGCGGCTCCGGAGCCGCATGTGGCTCTTTGGCTCCTTAAATGCGGCTCTGGCACAAATATCCACGAAAGACGCAATAATATTTTCATCTAAAAAAAAACTTGGTAAGAAAATAATTACCTCTTATTTTGATAAATTAAAATTCTTTTATAAATCGAGAACATGTATAATTTTTTTGTTTAAGTTAAAAGATAGATAGGTAATTAAAACTTTATATTGTTGTAAAAATACGTAACGAACATCGAGTTTAATTGTATTGGTTTTCGTAAACGTAAACATGAACCATGTACAAGCTACCGGCTGAAATTGTTCGTATGTTTTCGGCGTACTCCGGTGTGATACAAAGGTATTACACGCATGCGGAGCGCATACTTTTTCTAAAGTAGTGGGAGTACAAATTGGCATCACAGACCAGCAGTTGCAGTGTGAACAGTTTTGTCTTATCTACGGTGTCTGCCGTTGCCCCCTGTCTTACTAAAAAGTTGTTGTATTTTTCAATCTAGCCGCACATCTTACAGGTATTTTTAGAAGATTTTATTACACCTGCTATATTATGTTTGTGGTTCTGGTACAAAATTTGTAATCGATTTTTCGACAACTTCTATTTGTCCAAATGTTGGAAGTTTTCTTGAAAATTAATACTACAAAAAAGTGCCTGCCTAATGTTCACGAGAAGACCCCAACTTCCCGTTGGCTTAAACCCCTGTCACCATTTTTGGCCAACCCGTCCCCTGAGAATTTATTTTTATTTCAGTTTAAAATGTTTTCTTACTTAAACTTCCGTTTAAAAAGCTTAACTCTCCCATTTAATCAAGTAACTTGTTAGCCACGTGCCGAGAGTCTCGGATTTAAATTTTTTTCTGAAGCGATTTCGTCGAAGTCGGAAATCATGAGGGTGACCTTTCGACTTCATTTAGCGGAAGAAACCATGCAGAGCGTTCCATTTATTTACCACGCTTACTCACTGCGTTGGCTGGTTCTGTCCAAACGAAAAGAAGTAAGCATAGCATGTCTTATGTGTGTGTGTGTTTCTGCCCATTATTTATTCCCTTTTATTATTTTTTCTCTCTTTAATTTTATGTCACCCCAACTTTAAGCTTATTTTTTTATTAATTCTGATGAAGAGGTACTTCCCTAATGTGGAGACAGGAACTCCGCAAACTTCATGCCACTTGCCAGTAGCGCACACAGGAATTTTTCAAGGGGGGAGGTCCGGGGTTGAAAGTTCACCATTCTTGTATCATGCTATTTTTGATTTTGTCGATTTTCAGGAACAAAACGCAGTAAAAAACTAATTATTGAATAAATAATTATCATTAATTAATAAAATTAATCATTAATAACAAATATTTAATTAAATTTTATGTATTATATACTTAGAATTATAACCAATTGGAAAAAATCAAGGGCTTTGGGGGTCCGGGGGCCCGGGGGCCCCCCCCCCTTGTGTGCGCCACTGCCACTTGGAAGTTTTCTTCCATTTTTGGTCATATTAAAAGTTTTGTTATTTTGATGATGGAAAAAATTATTTTTTTCTTTTTAGTGCAGTTACATATATTAATAAAATTGTATTTTTTAAAAAGATTTTTTTGAAATTTTTATTTCCATTAATTTAATAGTGATAATAATTTTGTACTGGTGGCTTTAGAAAAAAACATATTAGGAATATTTTTATAGGCACCCCAATTAACATGGCTACCAAAAAAACAAAGAAAAACGGAAGATGAAAATCGCGAATTTAAAGTTGAGTGGACCGAGAATTTTGCGTTTATTTAAAACTTGAATGGACTTCCGACATGTCTTAATTGTAAGGAGAAATTCGAGCATAACAAGAAGTCAAATTTAGAGAGACACTTTACAAGAAAGCACGTGTCATTTAGCACTAAATATCCTACCGATGATGCAAGGAAGAAAGCAGTTGAGGAACTTCAGAAGAGTCAAGAGTCGTCAACTTCTGTGTTTAATAACTGGGTGCAATCTTCCAGCAATATTAATATGGCAAGTTTTGTTTTTAGCCAAGAGATTGCCAAGAGAGGGAAACCGTACACAGACGACGAATACATAAAAAATTGTTTTATAAGTGCATCCGAAGAGCTATTTCAGTATTTTAAGAACAAAGCAGATATTCTGAAAAGAATTAGAGTTACCATTGTCTGCCAAAACTATTAAATATAGAACAATTAAAATGTGTTCGAATATAACCACCCAGCATATCGAAGATCTGAAATTTGTTTCGGCTTTGTCAATAGCAGTTAACGAGTCTTGTGACATAAATGATACAGCGCAAGTTTCACTTTTTGTAAGATTTATGTTTCATTCAGGCCCTAAAGAAGAACTTTTAGGATTATTGCCACTCAAAGGTCAGAAGCGTGGAGAAGATATCGCAAATGCTGTAATTGAGTGTATGGATAAACATCATATTCCCCTCGATAAAATTGTGTCAATTTCAACAGATGGGGCCAAAAGTATGACCGGCGTAAGAAAAGGGTTTGTTGCTATTTTGAAAGAAAAAATAAATCACGAGATACTTGTTTACCATTGTATCATTCACCAAGAAGCGCTTTGTGCGCAAACATTTCCGGGTGAAATTTGAAAGTTATGGAATTAGTGATTATATATATACCTTTATCAACTCCATTTTAGCTAAAGCTCTTAATCATCGCCAATTAAAAGAATTTTTATTTGAAATGGAGAGTGAGTACGCTGATCTTCTGCTTCATAACAAGGTACGTTGGTTATCAAGAGGGAACGTTTTAAAACGTTTCGCGTCCCTTTTTCCGGAAATTAAAGCATTTCTTCTTGAGAAGGGCGTTCACTACCCAGAACTAACAGACGATCAGTGGATCCAAAACTTTTATTTCATGGTAAACGTTACGTCTCATCTAAATCAGCTTAATCGTAAACTACAAGGGAAAGGAAACTTAATTTTTTGGATGTTAGAAGTAATAACATTCGAAAACAAATTATCCATTTTTCCTCAGGATTTTGAAAGGGAAACATTGTTTCACTTTCCCAACCTGCTGAAGCATTACCAAGAAAATAATTCCTTTATTAATAAACACCATTTAAAAACAATTTTAAATATGAGGGAAGCATTTCTCAGCAGGTTTCAGAAATTTAAAAACAGCAGAGCAACTTTAGTATTTGTCAAAAATCCTCTTAATGCTACGATAACCGAGTTGAAATTTTCTACTTTTGAAATTGACATTGGTAGGCTTCAGTGGCGCACACAAGGGAGGGGTCCTGGGGGTCTGGAACCCCCCCAAGGCCTTGATTTTTTTCCGATTGATTATATAATTCTAAGTATATAGTACGTAAAATTTAATTAAGTATTTGTTATTTTATGATTAATTTTATTAATTAATGCTAATTATTTATTCAATAATTAGTTTTTTACTGTGTTTTGTTCCCGAAAATCGATAAAATCCAAAGGTGCATGATACAAGAATGGTGAACTTTCGACCCCGGACCTTCCCCTTGAAAATTTTCTGTGTGCGCTACTGGTAGGCTTGAAATACAATTGCTGGATTTAAAAAACAAGGAGATATGGTGCTCTAAATTCGAACGTCTTTGTGTTGAACTGGTAATATTGGAGAAGAAAAAAATGTGATCTTCACAACACAAGTGGTCTGCTTTGAATGACCTGGAGAAGGAAGACATGATAATTTTCAACGCTTGGAATAGTATTCCTGACTCTTACGATCAGCTGAAAAAGCTCGCGGTTGCTGTTCTTTCTCTTTTCGGTTCTACATATATATGCGAACAATCTTTTTCAAGCATGAACATCATCAAGAGTAAACTAGCGTTTCTCAAACTGTGGGGCCCACCCCCTCTTAGGGGGCGTGACAACTCTACGAGGGGGGCGCGAGCATATTGGAAAGTCGAAAACGAAAGATTATTTAAACAAATTATTAATTTATTGAAAGTAAACAAAATACATTCTGACATAATAAAAAAAGTAAAATACATATTTACACTGATATATTATACTTATAAGTGTATCAGTGCTACACAATGAATTTTATAATTAATTTAACAATACTAAGTTAAGAACAAGTTTAATAAGCACCAGTGTCCTAGTGGGGTTGTCATATATAAAATTATGTACAAAAAGTAACACTTATCTTGATAATTCGTACGGTTTCATGATTAATCCCTTAACTGCCGATTAAAAATTACAGAATTCGCTTCCCAATGCCAACCGTTTTCCATGTACGCGAGTGTGTGTGATGTACTATTTTGGAGGGAGGGGGAGGGGAATAAAGAAGCAAATAATCTGAAATAAGTAAATCCTTCGCAAACATTACCCAGGTCCTTTTTTTTGCATTCCAAAGTCTTCGGATTAATTTTTTGAATAGCAGTTCACAGAAGATAGTACTTCAGAAAGACGTATATATACGTCTGGGGTAATTAACACTTTGGCTGAGCGAGACGTTTATATACGGCGGAGGCACTTAAGAGATTAAAGTCGTATCGTAGTTTTAGCAACAAAGTATAGTATTATTGAATTCAATACATTATTATTGTATGAGGGGGGCGCAATGAAAATTATGATTGAATATTGGGTCGCGAATATTGAAACTTTGAGAAGCACTGGAGTAAACTGAGAAGTCATCTTATTGATGAGAACTTGGAATTATGACTAAAATTAAAAACAACAACATACAAACCTGACTTACGCAAACTTTCCAAGGAGATTCAAGCACATTGTTCGCATTAATAAATATTTATTGAGTATGAAATTTAGTTTCATTTAGTGTACTATACTTATTTAGTGTAATAAAAGTTTACTAAACAAGCAGATTTGTCTCCCAGTTTTTTTAAAAATTGTTATAATGTTCATATTTGGCTCTTTGGATAATAAGTTTACCGACCACTAGACTATGGTAATACCACAGTAGGCAATTAACTCATATGGTTACATTGAAAAAAAATGTATTGTGATAATGGGAACTGATCGGAATAGCCCCTAACAAAGATCTGAAAATTTTAGAAACGGATGTCAGCAATTTTGGCTTTAAAAAGACATACCTAATATTTGTCCCGAATTATGGAATATCGTGAGAAAGTTTTTAATTGCTTTTCCTAGTGAGAAGAGGTTTCAGCAAGTTTGCCAATCTAAAAAAAGTAAAAAAAATAAAGAACTGGACACAACTAACAAAGGAGATTTAGGACTAAACTTGACGAGATATTAAAGGTTGAAAATTTGTTATTGAAGCATCAGATTCATTCCTCCCATTAAAAGTATTTGTTTGTTGCTCAGTTATTTTATGTAACAGCTATTTTACGTATTAATCAAATTTTAGTTTAATTAATTAACACGGGCTTTTTAAAGTTTAAACACTATACTTTACTACAGTTAGAAATTTAATTCTTTTAAGTCAGTAGTAGTACCAGCTGTCAAAAAGACATTTAAGTTGACAAATATACCAAAACTTATTATTAGGTAAGCAGGGGTCTACCCAAAACCTAAAAACATGGCAAGGGGTCTATGAGACAAAAAAGTTTAGGAACCTCTGATCTAGTTAACCGCAAAGATTTATGCATTAATATCGCTGCATACTTACCCAAGAATTTGTTAGCAACAGGTTCCATTATTGTAAACCATGGTCAGATAATGAGGTAAAACCTTCTGGAAGAAATGATAATGTTGCCTTGTCGCTTGATTGATTAATTATATATTTATGTTGCATTTCGAAGCAATTTGAGAGCTATTAGTGCAGTGATTCTCAATCTTTTTTCTGTTGCGGTACACTTATACCAATTTCAAAATTTGGCGCACACTAACAATAAAAAACGTTTAAAAGAATTTTACTTAATTGTAATACACTATGTAAAATAGTTCATGATAATAATTTTCGTTGTTAAATAAAATAATATGTACGAAAAAGACAACAAAATGTTTATTGAGAAAGTAATTACAAATTAATTACAAGAATGCATTTAATGTGAAATGTGAGCTTGATAATTTCTTTTATATTTGGTAGTAAAAATGATAATGCCACTCTCTTTTCGTCATATACATTTAAAAGTCTCGATCTTATTTTCATTTTTATATTTGTTAATGCTGAAAATCCAAATTCACACAAATAAGATGTCGAAAATTGTAACTATATCTTGAAAGCCTTTTTGGATATTATGGGATAATGCCTCTAATTTTAATCTAAAATGTGAATTAATTAACTCTTCTGAAAGTTTTGAAATTAAATCTCGATTATTACAGAGCGAAATTAGTTCTTCCTCTTCATACAAAATTAATTCAGTTACAGATGTATACGTTATCACAAATGGAGATTGCACACCCAATGAAATTTATTTATACCTAAATTTGGGAAATAATGTTAAGTCAGAGTATAATTAAGAATTTTTTAAAACTTTGCGGCAATCACTATATTAGCGACAGATTTTTTAAACTTGAATCACAGTGAAGAGACGAGAACGAAACGAATCGAAGGGCACTCTACTTGCTTAAATTCCACATCGTACCAATGTTAAGCATTCGAGTATCGATAGATTTAACGTGTACCAGCTCTTCTACATGACGGGTCTTGAGCGACATTGAGATTCGAACTAACAACTTCGTCGCATAAGAACGCTAAAAACAGTTACATAAATCTGCGCAATATCCACGCAATCATACAATAAACTAGCACTCGGGGATGAAAGCCTTTGTTGCTCCAAATCACGTAAACCTATCACACAATCAATCAAAATGATGACACATTGTGTAAGAATGGAATTTTGAACCCACAATCAAGAAGCTCACATTCCACTACTGATCTTTCATTTTATTTATAAATAATTCGGTGTGGATCTGATATAAAGTTATAAATATATTTTTTTTATATGCGCCCACGAGATTATAATGCTTTTCCGAAGTGGCCTGTAAGGTCATTTGGATTGGCCACCCCTGTACTAAGTAGTCACAAGAAAGAAACTTGATGTGTATTTAATAATCTCTTTCGCATTTAATTTTTTTAAAAAAATCTGTTCTAAATTATAATGCACGATAAGGCAGAAACCGGAAAACACGCTGGGTCGTACTGATTCGACGGTGCGGGAAGAGAGAGCTGGAGTTACGAAACGTTGTAATGTGTACATTATATTATTTACTATTTTCTTCTCTCAGTAATACTTATCAATAATCATTGCTTTGAGTTATTAATATTGCAGAAAAACAATTTTATTTTGAGTCTAAAATTATCTAACTAAAATCAAATCTTTCTCCGGTTTTTTTTCTCAAAAATCCAATCTCTTTGTGGCAACATTTAAAATTTTTTAATTAATTATTTTTCTCCGAATCTTCATACCATTGAAGGTCTTTTCTCCACAAGTAAATTCCAATAAAATAATTTTCTTTTCTCAAGTAATTTTATCTAATATTAGATTATGGAGATAACTATAACTATATGAAATATTTAAGTTTATAGTAATAAACTATTATCAATCTCAGAATTTTAATCCTAACTATTTTGAATAGCTTTATTCATATAACTATTAATAAAATTAATTGGGTATTTCTGATTTAAGCAATATTTAGTAAAATGTTTATAGTTATTTATAATGTCTGATTTTTTTGACACCAGAAATTTATTACGTTGTATATAATTAATAACAATATTTCTGAATATAGAAACATGTACATTACTCTCCCAATGAGGAACTTTTATAATATTGAAATTAAATTCTTCTCTTTTATCATAAATATTAGAAACTATTATATTATCATATAATTTAACATGTATGTCAAGAAAATTTGCTTCATTGTTGTTATTATTTGTCTGTATTAAATTAAGATATTGTGGATAAAAATTAATGTTAGGTATAAAATTGGCTTGTTTGCCAAAAATGATTATATCATCTATATAACGATAAATATAATATTTAGAATTATTAATGTAACTACTTTCAAAATAATGTAAGTATAAATTGGCAGGACAGTTGCTCGCAGGGCCACTTTGTGGCAAACCTTTAATCTGCAGATAATAGTTACCTTTATGATATATATAGTTCTCTTTAAGTACAAACCTAAGTAGTGAAATCCTTATATAGATATCACTTTGCGTATTTATAACTAAGTATTCCTGCTGCAAAATATTCTGGAGGAAGATCGTTTTCCACCCTGAAAAGAGGAGGTATGAAGCAAGATAGGCTCAATGCACTTGTATTATTAAGCACAATTAGTTCAAGAAGTTAAGTATGAGGATGTGATTAATAAGTTCTCACGTGGATGAAAGCAAGAAACAAATGTATTACATGATTAGATAGATAGATGATTTATTTCTTAATTAAAAGCAATTTATTCTACATTGTATGTTTAGTTGTTATACCAAATACATATATATATATATATAATTCATGCCTAAATTCAAAATCTAAATTTAATTCGAATTTATTATTGGGCCCCCTAGAGTCCCTTCCCCCCGCAATTAGGGGGTTGCGGGGGTGTACGTTACGCCATTGGGGCTGGGCAAGGTCGACTCAGCCTTTCATTCCGTCAGTGGGTCGATAAATGAGTACCAAGCTTGATTGGGAACTGAACATTGGGGGTTTCGCGTCAGACTGACCACTTGATCGAAACATCTGCACATGCACCGTAGTGCCTAAGGCCACGTAAACTGAGATATGCACAGTAGGCCTTAGTCTTTATGGGCTGTTGCGCCACTGAGCTCAGTTTAGTAGTATTATCATTATTATTATTATTATACATAAGGGAACAAATTAACTTGGGCCTAGGGCGCCATCGAACCTAAATCCGTCACTGATGATTGAAAGTATTATATTTGATTAAATTTTCTCGATAAATATGAAAGGTCGAAGCAATAACTAAATTAAAATAATTGGGATTGCAGGGTATTTTTTTACATGTTTAATAGGAAACTAAATACCAACTCTGGAACGCTTATTCTTTTGTAAACTTTTGTGTTTTAAATTTCAAGCTACAGAACCAGGACATGTTTCCAGAACTGTGCTTTACCAGCAATTTCAGTCGATTATTAATTATGTAAGAAAAAAATGGTTATTTGATAATGCATTCAAATGAGCTTCCAGTCAAAATACTTTTAAATTCTTAATCGCTCAACTTAACGTTATACTTTTGCAACTTAATATCAGTAAATTAATGGGTGGAAAATAAAATGATTGCAAGCTGGAATATTTCCTTGTAATGATGTAATTCAAAACCTTTTCCTCCCTTCATAGAATTCTATACGTTCCATTGTTAACCTTATAAAAGGACTGTAGCATTGCTGAAGCAGTGCATCATTATAGGCAAACCGTATAGTATATTTCTGGAACGAAATAAAACATGATTTTTTTAAACGAAATAAGTGGAAATACCCAGACAAACGAATTGAACCATGAAAACAAGGGATTTCGGAAATATTATACTCCATTATTATCTTTTCTTCCCCGTTAGAAAAGGCATCCTATTTCGAAAGCCCTTTTTACAGGGGAGGGGGGTTGTTTAAAGCCGCACGCTCGGTGCTAAGCCTCCTTTACTAGGAGGCTTTACACATCTCCCCCGGCCCCCCCCCAAAAAAAATTCTGTTGTGAGTCATTCGGGGGAGAGGGAATCTTTGAAAGAAGACTCCCTCTCCTTCGTTCTAGGGTTTCGTGGGAATAAATAGTCCATTTCTTTTGTAAAGAATGCATCCATGTATTTTCCATTGTTGTTGGTGAAAATTGTTAGAACTCTAAAATGTAGGGTTAATGATTTGCGCTGATACTAAAAATGGATCACGAGATTTTCTGAAGATCTATTCTCCCGCGATTTTAAGATCTAAAAGGATTCTAATGTATCATAAGTGGCATTAGTGATGATACGAAGAGTTTTTTTCTTTTTTTTTTGGGGGGGGATTTTACTGCTATATTTTAGGTTAGTGCTGTCCAACCTTTTTATCGCTACGGACCGGTCTTACCACGGCCTGCGGAAGGTGGGACTCTGATTGCTTGTATTTTAGACTGTTTTAATTTAATAATTAGACTATTATTAAATTGAAAACTTTTAATTTCCCCAAATGCATATTTAATTTAAACACTCCTATGTCTTAGGTAATATTAACCATATTAGATATTTTGGTAAAGCAGCTTTCGCAAAAGTCATTTTTGAGACACTTTTGTTAAGTATCAATCAATCCATGGTGTGTCGTCAGTGCCGCTGATAAGAAAAAAGAAAAAAAAAAACCTTTTCTATTGCTGTATAGCCAGTTCTTTCACGAACTTTGCTATCAAATGAAGGATGTGTGTTAAAAGTAAACATTAATGTGTGTGGACTAACACACTGTGCACTAACATTCTATTTTTCTTAAACTATGCTATCTAACGGGAAATCGAGACTTATTTTGATTTTTCAATAACTATTTAAAATTCAGCATATTTATTCGACATTATAAGTTTTATTTTGAGAAGTTGTCAAAACTTTGCTTAATTGATAGAATTATATGCAGCCGCCCTTGTGCAGTGCCTGCTAAGATCGGCCCTGGCAGGCGTTCCATAAGAATCAAGTCTTTAGCCCTCTTTTTTCTCCTCTACATGAACACCATTCACGATCACATTAGTAATGAAGCTAAGATTGCATGATATGCGGATGACATTGCCCTTTTGCACTCACACACTGACATCACAATCTCTGAAAACCTACTGAACATCAACTTCCATATCAAAGACTGGGCTAAGCAGATAAAGTTGTTGATAAATACAAATTTTGTCTTTTTTTCTACTGACAGTGAAACCTTTCATCCCAATATAAAGATAAATAACTAAGTTACTGAACAAATCTTTCACCCTAAATATTTCGGGACCATGGTTGCCTAGGGGTCAAGGTAACGGATTCGAGCCATGCGTGTCACGAGTTCGAACCAAGGACCGCTGATGCACGTGAAAAGTGTCGAGGCTCAAACATCCTCCCGTTGGTGTAGTGTGGTAGTTAGGAGAGGGGGATGCCAGCTCAGGTCTCGTCCTCGTCACTTGCCCATGGTTCAAAATTACGAGGTCCGTCGCCAAAAGCCCCCGTGTAGCTGAACAGTGCGACGTTAATATTCACTCACTCCCGATAAAAGAAAGAGAACAGCACATTTTACATCGAATGACACTCAATTGAAAATAAAATTTAGTCAAGTTGATATGCACTTTTGAACTGACATTAGAAAAGAATGTCCTGAAAATACCAAGAGCTGTGAAACATCTAATGCTATTTGTTTCACACTATGAAGAGAAAAAATGTTTCTCTTTGAATGTTACGACAAAAACAATACATAGAAACAGATTGAATGATGAGATGACATTAAATTGTAGACTTCAAAAATGATTCCAGGTGTAATAATACCTTGCAATAAAAAACAATCACAGCTAAGTTATTAAAAAAAAATTTTTATTAATTTATCAAAGTTTAAAATATTGTTTATTATTCATACAATATATATATTTTAGAGGCCCCCATCCGAAAACTCTATTAGTAATGATGTAAATGGTTATGTCCAGAATCGAAAGTCCACCATTCTTGTATCATGCTCCTTTTGATTTTGTCGATTTTTGGAAACAAAAAACAGTAAAAAACTAATTATTGAATAAATAATTAGTATTGATTAATAAAATTAATCATTAAAAAATAAATATTTAATTAAATTTTATGTATTATATACTTAAAATTATAATCGATCGGGAAAAAAATCACGGGCTTTGGGGGGGTCCGGACTCCTAGGACCCCCTCCCCTTGTGTGCGCCACTGGTTATGTACAGTTAGTAGTTATTGCTCGGTATATGTATAGAAATTAAATGAAAGAAGAGTTAATAAAACTAATAACGTTGAAAGGGAAGTGTACCGGTCTTGATATTCTTAAAGAATTTAAGATTGCATTTAAAGAAATAGATATTGACCTTCAAAAAATAATTTCTGGAATAACAGACGGTGCACCTAGTATAGTAGAGCAAACAATGGATTTATTAAGCATTTTAAGCAAAATATTTCACATTCTCTGATTGAATTTCATTGTATAATACACCAGCAAGTTTTATGTGCGAAGCATGGTTTAAAAATATTTTCCAGTATAATGTCTGTAATAAAAATAATTAACTTTATAAACGAAAGAGCTCATTATAAACGGCAATTTGCACAATTTTTAGAGGAAATTGAATGCCAATCTTCAGGGATTTTGACATACAACAATGTGTAATGGCTTATTTTCGGTCGTCTTTAATCGCTTTATAACGTTATCTTAAGAAAAGCTCTTTTTAATTGAAAAATCCAATTCAATGAATTATCCAATATACATTATTTAAATGATTTAATGTTTTTATTCGACATCACTCAGCATTCTAATGAACTGAATAAAAAACTTCAAGGGCATGGACTAATTGTTTTAACCCTTATCTACCGATGGTACTCGTAAGTACCACTCACTTTAAAATTACATAGGATAACAATTTTTACGAATATTCTGACGATATTTGGCAGGAACACTCTTTTAATTCCACTCTTTCAGGATACATGACAGTACATGTTCTATGATGAGTATTTTGGAGGCGAAGGTGAATAGTATTAAACACAATAATTTTTGAAAACTCGGTTGACATTCAAGAAAAAATGCAATTATAAATATTTAATGATTGTGTAGGAAATAAAACGAACTTTTGAGGAGAGATTCAATCAATTTAAAAGTTTGGAAAATACATTTCACTTTATTTTATATCCAAACAGAACAGAATTTGAAATAATGGAGTTAACCGAATTTATGTGGCTAGTTATCAATACTTTAGAAGTGGAATTAGTTGAATCTTTAAGCAGCGTAGAGTGGAAAACAAAATTTGAAGACTTGATTTCTGAAGTAGAAGGATAATTAGAAATTAAAAAAATTATGTTAAAATAAAAAATATTAAACGTATGGGATTCCTTACCAAATAATTTTATATCAATGAAAAGACTAGTTAATGGTCTTTTAACGATGTTTGGGTTCACATATTCATGTGAAAAACTGTTTTCTTCAATGAACTTTATAAACTCTTCTAATAGAAACCGACTTGACAGGGAATTAACTGCGAAATACGTTAAACTAATGAATATGAAATATGAACCTGATATTAAAGAACTCTCTGAAGTTAAACAGCAATAGATTTTTCATTAAATACTTTATAATCAATTTTGTAATACTAATAAATAATATCTCATAAAATATATACAGTAGAACGTCGTTTATCCGAAACAATTAGGACCGGACACCGTTCGGATACACGATTGTTCGGATAACCGAAAACCGAATGCGATCCATGCAGTATGTGAAACCGGACACTATATGAATATTGAAAATCATCAAATGCGGGTTGGTTGGTTGGTTGAATATTAACGTCGCACTGTTCAGCTACACGAGGGCTTTTGGCGACGGACCACGTAATTTTGAACCATGGTCAAGTGACGTGGACGACACCTGAGCTGGCACCCCCTCTCCTAACTACCACACCACACCAACGGGAGGACGTTTCAGCTCTCGACAGATTTAACGTGCATCGCTGCCCTACACGGTGGGTCTTTAGTAGTACTGGGCTCGAACTCGTGACAAGGCAAGCCACGGTTTGATACCTATACCACTCGGCTACCACGGCCACCATCAAATGCGGAAAACGCTCTTGAAGAAAAAGCAAAACAGGAGCAAAATATAGTAATTTTACCTTTATCGTGGAAAATAATCACTTATTTTTCGCTGTATCATTGTACACCTTCGTTTTTTCGCTGCAAGGTCTCTGAAAAAACTGGTTCGGATATTTGACACTCCGGATAATAAACGTTCGGATAAACGACGTTCTACTGTATATATATATTGTATGTAACTTTCGTTACTCCTTTTTTATTCAAACACTTGTTTAGAACCATTTGCACTAAACAAGAATTTTTAACTCCACTAAAAATTTTTAAATCGCGAAACCATGCCCGTTTTTACCCGTTAAGCCAATTGAGTTTTATGCATGTTTAGTTTTAAAAATACTGAGTTAAAAATTTTTAAACTTAAGTCAGTGGTGAAGATAGGCATTAGTGATTCACGAGCTAGTAGTAAAAAAAAAAAAAAGATATGAACAAAATTTGACCCACTTTTCAAAAAGGTTCGCAATCCCTGGGCTAGACGATCAACGCTGACTGCCTTGGTGGGAATGCGGCCTTACACTGCGATGTTAATAAAAACTCCCTCATCCACCCAAAACCAAAATTATTCTCGAAACAATTAACAAGGAATTGATCTCTCTATGCAACGCAAAATAAATCATTAAAAAAGGTATCCGACTATGTTAGAAACCATGATTTTGAAAAAGAGTATAAATGGATAATATTTATGATATTTAGTGTCACTTAGATTAGAAAATGTATAAACAATTGTTTTAAGAATAGTATTACAATAAAAAATTATTTATGTACAATATTTTGACAAAAAATGAACATAGAATGACCCATTTTCAAAGTATTCTCCTTTTGTGAAAAATGCTTCTATTATAATAATATTTTGCCTGTATATAGCTTAGACCTCTGTACAGAGGCTCAACTAGAATTTTTGAAATATATAACTTAGAAGTGAGTTTATCCATGTTTTACGACAACAGAGGGGAGAAATTTTAAGAAAAAAACTCCGATAATTATTTCAATTGGTTGTAACTCTGAAAATAATGTAAATTTTTCAAAAATCCTAGTTCAGACTCTCTGGAGAAGTCTTTACTTTATTATAAGCGCGCGAGCGCGAAATATTATTTTAGAAGCATTTTTTATAAAAGGAGAACATTTTGAAAAAATATTATTCAAAGTTAATTTTTTTGCCAAAATATTGTATTTAAATTATTTATTTATTTATTTATTTATTCTCAAAATGTCCTTAAAACAATTTTACACATGTATTCTAATCTAAGTGACACTAAATATCATGAAAATGATCCATTTATGCGCTTTTTTAAAATCACGGTTCCGAAAGTAGTCGGATACCTTAAAGACTGTAAAAATTTAGAAATGATGTGTTGACCGATGGATGATCAGTAGATATAAATACGCTTCATCTAGCACAGTGATTCCCAAAGGGGTCTATATGACGACCTGCAACGGGTCCACGCCAGCAAAAAAATAATTTTGGGGTTCATGTGTTGTACATGAGGTCTATAATAGTGACTCTCATTAAACTAGATTATGAATTTAATCTTTTAAAAAAAATCTGATTTAGTGGAAACCAGATTTTACCAATTTAACTGATTTATTTACTAAAGTTTTTTAGTGACCATTCCAGCATTTCTTTCCAGAATTAAATTAAAGAAATATAAAATTAGATGTCACGAATTTTCTCAATTATTTTTATTCTAATCTAAGTGACACTAAATGTCATAAAAATTATCCATTTATGCGTTTTTTTAAAATCACGGTTCCGAACGTAGTCGAATACCTTAAGGTATCCGACTACGTTCGGAACCGTGATTTTAAAAAAGCGCATGAATGGATAATTTTCGTGACATTTAGTGTCACTTAGATTAGAATACATGTATAAAATTGTTTTGAAGACATTTTGACAAAAAAAATTATTTAAATACAAAAGAATTGTTTTAAAGTTAGATTTTTGAGAAATTTCGAACATAATAGGGTTTATTTCAACTACGGTTAAATAAGGAGGACAACACTTCTGCTGGAACCCCTCTCCTAATTTCCACACCACTCTCAATGGAAGAATTTTCAGCCAAGACAGATTTAACATTTGTCAACCTCCCTACATGGTGAGTCTTTAGAAGCAATAGGTTTACACCCCGTGACTCGACAATCCCGGCCATGAGTTTAAGACCATGACAACTCGGCTAACACGGTCGACTTAATAGGGAACTAAAAACAGGACTATCACAAAGAGCAGTTCCCCTATTTGAAGCCCTGATACTCTTTCATGCTTTAAGGTATCCGACAACGTTCGGAACCGTGATTTTAAAAAGGCGCATAAATGGATAATTGTCATGATATTTAGTGTCACTTAGATTAGAATAAATGTATAAAATTGTTTTAAGGACATTTTGACAAAAAAAGTTATTTAAATACAATATTTCGGCTAAAAATTAACTTAGAATAACCTTTTTTCAAAATGTTCTCCTTTTGTGAAAAATGCTTCTATTATAATAATATCTTGTCTGTATATAGCTCAGATCTCTGTACAGAGGCTCAACTATGATTTTTGAAAAATTCACATTATTTTCAGACTTACAACCAATTGAAATAATTATCGGCGTTTTTTTCTTAAAATTTCTCCCCTCTATTGTCGTAAAACATGGATAAACCCACTTCTAAGTTATATATTTCAAAAATTCTAGTTGAGCCTCTGTACAGAAGTCTGAGCTATAAACAGGCAAAATATTATTATAATAGAAGCATTTTTCACAAAAGGAGAATATTTTGAAGATGGGTTATTCTATGTTAATTTTTTGTCAAAATATTGTACTTAAATAATTTTTTATTGTAATACTATTCTTAAAACAATTTTATATACATTTTCTAATCTAAGTGACACTAAATATCATAAATATTATCCATTTACTCGCTTTTGCAAAATCACGTTTCTGGACGCGTAGTCGGATACCTTAACAAAAAAATTTTTATTCAACTTAATTTATTAATAAATCGGATCACCAATTAGACTATGTTTCACTCCCCCTCCCCCTCTGTTCCTTTCCTCTATTAAGTTATATTGATTTATTAGGCCAACACTATATTTGATTTATTTAAAGAGAAACACAAGTTTTTGTCTTTGTAATCTAAAACGTTTAAAAGAATAAGCCTAAAATGAATATTTTTATTTATTTCTCACCTTCTATCTTATCTTTGAAACTTTTCTCAGTGTCACTGAAATAGAATGTCCCTTAATAAGAGGTAACGAGGTCCATATTCAAAGAGACCGGTACCAACATTAATTGTGCCTTTTTCAGAGATGTACCTTACAGAAAGTACTATTTTTTTAGTATTTTTCCCAGTGTCATTGGGGTCCATATAGTATTAATAACCAGAAGAATTTAATATTTAAAGATAAAAATAATTCGGGTCTTAAAGGGATATGGCTCTGCTTTAAAAAAAAAACTATCACTCGCTTCCCATGATTTTGAGTGTTGATTTTAACTTTAACATCAGTTTGTAAAAACCGCGGAGCCGCCCATAGCTTTTTGGAATGATGAACTCAAGCACGAAATGAACACAAATCAAAATGTTTCGACTAGTAACTGTGGTATTGTTATTGATGCTGTTTTTCAACGGTTTTTAAATATTTTGAAATCACAAGTATATGTGTCATATTTTAGTTACAAGTCTATTATCTCCGCTCTTCTTTAAATTGAACAAGAATAATTATTTTTGATAAAAAATTGCACATTACTTCTTGTGTTAATTAAATAAAATTTTTATTAAAGATATAGTTATTCGATAGAAAATTATTTCTAATCATACTCGATTCATTTTTTCAGGATTTAAGTTACTATTGCGTATTTACCACGACAACATGTCACATATTACACATCATATGAGACTACTGTAAGACTCGTTTCTTTTTTTTCAAGAAATATTTATAAATTTGAGAGAAAGGTAAACTATAACTCTTTTTAGCAGACATAATTTTTAATTGCATACAAAAGCAGAATTTTGATTAACAGCAATTTGCCGAACGCTGCTCAAAGCAAAATATTCTGTTTTGTGCACATTTGTCACCTTAATTAGGGTAGTAATTAGGGTTTCTGATTTCCCGGTTTTTTCCATTCCTGGAAATACATCAAAGTTTCAAAAAATTTAAAAACAAATTATTTTCATATCAATAATTATTATATAAAATAAGGAAAATACCGTTCTTTTCTTCAATTTTTCGATTTAGCTTCGACTCATAAATTTTCAGATTTTTAAACGTTTGTATTTGTATTAAAAATTTAAAATATATGTAGTGAAACAAAATAAAAGTGAAAACGGTTTAAAATAATAAATAGTGTATCAAATATATTTTCATCCATGCTCCCTACAAAATTAGTGTAATTTTGTGAGTCAGATAGAAATTTTAAATTCTGCCTTTGAACTCCAATGACATCTCTCAAATGTTTTTATAAATAATTTTCAAACATAGTTAGTAACAAAATCCGTGGAAAAAAAGTAGTTCGAAGTAATAAATAATTATTCTGAAGAAAGAAATTATTACTAATTCAAATACAAAAGAACTTAGTGAATAATAAATAAATATGTCACACTATCTTTATTTTGCAGATGCTGTTACCACTTTGATTTTTTTTATTTTGAACTTTATTTATACACAGAAAAAAAAATATTTCCCCAAATTAAAGGTTACAATTTTTTTAATGCAAATTGATCTCTTTTAGGACTAAAGGCAAAAATTGTTAACGATACAGAAAAATGTTACAATTAAAAATATTGAAAAAAAAATCACATTTAAAATTAATATTTTTTTACAGACTTCACATGAGTTTGAAATTTAATCAGTCGAAGATGAATCAATTATTTCTCTAATGTAGAGATAAATATTAATATACTATATAAATACTTGAAAATTTATTTGCTGCTGAAGTAACAATTACGTACGTTAAAAATATTAATTGTTATATATTTAAGAGATTTTATTTGTATAACCGATTTCTTGCTTATGGAATTGCTGTATTAATGTCACATAAATACAAATAAGTATTAATGTAAGAATCTCACACGAAAGCTTGGTTAAGAATAATAATGAATAAAAAAAGTAGCGAGATTGCTTGAAAATAAACTCTTCAAAACAATTTGGTGGTTCATTCCCTCCTTAAAATTACTAATTCAATTAAATAGCTCATAACAAAGACAAGTATGCGAAACATTTTTAAAAAAATTAAATAAATAGTTTTAAGTATTAATACTTACGTTATCCGCATAAATCAAGATCTCGGAACTTTTATCAGATTGGTCGTGCAGGTAGGCTTCGAAATTTCTTTTAAAACTAAATACTTTTAGTTCACGAAGCGATATTCGATAAACAGGAACTAATTTGACCAAAAAGTTTCAAGGTCTTACTCTTTTTCACGACAAACTGAACAGATTCTCGACTCTTCGTGGGTGTTACTTTTCTCACAAATTGCACACTTACCCCACTGCTGGGGGAATGAAAATTCCTCTGTCTTGGAAGAATGGGGGAATTATTGTTGCAATTTGCCTCAGTAGGGTCAGCTCCTGGCAGATCTTTCGCCCAAAAACCAGCCAATAAGCTGCTCAAGGTTTCTTCTACTCTTATTTAGTGACTAAACACAGAACGGGAGAAAAAAGAATCAGTTCGGAGAACTGGTTTGTTTCACATCACACAGCTGATCGTCCGTCAGCTGATTGGCAGATAGTGGAGGGGGGGGGGGGGTCCCCCTGTGTGTGGGGCGGGACAAATGGTGAAAAAAAAAAAAAAGAGTGCTTCATCTGAGGTAATTTCAACTACGTTTCGTTTATAGAGGGCGGGGATGGGATATCTATATCAGTTTCTTTCAGAAGATAACTTGGTATGGGACGGAGGAACGCTGCGAGTTCCATTTCGCAATGTCAAGAGTTCTCGTCATAACTTGAAGCGTTGAGCTCTTCGAGGCATGCGGTGAGTGAGTAGGGTCAGCTAAAATTTATAGCCGAGGTTGAAATCTCTTGACCTATAAAAAAAATTGGGGATTACTTCAAGGACTATTTAAGACCCGTGCCATTCCCGGGAATACAAAAAGTACGGAAATCCGACGATTTCAAGGGTTCCCCGTAAATCTTGTCAAAATAAGGTAATACAATTTTTATTTTTTTAATATAT
>BMAV01022690.1:71611-97419 GCA_019973955.1 Trichonephila inaurata madagascariensis
ATAAGAGAGGGGTCATAATTAACTGTACCAATAACTTAGAAGGTCAAACAGATTATCAGCAAAAACAGATTACAGCTATAATGTGCAGTATTTAAAAAATAATCACAGAGATAAATTTTTTATGTTCCTAAATTTTTTCGATTCTGGGTCTGGGATTTGTTTTTTTCTGAAAGAGTAGTATGTTAGATTTAAAAAGAAAACTTAATAAAAAATCTCTCATCATGGGATTATAGCAAATCAAATAAAAGATTTTTTCATTTGGTTATAGGATCAAAGATAGCTAATTAGGTATTGAAGAAGTTTATATTTTTGAGAGAGAGAGATGACTTAATATCGCCTATAAATTATATCAGAGTAAAAGTGCATTTTTTATTATGTCTGAAAGTATTTTGATTTAATTCATTCCAGTAAATTAATTATTTTTTAAATCTTTTATTTTCGATATGCTCGCGCCACCCTCGTAAGGTTATCGCGCCCCCAGGGGGGTGCGCCCCACAGTTTGAGAAAAACTGATATATATTAAAACTGGAAATCTTGAATATTTTAGGCATGACGAAGTGTGATAGAAATATTTTAAGCGAAAGAATATCTTAAATTTAAATGAGAATGTAAGAAAAAAGAAAAAAATTAGGAAAGCAAGAAATATAAATAAATAAAATTTTGGTTCTGAGCTGAAATGAGTATTACATCAGAAAACAGATTCCTCTACTTTACTTAATCTCTTTTCCTGTTCATTATTTAACTTACTTAAAATAATTAAATTCAAATGCTAAAAATAATTTATTCATTTGCGTAAGCGCTAGAAATTATATTTTTTTCATTACATGTATCTGATTTTAGGTAGAACAAACTATCAAAATATAAATTATTATTTTTCGTTTATTTTATTTTAAATATATTGAATTATAACAATAAAGCCCGTATAATGTATGCAGCTTTTTTAGGTACTTCAATCTGCTTAACTTAGCTGCAGAAATTTTTTTACCCATCTTTTCTGTTTCTGGGAAAATATATATCGAGTGTCCATAATTAAACTTCAAAACTGTGAGCAGTCTGTAGCGAAAACTATACTGCGGAATTGCATGAAAATTGGGTAATGGCAGAATGAAATGACGGGAATTTTATCGCGAAAAAAAAAACCGATGAGTTTCAAAAACCATCCCTAGTTGGCGAATTTTATTGCGGAAAAAAAACCGATGAGTTTCAAAAACCATCCCTAGGTGGCGTATCATAGCTTTATTGAGAACATATAATCATCTACAAAATTTTACAAAACATGCTCGATACGCTGCCCATTATTGTCTGCTACAACTGGAAGCATAAAATTCCATGTTCGACTGCGGAAAACTGCATGAACTGGGAAATGTTACACATATGACATTCTATGTTTTATTTAATGCCGGATAGAGATGAGATGGGATTCCGATAGACCATGGCCTTGAGGTATCAACACAGCCAAAAGTCGCAAGGATTCAAGTCAGGGGATCTAGGAGGCCAAACTGTAGAAAAATGCAGGCAGATGATTTTGCCGTCATCGAAATGGCGGCGGAGCATTTGTTTCACACAACTGGCGATTTGAGAAGGAGCACCATTTTGCATAAACACTGTGGTTGTATCACATTGCCTTGCCTGAAGAGCCAGAACAACGGATTACTCTAATATTGAAACGTGTCGTTGACCGGCGACGGTGCATGCTTGCGGACGTGACTTCAGATTTCCATATCATGTTTGTTAGTTCTTGACTACTGAGTGGACCTTTTCGTAACCGCATCAAAGACCGAAATTTCCGCAAAGCTTCGGTACCAGAGTTTCCATTTTGGTAAAACAATTTCACCAGTAAAGCACGTTCCTGGAGAGTTTTAACGTCTTCTTCCTTGACATGGAAATGAGTATGACTGCGGTTTGCCTCTCGCATCTTTATATCCCGTGGGTTGGCGCTCGCGCACAGGATTATTATGGTTTCGACATTTGCATATGCCAATAGTTTACATTGCACAACGCTATCTAGTGGTGGTTTTTGAAAATTATTGTTTTTTTTCCTCGACAAATTTTCCATCATTTATTTCATTCTGTCATTTACCCAATTCTCATGCAATTCCACTGAATAGTTTTTCTACACACTGCTCGCAAATTTCAAGTTTAATTATGGACACTCGGTATATATATGTCGCAGGGAAATGATTAAATTAGGGATTTCATCAAATCCCTAAGTGGTAGGATCAATTCACGTAAGATGTTAAAATAAGAACCCTGTAAGGTGATTTCCCTAACGAAAGTAAGTGGTTTGGTCAAACCCCTAACCTGTTTCAGTGAAATGATGAAATAATATTGTCAAGAGTTTAAAAGTGTTTATTTAGCAAATAGGGTGCATTATTAAAAGTAGAGTAATTAATACACCAATAATCATTGAATTACAAATTATTTATTCTAAATTAACTAACAAAATAATCAGATAATAAAGCTAGTATTTCTTTTTAAAAAAAGGATATTTGTAGTAGAATATCAAACATTTTTTTAAAAAAAATTATACATTAATGTAGTACTTCAGGAATATCCTACTTTATTTGTAAGACCTTTTTTTTTAGTTATTATTTCTCTTTTTAAAATAGTTTTTTTTATCATCAAAAAGCTTTTTTTATCTATAAAGAGGGCGTGGTCAAATTCCCTAATTTGTTTGTGTACATTTTTCAGTTGAAATTTTATCCAGTTTCTAATTTTCAAGCATGCAAAAGTGATATATCAATCGAAAGATATAATGCACAGAATATAAATGAATAAAACTAAAAAATGATACTTTGGTCATTTTGTTTTGGTGCGTCACGTCAGAAGACCTGGCACGGACGAGGAGAGAGGGGAGTGGTAACAAGCGAAAACAGAGCTCTACAAATGCGGACTTGTTCATTTCATCATTTCACTAAAACAGTTCGGGGAGTTGATCAAATAATTTACTTACATCAGGGAAATGATCTCAGAGACGTTATTTTAACATCTTGCGTGAATTGATCATCTCCCTAAGGAATTTGATGAAAGCCCAAATTTTTCATCGTTTTCCTGCGACATATATATACATACAGTAATACCTTGACTTACACTACCCCGACTTACGTGAATTCGTAGTTACACGATTTTCAAATCTCGTCGATTCGTCTTTTTTTTCCTTCTTTTTACTGAAACTCAGGCGGAATCAGCGCCAGAGCCTGATGGAATTGGAAATGTGATTGAAAAAGTTGTCAATTTTGCCAGGCAAATAAATTTACAAGTGGATATGTTGACGTTCAAGAACTGCTGGATTCCCACAAGCAGGAGTTTACAATTGATGAGCTCACAGAAATGCATGAGCAAGAGTAAGACATTGAAAACTTGAGTCTTTAATCCCAGTTCAATCAGAAGATTGAATGACGATTGGGAATTTGACAGAAGGCCTCAGTTAAATTCCTGCTCATTTAAGCACGAACTGCAAGGCCTACTGCACAATTAAGCAAGATCAAAATTTTTTCTCATTTTCAACTTTTCTGCAATAAATCATTGCAATTGCTGATATGTGCTTAAATCTTTATTTTAAATTAAAACAGTAACTATATAATTAATTCAACGAAAAAATATTTTGAGACCAATAAATTTAATTAGAGCATTCAAACACCTAAGAAACTGTTTAAATGTTTGTTTTATCTATAAGGTTGTATACATACATTTTATTTGAATTCATGCATATGTAGATTACAATTCTGATTAGATTAATAATTAAAGCCATGTGGTTTATTTATGAATATTGACACCATAACAAAATTGCTACTAATTTCTTCAATTACGCTATCAAATAAAATTAGAAAAACGACTTTGTCACTTGGTTTCTAACAAATTTAGGAATGTTAGTACTCCATTCCTTGGGGGTTAGAGAACCCTCAGACTGAATAATTTTAAAAACAATTTCCTTTACAGTTCTAATGCAAATTTGGTTTCCATAAACATAAATTTTAAAAATATCTTAAAATTCTTTCTTCAGATGTTTTACAGTTTATTAAATTTTCTGATATGTATTTGCAATTTTTTCCTTCAATGTATATTTACTTTTTATATAGTAGCTAAAAGATTAAAACTTTTAATTCAAATCAAAATTCAAAATTAACAGAAAGAAATGGAGAAGAGAATGGTTGTTCTACTATGGACGGCACCGTGGCATCTACATTTGGAGAGCAGTTTAAAAACAAAGAAAAATTCACTTCCAAGGACGAAAATGTGTCACTTATTAATGAAGAATGTTATAAGCTTGCAGAAAAATTTGATTGTAAGTATTTTAATACTTTGAAAAATGCATCAATAAATATATGTTGCTCGAGACTTTAAATAATTCTTAGATAAATATGTATAGAGGTAAATTTAAGATTTTGATTAATATATGGGATCATGTAGCAATATCCTACGAAATTGGGATGTTAAATTACAATAAGTTTTTTGTTATATAAAGCTATTTTTTTTTTATTCTACATTTTTGAAGTAAATGTTTTGAATGCTCAAAAGAAATTTTGTGTATTTTAAAAAAAAGATAAATATCTGCATCATCAAGAAATGAAAAGGATTATAATTTGATAAACAAATTAAATTAAAACAAAATTTAAACAGCACAGTTCATTACATATGGGTCTGAATAAAAAACTCTATTTGTGCAATTTACACAAATCTTTTTAATATAAAATTAATTTTATAAAGAACAAATGAATCATTTTATTCACATGTTTTTTGAAATATACACATATGCTTTATACACAATAATTAATCTGTAGAAGAGACACACACAATTTACTAAGAAACTATAATTCGGTTATATTGAATACAGAAAATTTGTCGTCCACAGGTCTTATATATGTATAAGGTTAAGGGAAATATGTACATAAATAAAAGAGCTTTTTTAATGAACTTTTAGTTGTTACAAGTCAACTGTATTGACTTTTGTTGTTAGCAAGACAATGAATAATTCAAAATCCATCAGTATATATATAGAGAGAAACATAATGGAACTCATTTTACTGTGTTGTAATAATAAGTACAGTAGAACCTGTTTTTGTGCGGTCCTTTTTTATCCGATTTTATTTTTGTGCGATTTTTTCTGTGCGATCTTTTTTTATGCGGTATATGAATTTCTACGGCTTTTGCGCCACTGTAAGGTTTTCTATCAATGTATATATATACACTTCAAGAGACGCTCTGTTTATTTGTTACAAATAGTCTCCCGAAAATGCACATTCAGTTGTTTTCTTTCGACGCGCCAGCAGCCCGCGCTTGATTGAAGACGAAGCTTTCAATGGCAGTGACATTATCAATAATTTGATAGATTATGAAGACGGATAAGAAGGACCGGATTCTTTGATGTCTATAAATTTAATCATTTGATACTTGGTCAACATGTTATCTACAAAATAAATTTTGTTGTGCTATCTCTTGTCTTTCTTGGTATTGCATTTACGGTGGCCAGCAGTGTATATACCAATTCCGAAAGGAGTTTGAGATTCCAAAAGGAGCTTCACTCATGCATACCTGGTTATCGCTACGTTCACAAGCAACTGACCAACCAACCTCCGTCTCAAAAACTTATCTCTTACTTTATGGTGTCAAAAAATAAATCAATTGAAATTGTATTTCCAAGTGACGAAAGCGACTTTGAACTAATTCTTCACAGGAAGATGCGCGCTTTGGATTACGATGAGTAGCAGTGAATTATGCAGGTGCATTTTGAAAATTTTTCCAAGTATACAATGAGGAAATAAATGGCTTTAAAATGTTTCCATGTGTAATTTAATTATTATTTATTTTGTTATGGAAGTATTTTTTCATTAATTTTGTAAATAATTGACGTATTTTCTAAGTGCGACGTTTTTGTGCGGTCCCTCTTCGTTGCATAATTAAAAAAAAAATTCGGTAGTATGTCGACGAAGTTGTTTGTTATTTGTAAGTATTTATGAAATTTTCGAATATTTTTTTTGTGGGGTTCCTTTTTATACGGTCCCTATCTACCGCACAAAAATAGATTTAACTGTAATTGTATGGAGTTGATATCTGTAGATAAATCGCACCCGCACGAGTTTTTTTACTGTTTTACATAGATTTATATGAAAGCCTATTAGAATTTTGTATAAATAGATAGAAAAATATTAAACATTTAATAAACATCAACATTTTTATATACAGTCGAACCTCTATATTGCTAATTTTTCTATATAGCGAACTTTTTCCATTTCATGATTTTCTTCGTAAAATAACCTCCCAATAGCGAAGTGCATTTTCCATATCAGGGGTGCACCCAAATGACCTTGTGCGGGCCACTTCGGAAAAACATTGTAATCAAGCGCGCCGCACATAAAAATATGTATATGATATCTTTATATCAGATTTGGAAACAAAAAAACATTTATTGGAGTGAACATTTAAAACAGAATGAATTATTATTATTGTTTTCATTATTTTTCATGTATACAGACATAGATAATACATTAATGTTGATATAATATAATAATAAAATGATCAAATAATGTTTAAAATATTACAGTTGCCATTTTCTTGAAAATTACGGAGTTCCTATTGAATTATTATTCTCTCGTTACTCATTGTTGAAATTTGATAGTGCTGTCATTCGCAAGCGATTAAGTATATATATACATTGTCCTTTATCTTAACAGTCCTGAATAATTTTTTTAAACTTTAAAAACATTTCTGACTGCCTCTTGCTTTTTGGGCACTCCAAACAGAAAAGGAAGAGGAGAAACGAAAGTCGCACACACAGAAAATCATGCACCATCCATAGTAAATGATTGCAATTCGAAATTTATTAAAAAAGTAATTTACTTTTGTAAAATCAAATGTAACTGTTTGATAAAATATAAATCTATTTTAATCTAAAGGACATTTCTATTATCAAAAAGGATTTATTTTAGAACAAGAACAGGTAACAGGCAAATACAGTGTAAATATATATATATATATATATAAATTTCTTTTCAAATAAATTTCAAAATGAAAAAACTTTAAAAATCTGACATTTAAAAATTTTTTTAAAAGAGTCGGTGGGCCGCAACTTACGTACTGGCGGGCCGCGTGTTGGACACTCCTGTTCTATATAACGAACTTTTTTCTTGTGATTAAATTTTTTCTCTACCCATGTTTTAAGTATTTTTGGACATTTCAAGTTATTCTCTCTTTTAACACATTTTATGGTGGTCATAAAGGGAGTTTTGGTTCATTGCAAAGATGCGAGACGTATTATATGAAGCGAATTTTTTTTTTTTTTAATAAAAAAAAAAACCTCAAAGAAAATTAACAGATTTTATGAGTACTTAAATTTAAGAACGCATATGGTAATGTATGTTTAAAATCTCTAGTTATAAAATAATGAATGTTTAAAATTACCCGTAGGCTTTAAATTAGAAAATGTCCTTAAAATTCATTAATTGTAATTTAAAATTATTTTCTTAATGTTTAAAAAATGCAGTATATTCCTCGATATTCTATTAGATATTAAAATTAAGTTTAGAAAAATCTAGTTTTTGTTTATTTTTTATGATATATATATATATATAAATTTATCTAACACTTAATTAAATCAACAAGATATTTACAGTTTTCTTAGACTTTCTGTTAAGTTATTATAGCTGCAGAAATGTATGATTAGAAGAATATATATGTTTAAAAATACAAGTAAAAAATTTTGACCAATAAATGCTTTGTTTTTTGCTTTTAATACATTAATAAAATTTAAATCATTGCAATATTTGTATCATTGTTATTTGAAATGTGTGAGATCGAGCCTGTGTGTGAGCATTCCTTTTATTGAAACTAACTTTTACTTTGTGTGTGATATATTCTCTTACTATAACTAAACTATTATCTGTCATTTAATTAGATGCTTTCATTTTTATTTATTGTATTTGATGATAATTATAAAATTGATAGATTTTTTTTATGGGGTATATTTTCAAGATCTTTTAAAAATTAAAGCCATTAAACCAATCTCGGTAAAGTATGATGTACAAGATAACTTCTGCATTTAAAGAATTTTTCCTTTTATATCTTATCTACATTGTTACTTTTTTAACGAAATTGTAGTAATGTCAATGTTGTAGTAATTAAATTTTAGTGATTTATACATGCATAGTTTTTATAAATTGTTCTAATTATGTTGTTAAGTTAAATCTGATAGAATTTAAAGAAAAAATATGCCCTGAGAACAGTAGCGCACACAGGAATTTTTCAAGGGGGGAGGGCAGGGTCGAAAGTTCACCATTCTTGTATCATGCTCCAATACGCCACCCAACATATTCTTTTGATTTTGTCGTTTTTTGGGAACAAAAAGCAGTAAAAATTAATTATTCAATAACGAATTAGCATTAATTAATAAAATTGATTATTAATAAAAAGTATTTAATTAAATTTTACGTCTATGTACATAGGATTATAATCAATCGAAAAAAAATCAAGGAATTTGGGAGGGTCCAGACCCGAGGACCTCCCGCCCCTCGTGTGCGCCACTGCCTTAGAATGATAAGGTTCCATAGTGTAGTGATCATCAAACACGGAGATCCAGTGCCTTTAATTAATTTAAATTATAATATAAAGTTTCTCCGAACATAAATCATAGGATGTTAAAAGATTTATTCAGTCGTTTTTCAAATTTCAGAAATTTTGATATGAAACTGTGTATTTTTATTAAAAAATATGTACGTATATATATTTTTAAATGATTAATAGATTATTTTTTTTATATTTCCAGTTGATTCAACAGAGGAAACAGACATTGTGAATGAAAATGTACTGAATACATCTACAGTACAACCTTCATGCTCTTCTCATGATAATACATTTTCAGGTACTAAAAAAAAATCAACGATTGAGTACTTGTATACTCAGTCTATAGAATTATAACGTAACTTTAATTTGGAAAATTGGGAAATAAATATTTTAATGGTTTCAGCACATATGAAATTTCATATTACGTTGTATAATTGAGGTGGAATACAGTAGAACCTGTTTTTGTGCGGTCCTTTTTTATGCGATTTTATTTTTGTGCGACCGCATAAAAAAAATTCCTGCAGTATTTCGACGAATTGGCTTGTTATATGTAAGAATTCATGAAATTTTCGAACATTTTTTGTGCGGTTATTTTTATGCGGTTTTTATCAACTGCACAAAAACAGGTTCAACTGTACTTTTGAATAATAGAATAAATGACTAATTAAACAAATATTAGAAATAAATGTGAAAATATGCTAGGGGACAATGACTATTTTGCTAACTATAATTTTGTTTTATAGCTATCGCAGAACTTATTAGTTAGCTGCACTGTCCAGCACTTAGAAACAGAATGAACAGAAGCTTTTTGTATAAATATTTAATTTTTTAAGGCACTGTTTTTGTTACTTTACAGAAATTCTGTTTGTTGACGTCTTATACCGTTTTTTAAAACAACAACAGCATTTATGCTCAAAAAGAGCTTATTTAGAAAATAAAAGAATTAGATTACCGAATAATGGAAACTCTTTTTGAGGAGAATCAATTTATTGGCGACTTACTGAAAAAAAAATAACTTTGTGAATTAGCTAGGATGTCTCCATTTTTAAGAGAAATTTGGATATGTTATATGACGACGATTAAAGCATGAAAGAGTATCAAGGTTTCAAATAGGGGAACTGCTCTTTGTGATAGTCCTGTTTTTAGTTCCCTATTAAGTCGACCGTATTAGCCGAGTTGTCATGGTCTTGAACTCATGGCCGGGATTGTCGAGTCACGGGGCTTAAACCTATTGCCTCTAAAGACCTACCATGTAGGGAGATTGATAAATGTTAAATCAGTCGTGCCTGAAAATTCTCCCGTTGGGGGGGGGGATTAGGAGAGGGGGTTCCAGCTCAAGTGTTGTCCTCCTTATTTAACCGTAGTTGAAATCAATCCTATTATGTCCAAACTTTCTAAAAAATCTAACTTTAAAACAATTCTTTTTCATAAGAGAATGGATATCACAGAATAATTTTATAAACTATATATACATATAAAAATAGTTCAATATATAGGACAAAAAATGATATAGAAACGAAAAATATGCTCACCTTCTATGATTTGTTTATTGAAGGGGGAAATTAAAAATAGCTTCGGTTTGGGCTACAAATATCCTACAAATCTCAAAAATACCATTTTTTTTCTTTTTACATTTTGTTCGAGTCCATATCATTGATAAGCTTTCCACCAAATTTCAGATTTGATAACAAATTAGTTTTTAAGATACTTGAAGTTTTCTGAGCTTAGGTTTTGGTTTCGGTTTCATTTTAAAGTTTTTTTCCCACTCTTAAATTGAATTGGTTAAAATATTTTTGAGCACAATCAACTCTTTCAGAGTGAAATGGTTATTGATTTCAATTTTCATCACTAGAATAATTTCTGTTTGATTATGTGTTTTGAGTTCTCATAGTTACTTCATTAAGATTGATTTCACAAGGCCAATCTTTTTTTAAAAAGTAGTTTATATAACTTAAACACTTTATCATTAACTTTTTCCTGCTGAGAAAATGCCATGGCCTCAGCGATCTCAGGTTGCTGCGAGAAGCAATATTTCGAAGAGATGGAATACTACTGAAAATGATGTATATAAAAATCAGCCCTCAGCTGATACTGAAACATCTGAATACAAGTATTCTGAATTCAAGAATTGCAGATAAAACTGAATATTTGCGTAATGAACCAAAATACATTATAGTTATAACTTATCGTTGTAACAAATGCTGTCAATGTTATACAGAAATATATTTAGAATTAAAAAAATATATTTTCTATCAGATTTAATTAAAACAGTGTTTTAATGTAGAACTTAAGTTGGAAAGTAGCATATTCTAAAATCAGAGCAGTACAGGCATTATTAGATTTTCCTTTGACTTAACAAACTTTAAATCCGTTTTTCTCAGACTTTTAATTTTGAAGATATAAGAGTTTTCTAATCCTCAAAACTTTTTATCTGTTCAAGATAGATTCTTGAACTTTTTTGTGTATACTCTTAAACGTATATTCTCTAAAAGTTAGTATGAATTTATATTGGTCTGAGATCTTTAGTTATATATTTTTTTAAAAATGCTGAAGTTAAAATTTTAAAAAAATTCATGTTTTTTCCAGGTTTAGCTCTCTCTCTATAACAAGTAATATAAAAAAAGAATTTAAGTCAATTCTTATTTAGGTCAATAAAGAAAACTTTTATTGTAGTTACATTTGATCAAATAGTTACAAAATAAGTTTTTTATGTCACAGATTAACTGCTTCCTAACAGATTTGAGAACCGTGTCATTCCCATTGGCTAGCGCTTAAGGTTCCAGAAAGTTGTGTAGTTTTAGTAATTAGTCCTCCCTCAATTATGATACAATATTATAATTCCCCCAACCTCGTTAAACAGATTTTTTTAGGATTTTATATATATAGAAAAGAGATTATAAAAATTACCTAATTTTTAAACGAAGACAAGTTGAGTTATTTAAAATATATAGACATTTTAAAGTGTTTAATTTTTAAATTTTTTTTTTATTTCGTTGCCAAATAACAACTTAAGTTCAGCAATATAAAATATTTCACAGAATTCTAGCTTTTCCATGAAAAGTCCATTGGTCATTGTTCCTTCATTACTAGATGAAATGTTGTAAAGTAGTGAAACATTTGAGTGAGGAAGATAACCATTATTTTCAAGAAATTTTAGTTATTACATCAGAAATAAACACTTTGTAAAATGCACAAAGTAGTATTATAATCGTTGATTTGCTTATTATCAGATGTGTTGTTATAATGTCACAGATAACAAGGATTAAAAATTGAAATAATTAATACTTTATACACAAAATCATTTTTTATTCTTTGTCTTTGATACTGATTAATTGAATGTTCAAAATTTTTTTTAATTACGTTATTATTTTAATGTTGGTTTTGGATATGGATAGAGGAAAAAAAACTTAATTAAATAGAAAATAAGAAGAGATTTATAATATATATATGTAACAAAAGTTAGAAATATAAGAAATTCATACGTCAAATGTAAACCGGTATGGAATTCAGCATAAATAGAAGTACTTAGATAAATTTATTATTAATGAACGGGAAGAATAAATACAATCTTTATAAATTTTTTCATTTATAAAAAGTTATAATAAAACAAAGTTTAAACAGCTGAATTGAATTCATTTATATTTTATTGAGTATATTTTTCATCCTTTTCTTCGTTTATATAAAAATTAAGTTTAGAAAAAAACAGCTTTATGTTTATTTTTTATGATATGGGTATATCTAAGACTAAATTAAATGTGGACAAGATATTTACAGTTTCTTTAGACTTCCTGATTGCTTATTTTAACTGAAGAAATGTGTTTTATTAGAAAAATTTATACTTAAAATTACAAGGAAAAAATTAGACAATGTTTTGTTTCTTTTCATATGTGTTTAAAATTTTAATCATTACTATATTTGTGTAATTTTATATGAAATGTGTGTGGTCGAGTCTATATGTGTGAGCATCTTTTAATGAAACTAGCTTTTTATATTCTTGCAACAGCTAAACCAATATGTGTAAATAAATGAAGGCTTTCATTTTTATTCATTGTATTTTGTGAAAATTATAAAATTGATTGATTTTTTTTATTTATTAGGTATACTTTACAACTATTTTTTTAATTAAAGCAATTAAACGAATCTTGGAAAACTAGGATATATTACAAAGATAATATCTGCATTTAAAGAGTTTTTTTTTTCCTTTTATATTCCTATCTACACATTGCAACTTTTTTTTTAAAAAAAAAATTGTAGTAATGTCACAATCTATTATTATATTTTAGTGACTAATATACATGCGTCTTTTATAAATTGTTTTAATTATATTACTTAATAAAATTTGATATAATATTTAAAGAAATAAATATGCACTGAGAATGATAAAGTTCCATAGTGTAGTGATCATTAAACAATGAGATCAAGTGCCTTTAATTAATTTCAATTATCAGACAAAGTTTCTACAGAGTGAGTGAATATTAACGTCGCGCTGTTCTGCTACACGAGGGATTTTGGCGATGGACCGCTTAATTTCGAAACATGATCAAGTGACGAGGACGACATCTGAGCTGGCACCCCCTCTACTAACTACCATACCATACCAATAGAAGGACGTTTGAGATCTCGACAGAGATTTAACGTGGATCTCTCTTCTACATGGTGGGTTTTTAGTGGTACTAGGCTGGAACTCGTGACAAGCCAGCCACGATCCGATACCTTGACCACTAGGCTACCCCGGCCACAAAGTATCTACAAACATAAATCAAAGGATATTAAAATGTTTTTCAGTTGCTTTTCCGATTATTGAACTTCTGTTACGGATCTGTGACGTTTTTTTTCTTCGAAAAACATGTTTTTACATATCTCTCTTTTTTAACTCTCTCGATAGGTTGTTATTTTATCAAAGTAGTTCAAAAATTGCGCGTATGGCTTTATTACGTATTTCAAATCTACATATTAAAACTACATTTTAGAGTTAAAATATACAAAAAAATTTTGTAAAATAGTTTTTATTTTAAAATATAGAATTAGATCATCAAAATATGAACAGAAAAACGTAAACAAAAACATAAACAAGAGCAGCACGGGTTGCACAGTCGGAAAAATGGATACCCGTGGAAATCACGGGTTGCTCAAATTTTGCTACATCTTCGTTGCCCGTGGAAATCGCGGGATGTGCAGTGAGAGGCTTAAATGATTAATAGATTAATATTTTTAATTTACAGCTCCAATGTCAACTGATTCAGCTTCAAGTTCTCGTCAACTGACTCAGCCCCCAGAGGAAGATGATGAGGTTCAATATTTGTACAGCAAACCAGCACCGTTACCGAGTGAGTGCTTTCACACACAGAGTCTGTCACGAGCATAACTTTAATTTCGAAAATTAAGAAATGAAGTTTTGAATTAAGTTTCAGCACATGAAATTATATATATAGTGTATTTTATTTGTAATATTTAAATTTCTCATATTATTCTTTCTTTTCCTTTTGGCTCAGTGTATAGGCAAATTACAGGTGTGAAGGTTGGCTAGCCCTAAAACTTGTTTAAACCTGCAATCTTGGTTCCTAAGGCCAGGAGTTTGTTATTGTACTACTGTGGTTAATATTTCCTATCTTGACTAGCTATACTTAGGTTTTATAGCTATTTGTATATATTTATGGATTATATATATATATATATATATATATATATATATATATAGGTCAATTCTCTACTAACAAGAGATCACATCCAAACAATAAACTCGACAAACACATAGACAGCAGGAAAATCACACAATGAAGGACAAAAGAGTAATCGAGATAATAAATATAAATATAAAATGGATGCTGCAGTGCCATGAACAATACTGACTTAGGACATTTAGTATATAAAAATTAATTTATATAAAAGTGGGGTTGAACATGTTTTTTGGCCAGCCAACCTTCCCCCTTTATTTGTAAATAACACTGAGCAAAAACCAATAGGAAATAATGGATAGAAATATCTAAATCCATTACAAGATAGAGGTAACTTACCTAAAAATTGCACTTACAAATGCAAAGCCCGCGCTAAATCTGAGTGGAAACATTCAATTTGTTGCCAGATTCTATACCCTAATACAGATTTAAATCAAAAGAGTGGCTGAAATGTAGCACTTAACAAAAGATTACAAATGGAAATAAAAATTAAAAATAGTTGCATATTATAGCATAACTATAATAACACCAGAGTAAATATGAATAAAATAATAGTAAGTAATTTCTAATCTAATATTAGACTATGGAGATAACTATATCAAAATATTTGTTTATCGTAATAAGCTATTATCAATCTCATAATTTTAAATCTAACTATTTTGAATAGCTTTATTTATATAACTATTAATAAAATAAATTGGGTATTTCTGATTTAAGCAATATTTAGTAAAATGTGTATAGTTATTTATAATGTCTGATTTTTTGACACAAGAAATTTATTACGTTGTATATAATTAATAACAATATTTCTGAATATAGAAACATGTACATTACTCTCCCAATGAGGAACTTTTATAATATTGAAATTAAATTCTTCTCTTTTATCATAAATATTAGAAACTATTACATTTTCATATAATTTGACATGTATGTCAAGAAAATTTGCTTCATTGTTGTTATTATTTGTCTGTATTAAATTAAGATATTGTGGATAAAAATTAATGTTAGGTATAAAATTGGCTTGTTTGCCAAAGATGATTATATCATCTATATAACGATAAATATAAAATTTAGAATTATTAATGTAACTACTTTCAAAATAATGTAAGTATAAATTGGCAAGACAGTTGCTCGCAGGGCCACCTTGTGGCAATCCTTTAATCTGCTGATAATAGTTACCTTTATGATATATATAGTTCTCTTTAAGTACAAACCTAAGTAGTGAACCAAATCTATCATAATTAACATTATTAAATAAATTGTCTTTATGTAAATTTACAAGAATATTAATCAAATCATCAATATTAATAGAGTTAAAGAGATCTTCAAAATCTAAGCTATAGACTGAATAAATTTTTTTATCTTTCATTTTCTCAACAAGTGATTTGCTATTTTTAAGAATGGCTGAGGATATAAGGTTATTTATTGTTTCATGCAATATTTCATGGAGAATTTTGCCTGTTTTGCTGATATATGTATTAAAACCATTTGTAACTGTCCTAAATTTAACTGGGTCTTTATGAAATTTGGGAGTTAGAAATATATGTGGAAATTTAAAATTATTATTAATTTGAATTTTTAACTTTTTATGAAAAGCCAAGATACGTTTATTTATTTCTCTATCAGAAACAGAAGACTTAATAAAAGCTGTATTATTATCGAAATAATTGTTGATCAATAAATTATAATAGTATTTACATATGAATGCAAAATTTCCTGGCACTTTATCAACATAAACTATAATAAATTTATTTTGTAAATTTTTAATCTGACTTTTAATATTATTAAAAAAGATTTTATTATCTATACAATAGTTATATTTATTAAGCTGCTTTGTAATTTTATCTTTGAATTCTGTGAATGCCTCTATAGGCATACTATATTTAATAGCTATTTTGTATATAAAATGCTCAATATCATTATATAACTGATTTTTGATAATTTTATTATTATTCGAAATCATTAATCTAAAACCAGTACCTTTGTTCATAATATTTCTAAGATTATTGTCTTTTACAATATTGAGATCATCAGTAACAACATGCTTGTGATGTTGATCAATGAAATCTTTAAATTCACTACATTTACATATTAAGTTATCTTGCTTTATAGGCACATTATAGTTAAAAATTGATCTACCTATTTTTTTATTGTATTTAAAAGCTTTTTTAATAGTGATATTTTGTATTGGGAAAGATGACATGTGTTTTTTAAATATGTCAGAAAAATTAACATTATCATATGATTTATTCATATATAACAGTGTACAGTATTCTATTTGATAATCCTTATTTACATTAACATTTATGTTATGTTTATGTTTCAAAAATTTATGAATGTCCTTAATAATGTGCAAAGCATGACAATCTTTAATTTTATTTGAAATTAGTACATCTTCTGTAATACATAATTCTGTCTTACTGAGTCCAAACATAAAAGATTTAATGTGTTTTATGTTAAAATTGTTATCAAAGCTATTACAAATATCTATAATACTATCTGAAAGGACTTTTTGGTCTCTACTTAATCTTTTAGTTCTAGCCCCTCTATTTTTTCTTTTATTAGATATTATATTAACCTTATTATTGTAGTAAAACTCTTGAGAATTTAGTTTGATTGCATTTAGAATATTTTTTCCTTGGTATAATACATTAAGTCCATAAGGATAAATTGCATTATAATATTTAATAAAGTAATTTTCCCACCATAATCTCTCTTTAATATTAGGAACAACTTTAATAATATTGAGTGATACATGATCAAAACCATGTGTACTAAAGTGTCTTATTTCTATTTTATTTGAATTTTTAATACTATTAAAATATTTAGTATCTGATCTATGTTGATTAATTCTAATATTAATTTTATTTGATGTCTGTCCTATATATTTAAATTGGCATTTATTGCATGTCAATAAGTAAATACAGTTATATGTCTTACAGAAGGTAAATTTAGAATCCTCTTTGATTTGATCATTATGGATCATTTTACAAGTTTTACATCTTTTGTCGCCACATCTTTTGTAAAAAGGAATTTTAATATTGCCAGAATTACAATTTTGAAGATTATCTAAGAAACTATTACAATTGTAGGCATTAGAGTTATTTGTAACTTTATTGCAATGCAAATAATCTTTTTTAGAATTCTTTAAGTAATCTTTATTCCAGAATACTCTAGTTTTATATGTATTAAAAAATCTCGTAGAATCTCTACCATGACCTGCATTCATAACCTTGTCACTATCTTCTGTGTTCATCATGTCTGTAGTAAATACTGTTAAAAACTAGAGCCTAACAGATTATAATATACTACCAGTATTAAAATACTAATTGCTAAAAATATAAACTAACTAATTAGCTTACCAATACCGCAATATCAAAGGAGTTAATGGTTATTTTCTATCGATGCTACATATACCATCATAATGTACCACCGAGCAAAGACAAAGTATATATACTGAGCCTAGTTGCCAGTCTCTAAATTTATAAATTTAAAACTCGTCATATTAGTGTAGAATTTTTATATTAAGTATCTAGTAATTAGAACTCAATATCTATAGCAAAACATTCACTATAGTTATAATGTAATAACATCTTAAATATATACCATAAGAATGTACTTCCAAGTGTTTACAACAATTTAAATAATTTTAAGACATGGAAGCACTACAAATAGAATATATTGAAACATATAAAAATTGAAATATAAAATGTAATATGAAATAAAAGTAAAATATTAGATAAATATTGAAAATAAAAAATTGAAACATATTTCTTAGAATAGTACTAATTATACACATATCATAGAAAAATATATTTACAAATTGAAATAAGAAATATATATATACACTAAATATATATATATATATATATATATTAACACGTACCTATACTTAAGTTTGAATATTTTTGAATTATAGTAAAGGTTGAAATAGCGCGCAGTATTAATTCAGTGGGAATATTTTGACAATTATTCCAAAGCACACAATAGTGAATCAGTCAGTAATATAATTGAAACCTATCTCTCAAATTGAAGCTACACTTTAGAGGGATCCACACTTAGGGAAGTCGTACTAACCTGGATATTCCTGTATGTAAATAAATAAAAAAAAAACTCCGATTAATCTAATTATTAAATCAGTACTTTTTAACCAAACATAGTTATAATAAATTTTTTTGCAATTACGTCAAGGAACAAAATTTGATACCCTAAAAATATATTTTAGTATACCACCGATTAACTATTTCCTAACAATTTGAGAACGGTATCGTTCCCATTGAATTTTTAGTAATTATTCCTTTTTCAATTCTAATACAATATTAATCTACCTCAACCTCATTAAACAAATTTTTAAGGTTTAATAGAAGATTTATACATATTACCTAATTTTTAATTGAAGACTAGTTGAGTTATATAAAATATATAAACATTTTATTGTGTTTAGTTTTTTAAAATTTTTATTTTCCAATTCCTTTGACAAATTACATCTCAAAATTAGCAATATTAAGCACTTTACAAAATTTTAGCTTTTCAATGTTCTTCCAACACTAGAGGAAATGTTGAAGAGTAGTTTAAGTGAGGAAATCATTATTTTCAAGAAACATTAGATATTACATCATAAATAAAACATGTTTCATACACAGTTTTGTGAACTGCACAAAAATGTATTCAATTTGATATTCTGAAGAGTTCCGTTATCAATTTATGGAATATTTTGATTTGCTTGGTATGAGAAATGTCGTTATAATGACAGATAACAAGGATTAAAAATTGAATTAATTAATACTTTATATACTAAGTCATTTTTTATTCTATGATTTTGATGTTGATTAATTGAATGATCAAAAAAATTTTTTTAATACATTTTAATTTTAATGTTGGTTTTGGATATGGATTGAGAAAAAAAAAAAAAAAACTAAGTTAAAGAGAAATAAGAAGAGATTGAAAAAATATATATGTAACAAAAGTTAGAAATGTAAGAAATTCATACGTCAAATGTAAACCAGTATCTAATTCAGCATAAATAGGAGTATTTAGCTAAATTTATTATTAATGAACAGGAAGAATAAATACAATCTATATAAATGTCTTCATTTATGGAAAGTTATAATAAAACAAAGCTTAAACACACAGCTGAATTGAATTAATTTTATTTTATTGAGTATATTTTTCATTCTTTTCTTCGTTTATACAAAAATTAAGTTTAGAAAAAAAAACAGCTTTATGTTTATTTTTTACGATATGGGTTTATCTAAGACTAAATTAAATGTGAACAAGACATTTACAGTTTCTTTAGACTTCCTGGTTGGTTATTTTAGCTGAAGAAATGTTTTATTAAAAAAATTTATACTTAAAATTACAAAGAAAAAATTAGACAATGTTTTGTTTCTTTTCATATGTGTTTAAAATTTTAATCATTACATTATTTGTGTGATTGTTACTTGAAATGTGTGTGGTCGAGTCGTGTGTGTGAGCATCTTTTAATGAAACTTGCTTTTTCTTTGTCATGTATTCTTACAATAACTAAACCAATAGCTGTCAATAAATAGATGTTTTCATTTTTATTCATTGTATTTGGTGATACTTATAAAATTGATATATTTTTTATTCATATGTTATATTTAATAATTATTTCATTTTTAATTAAAGCCTTTTTACCTATCTCGAAAAACTATGATGTACAAGAAAATGTTTGCACTTAAAAATTTTTTCCCTTTCTTTCTATCTTTTTTTTTTTTACTTTCCTATCTACATTATAACTTTTAAATAAAATTGAGGCTCTTTTATTTTATTAGAGACTTGTTATGAAATCTAGATAAATAAGAGCGGGAAAACGCAATAATTAAATTGTTTTGATTTATTTATGCATAGCTGATATAAATTGCTCTAATTATGTTGCTAAATAAAATTTTATACATGAGAAAGTTCTTTAGTATGGTGATGAATGAACTCTGAGCTTGAGAACCTTTAGTTTATTTCAGTTATCGCATATAGAAGTTTCTCCTAATATAAATCATAACAAGTTAAAAGATTTTTCCGATTGTTTTATAGATTATTGAACTTATGTTATGAAGGTGTGACTTCTCTTGCAAAAAATAAGCATACGTATATATGCTTTTAAATAATTAATAGATTAATATTTTTAATTTCCAGATCAATACGTAGGTAGTGATCCATTTGAAAGAGTTTATGTGTTTAATCCCCCGTTATTGAGTGATCAGCCTTCCAGTTCTCGTGCACCGACCGGGGCTTCAAACGATGATAATGAAGTACAATTTGTGTGCAACAAACCAGGACCGATACCGAGTGAGTGCTTTCACACACATATTTAGGAAAATTATAATATTACTTTATTTTCGAAGATTATGAAATGAAGTTTTGAATTAAATTTCAGCTCATATGTGAAATATCATATTAACACATACTTAAATAATTAAGTTAGAACAGTTTTGAATATTGAATAAATGACCAATTAAACAAATATCAGAAAAAAATGTAAAAAAATATGCAAAGAAATTTTGCAATAACGGCTTAGATATAACTATAATTTTGCTTTATAACTTTTGCAGTACCTATTAATTAGCTGTACTATTCTGTACTTGGAAACTGAATGAACATAAGGTTTTTCGTACAAATATTTAATTTTCTAAGTCACTATATTTCTGCTATTTTTCTTAAACTCATATGTTTGTTGTTGGATCGTAATGACGTTTCAAACCGTTTTTAAAAACAGAACATTGGCATTTTTGAGCAAAAAAAATAACTTTAAAAAATTGGATTGCCTAATATTGGGAACACTTTTTGGGGAGAATGAGTGGAATGAGTCGTTTTTTACCACGCCTTTCTGACGTTTACATTCCACATTCAAAAAGCATGGGGTAAAAAAAACAAAAGTACTTAAGAAAAAATTGATTGATCATTTATTGGCTACTAGCCGAGAGAAGAAATAACTTTGTGAATTGACGAGGATGTCTCCTTTTTCCTAAAAATCTGGATATGTTACATGTCAACGGCACGAGAGAATATCAGGGCTTCAAATACGTGAGCTGCTTGCTTGTGATAGTCCTGCTTTTCGTCCTCTGTTAAGGTATCCGACTACGTTCGGAACCGTGATTTTGTAAAAGTGTATAAATGGATAATATTTATGCCATTCAGTGTCACTTAGATTAGAAAATGTATATAAAATTGTTTTAAGAACATTATTGCAATACAAAATTATTTCAGTACAATATTTTGACAAAAAAATGAACATAGAATGACTAATTTTCAAAATATTCTCCTTTTGTAAAAAATGCTTCTATTATATAATAACATTTTGCCTGTATAGAGCTCAGACCTCTGTACAGAGGCTCAACTAGAATTTTTAAAATATATAACTTAGAAGTGGGTTTATCCATGTTGTACGACAACAGAGAGGAGAAATTTTAAGAAAAAAATGCCGATAATTATTTTAATTGGTTGCAACTCTGAAAACAATGTGAATTTTTCAAAAATTCTAGTTCAAACTCTCTGGAGAAGTCTTCCCTTTATATAAGCACACACACAAAATATTATTGTTACAGAAACATTTTTTATAAAAGGAGAACATTTTGAAAAAAGGTTATTCTAGGTTAATTTTTTGCCAAAATATTGTATTTAAATAATTTTTTTTGTCGAAATGTCCTTATATAAAACAATTTTATACATGTATTCTAATCTAAGTGACACTAAATATCATGGAATTTATCCATTTATGCGCTTTTTTAAAATCACGGTTCCGAACATAGTAGGATACCTTAAATCGAACGGGTTAGCCGAGTTGTCATGGTCTAGAATTCATGGCCGGGGTTGTGGAGTAGTAAGCTTGGAACTTAGTGCCTCTAAAGCAGCGTTTCTCAAACTGTGGAGCACCCCCCTGGGGGGGGGCGAGCAAATTGAAATGTCGAAACACAAGATTATTTCAAAAAATTATTAATTTACTAGAAGTAAACAAACAAAATACACATTTACACTCTGATATATTACACTCATAAGTGTATCTGTGCTGCGCAATGTATTTTATAATTAGTTTAACAATACTAAGTTAAAAGCACAAGTTTAATAATTACCACGGACCCCATGGGCATGTCATATATAAAATTATATGCGAAAATCAACACTTATCTTGATAATTTGTACGGTTGATTATTAATCCCTTAACTGCTGATTAAAAGTTACGCAATTCGCTCTCCAATGCCACCGTTTTCCACGTAGGTGCTCGTATGGGATGTATTTGGGGAGGAAAGAAATAAATAAGCAAATCCTCTGAAATAAGTGAATCTTTCGCAAACACTGTCAAGGACCTTTTATTGCATTTCAAAGCTTTCGGAATAATTTTGTGGATAGCAGTGCACAGAAAAGATCGTACTTCGGAAAAACGTATATATACGTCCGGGGCAATTAACGCTTTGGATGAGTGAGATGTTTTATACGCCGTTAGCCCTTAAAATGTTGAAGTTGTTTTGTAGCTTTAGCATCAAAGTATAGTGTTGTTGAATTCAATACATTGCAATTGTATGGAGGGGGGGGGGATGAATATTATGATTGACTATTGAGTAGCAAATGTATAAAGTTTGAGAAACACTGCTCTAAAGCCTCACCATGTAGGGAGGTTGAAGCATGTTCAATCTGTCGAGGTTGAAAATTCTCCTGCTTTCGTGGTGTGAAAATTGGAAGAGTGGGTTCGAGCTCAAGTGTCGTCTTCGTCATTTAACTGTGCTTCAAATCTCTCTCTCTCAACCCTAATATGTTCGGAATTTCTTAAGAATTTAAATTTAAAAATCATTCTTTTAATTAAAGAAGGGATATTATAGAATATTTTTATAAACTATGCATTTAAAAATATTTCAATATATAGTACTAAAAATGTTTGAATCGAAAAAAAATGCTTACCTTTGAAGATTTGTTTAATAACGGGAGGGAAAATATTAAAGCGTCGAATAAAATTACGGAATATTGCAAATTTTATAAAAAAAAAGATGTTTAACAATTTTCACATATTATTTAAAAGTTTCTAGAAACCTAAATTCTAACCATCATAACCTAAGTAGTTTTTCCAGATGTTTTACATATTTTTGAACTTCTGCTAGGAAACTATGACTTTTTTTTTTTCAAAAAACATGTAGGCATACATTTTTAATGATTAATTTTTTAAATGATTAATAGATTAATATTTTTAATTTCCAGCTCAACACTCAATATGCAATCCTCATATAATAAGAAGATTTTTTTGGCTTAATCCATCAGAAAATCCACCTACAGATGGACCTAGAACTTCTCTTGCACCGATTGAGCCTTTAAACGAAGATGACGACGACGTCGTCTTTTTAGGCTGTAAAATAAATTCAACAAGTGAGTGTTTTCGCGTACTAACTATTACGAAATTATAATGTAACTTTAATTTTGAAAATTATGAAATATTTATTTTTGGTTTTTGGTTCGAGTTTATTTTGAAACTTTAAAGCCAATTTTAAAGTTTCAGTTAATAAAGAAAGATTAACACGATTCATTTTAAATATACATACTAAAATTGCATATCGTGATTTCTTTTTTAGAAATCATTTATTTGTCAAAGGTCTAATAACTTTTTAACGCACTGCATTTCTAATTAGTCATTAATTTTATGTGATTCATTTATGTTTGCTTATAATACAAAAATTGTGTTACTAAATATCATTTGACAGTCATAAAATAAAATAGGGTTATGTTAAACACGCAAAACCCTATTTTTCTTAGCACAAAGATTTGTAGCTCTCCCATCATAAGATCATTAGAGAACTTCAAGATTGTGTATTTTTTAGAATTATCCCCCTGTTCAATTTTTATGTAATATTAATTTCTCTGAACTGGACTAAAGAAAATTCTTTTAAGTTTTTTAGTTGTTATTTATAATGGTGAGTTTTTTTTAATGAAACTGAGTTTGTTATTTAAAGTATTTATGCTTTTTTTACATCAATTCATTCCTTAAAACTTTTAATTTTTATTTCCATCCCCAATCTGTCATTGAAATTCAACGAAAGGAGCTAATATAACCTGCTTTATTTATTCTCTTAAAAATCTACGGCTATATGATCATGTAGATGAGAGTCATGGCCAGGTAGATGAAAGTCAAACTTTAATTTTAATTGAAGAAATCAAAGAGACCAGATAATATAATAGAGTCAAGTTGTAAGTTCTGCTTCTGTGAATCAAGTATAATTATTTAAATTGGATTCTTATTAGTTCCTTGATAAATTCATCGAATAACTTAACGCTGTTCTTCGTATCAGGGATATCTGCGTAACGTCGAACATAGAGATGAAAATCACATATAATTTTAACTTATATACATTTGTTTCGTTTTTTTGTGTGTTTTTGTGATGTCGATTCTCTGAAATGCTCAAAAGAAATTTTATATATATTTTTTAAAAAAAATTATTTTTTTTTGTTCTATCCTACATGGATTGGAAATATGGAAAAAAATCACGAACTAAAAATTCACTCAGATTTAAAAGACAACATATGAGATGTAGAAAAATGTAATAAAAAGTAAAATACAAAAAATTCATATATGTAAAATGTAAAAAATTCACAATAATGCAAGATTTTTGGAAAATTTTGGTATCAACAGCAGGATAAAAATAATAGTTTGTAACTTTTCAATTCATAAATAATTAAAATAAAATAAAACTTAAATGGCTGAATTTAATACAGTTGCTTTTCAGCAAGAAAACTATCCTAATTTATATACTTAAAATAATTATTGACTCACAAATTAACATTGAAAAAATAAAATAAGCTTGTTATATAGACTTATACATTGCGCATTTCTTTCACAGTAGGTTAAATCAATGGGATGCATCCAGTATTCTTGAAATGCTGAACTTTAGAGTTAACATCCAGCAATGTTAAGCATTATTTTTAGATAAATTTAGGGCTAACAAACAGAAATATTTTTATTCTTTACTTTTTCCTTTCATTAATAATTAAAATAAAACAAATTTAAGTAGTCGAAACGGGATTTAATAATTTAGTTAGATTTGCACACGTATGAAAAACTATATTTCTCCTTTTATGTAAATCGAAGAATATATTCAGTCTGGTTATATTAGCTTCAGAAAGTCCCCCCCCCCTCCGTCTTTTTTGTGATAAAAAAGAAATCACGCAAAGAAAAACATCTTACTTTTTGTGTATGTATGAAATTTTGATATTACAATATTTTTGTGACTGTCAACAAGAAAGTATATAATTCACACTCTGTGAATATTTTTAATCCAAACTAAATTTCTTTATTTATATGTATTGCAATGTTGCCATACTAATATCTCTTAACTAAACAGAGATCACCAGACGCAAGTAGAATTAATTCTATTGATATATTCATAGTTATTTTACGAAACGGAAATTATATTAGATATTTTATTTAGATTAATTTTATTATTTTTTTATGTTTTATTACTGAATAAATTTAGAAATTTTTCTTGAGTTGTTTTTGTTAAGTTGTTCATTTGGAGTATCAAGAGTTATTTAATATCAAGAAGTAACTAAATTTTGATAAGGTTATCATTATTTTTCAGACAT
>BMAV01022690.1:102419-117986 GCA_019973955.1 Trichonephila inaurata madagascariensis
CTTTTCTGCAATTTCATGGCTATCTGCTAAATTTTTACATTGTTGCTTAAGTTTTGCACACCAGTGTATTTTCACAAAAGTTTTGAAACACGAAGCATTTATGTACAAAATAATAATGATACTAACTTAAGCTAAAAATAGTCAGGTTTGCTCATAGTATTTAATTTTTTTCAGTTTTAAATTGGGGCAGTTTAGGAAGTTTAAGCTCTTGTCGTACGACTGTAAAATATTAAAATATAGTACTACAATATGTTTAGTATAATGTAGTATGATACATCAAAAGGAAATATTCAGTTATATCTGCAACATTTTAATTCAGATTACTTGTATTCGGAAGTCTAATTGCAGAATCAGCTGAGGGCTGATTTTTAGATATGTCATTTTCAGTAGTATTCCATCTCTTTGAAATATTGTTTCTCACAGAAACCTGAGAACGCATTTCCCATGCTCATTTTCTCTACAGGAAAAAATTAATGATAAAGCTTTTAAGTTATATAAACTATTTTTAAAGCGAAAATTGGCCATGAAATTAATCTTAATTAATTAATTATGGGAACTCAACTCAAAACATAATCAAGCAGAAAGGATTTTAGTTATGAAAATTGGAATTAATAACCATTTCAAACTAAAAGTTCAAAAATATTTTTAATTAATTCAATTTAAGAGTGGAAAAAGGAAACCGAAACCAAAACCATAGCTCATAAAACTTCAAATATCTTACAAACTAATTTGCTAACAGATCTAAAATTTCGTGGCAAGCATCTCAATGGTATGGGACACCAAAACGCGCCCAAATAAATAAATAAATAAATAAAATTTTTCGGTAAAAACGAAATTCTTAGGATCCTGTGTAGCCTTAAAGCTCTCATTTTTGTACCCGGCGTATAATACGTACCCGTAAATTTTGATCTTATATTTTGTGTTAAAAATGCGCGTTATACGCTGGATTTTACGGTAACCAAAATCAATTGACTTGTAAATAAACTTTTACTGGTTTATGATTACAAAAAATTATATTACTGATTTCAATCTAAAAAAACAGTCAAAGGACCTGATCAAGTCAAAGTAACCTGTTAGTTATTTCAGAAAACATGTCACTCTTTTTTCAAAGAATTATTGAAAATTTGAAATAAGATTTGGCTTACATTATAAAATTGTATTTTGTGTTGTGATTTTAATATTTTTAATTTCATTGTTCACAAAACTAATTCTTATTTTTATTTTATTATAGATTCTGAATCCTCACAGGTATGTATATGTTTTAAAATATCTTATAAATAATTATTTTTTCTGACTTTGAAACGGTTTTACTTATCTGACTCTTAAATATTCGTATTTAGTGAAAGTAGAACTATTTAGTATTTGGTTAATGTGAACGGAAAATTTCACTGTTCTTTAAGACAATATATCTGCAATTTACTACTATTTATTATTACTTAATTTGCTTACTACTATTACTCTAACAATATTTGTTTCTTATACGGCTATGGAAATGAGCAAAATGTATCGATTTTCCGAAAGAATGGGACCTTGTTAAATCTCGTTCTAATCTAGCGACGTTAACAAACACTCGCCCGCCCTTATATTGTAAAAAAAAAAGATATTTGACAAAAGCTCCTCTTTCTGTAAATACTTTCTGTGTTCTAAAAGTAATAGGACTCTTTTTTTTTAAAAAAAAATAATTTTTTTTTTTATTCATGACAATAGTACAAACGATTAGAATTTCTCAAAGTAGCACCTTCCGCATCTATACTCAGCTACCAACGAGGTTTCCAGTTTTCGTACGCCTCTAGGAACTCCTGGACCGGAATGCTGTTTAGTTCACTCGTTACGGCCTGTTGAACCACCTTTGCCGATCCGTGAGGTTTCCCCTTGAGCATCGATTTTATTCTTAAGGCCGTATCACATGTGCATTTTTGGTACAATTTTTTCAAGCAATTTTTTGTCCTACTGAGGGGGAAGGGTTGCCGTAAACAAAACGATATGCTCTGACGTCAGCCGGGCTCTATCTCCACATTGAAAAATTACTCGACGATTTTTCAGCTTCGGAAAACGAACATCCAAAATTATTTTTTTTATTTCGCTTGCGCTTTTGTTCATGGGCGTAAACAGAAATTGAGCACTATCCTGTTTAAAATATTATACGCTGTTAAAACATTATACACCATTTAAATATTATACAGCATATCTGATGTGTCACACGAAACCGAAGCCGCCATCTTGTTTATGACGTGGGGCGCCGAAGCAGCCCATTGGCTAGAATTTCAAGCAATTTTATTTGGAACAATTTTTTGAGCTCACTAGCAAAAAGTTGTTCGAAAGCCGTTGCCATAGCAACCGAGTAAAAATTGGACGAAAAATTGTTTGAAACGTGTACGTGTGGTAGGAACAGAAAAAAAAAGTGTGGCGGGATGCCTCGAGCTGTCATCTGGTTTTGTTGTTATGACTTGGTTGATATTTAATACCATCTTGATATAAAAGATTAAATAACATTATTTTATGAAATCACATTTGAACGATATAAGTACGTGCACATTTATAACAGACATATTTTTGAAGAATAAGTGATAAGAAGAAAAACCGGAAATCACAGTAATGTGGACAATTTTCTATAATTTACCTTATATCGAGAATAAAGACGTACAGTAAAGGACGATCTGTTATAGATAATATTGTTATGTTTGAAAAAGTTTTAATATGAAACAAAAGAGTTAATTAAAATTATGAAATATTAAAATTGTGATTAACTTACAGTATCCAATATTGTTTATTACAAAATTTTAAAGCGAACAAAAAAATCTGATAAACTGAAATATTATCTTTTTAAATTTAATTTCTAGCAATATAAAAGTGTTAAATAACAATTTAAACCACTGAACTAAAGTATTACATAAACATTACTTTTTGATGCCTGGATAAAGATAATCGTCGAAAGCAATAATCGAAAGTTTAAAAAGTTCCAAGTCTAAACCAAATTGTTTTTGAAATAAATTTAAATTACATTCATGTTTGAAACGAAATATTTTGAAAGAAAAATAAAGTTATTTCTATTTAGAAGTTTTTTATCTTTAGAATTTAATTTATCTCTTAGGCAAGAGAAAATTTAATGAGAGATGACATGGATGTCCATACGGTAGCATCTCATGAAGTTTATTTTCCTGTTGGAGACGTAAAGTAAGAATTCCATTTCTTAAATAATTACTATTTTCCTTTAAAAAATATTATTATTAAAATAAAAATTATAATGATTTTCAAGTCTTTTTAAGTCAAATTACTATTTTTTTAGCAGTTGCATGTAAGTTATGTTACTTTATTTTTTATAAAATCATTGAAGAACACAAAAAGAGTGTTTCATTGAATATTTATAATTAAAGTTTTTTACCATTTGAGTGTTAAAGCTTAATCTCTTTTAAAAACAAACTTTTAAATTTATTTCTGTTTTGGATTCATTTTTGTTCTTCCTAATATTGTAAGCACATTCTTTAATGCCCCATTGTTTATTTTTAAAAGTAATATATATTTTATCTTATAATATTATTTTAAATTTTTAAGAGCATATGCCTTTTTATGAAGCCTGAAAATTTCAAATTTTAATACGCCTTATTCGTTAACTAAAATACTTAAAACAAGTTCTCATTTCAAACATTGTGAGCGAAGATTTTTAAAATAATATTTCTTTAAAAAAGTTTTACTGGTTGAATTAAAAAATTTTAAATACAAACAAATGTATTAATTATTTCTCATAATTTTTTAGAAACCTCTATGTATTCGAATTTAATGATTCTTGCACGTAAATAATCAGCAACACTTATAGAAAATTTAATTGTAAAAAAATTTTTCTTTCTAGCGTTCCGACAAGTACCTCTCAAGAAAATGAATCATTTGACAGAGCTTTCGAAGAAAGTAAGTAGGAGTGATTTATTTATTTATTCAAATGCCAGATATTTGGCAACTAATCTGAGTCTTGATTTTGCAACCCAATACAGGAGAACAATAGAATTAAAAGATAATAGTGCATAGGTTTCGTCAATATGCTCCCTATCCATGGACTGTCCGAAGTTACGAAGAGTATACAGACTGAAGATTCTTTAAGTCGAATTATTAAGATAGGCATTTAAACAATAGCGCCCAGTCTAAAGACCAAATAATGCCACGGCCCTCATGACGAGTAAAGCCTAAAATAACTGACTTTAAACTAGTGAGTCTTTCCCAGACCTTCCCCCTTGATTTCTTTAATAGGTAGGAGGCAAACCTTCTTTTTAATTTAATTAGAATTAAAAGTGACATGGTTATTAGTGGTTTGTAGTACAGTCGTTCCCTTCTTTACCAGGAAAATTGGCTGTTTCATTTCCCTCGACGCCACAATGAGCATGATTCGACTGCAAAACAATTGAGTCAGCCAGAGTGTTGAAAGTCCGTCTACATTTATAAATTCTTTCGGAAATGCAAGCTTTATTTTTATAGGTAGCCCGTAAAGGGTCTTTGCTATCAGACAAAACAACAGCCCTTCGCAGATCACCCTTTCGAGTGCTTAATTGATTCAGAGCAATAAATATAGCCTCAAATTCACCACCAAAAATTGGTAGCATCTCTTACCCCACTTCCTTATAGAATTCAAAATGTATGCGATACATTCCTGCACCAGCTCCAGTACCTCACTCAATCATGGATCCATCGATGTAAACATGGGTCTAGAGGTTACTGGGATATGTTCTCTCAATAGTTTCACAAGCAACTACTCTGATCTGGGCTATGGGTATCTCACTCTTATAAATTTTCTCGTCAAGTTCAAAATATACACAGAGGTCACTGTATTGAAGAGGATACAAAGGCACAGTCATTGCATTCATTTCTCGAACAAGGTCTATGTCTTCTGATAATTGATAAGCACACAATTTGATAGAAATAATTCTATAGTAATATGTTTATTATTGTATATTTTACTAGAAAGGAATTGCGCTGGGTGTAATTCTAAGGTCTCCGCGTATGCTTCTAGTTCTAAAAGTTGCTTAAACCTCTTTATTCGAGTATTATTCGAATGATTCATCATTTATCTCCTTTTTAATCTTAGCTCACATAATCAAACTTTATTCAGATTAGTTCTCTCAAATTTTAGTTAATATATTATTTTGATAATATTCAGTTTTATAAATTTTTTACTATATATATATATACGATATATATATAGTAAGCAATATTTGTGCTGATATAGCTATCAATATTTTTCAGCTATATATATATTCATATATGTAGCTATGTGTGTGTGTTTAAGCTCCATATGATTTAAATTAAGTTTTATTATTTTGTTTTGGAGCAGTATTATGAAAAAATCCGAAAAAAATATGAATTTTAATTTATGTATAATCAGTCCTTTAATGTTTCATGTTTATAAATATACACTGCTGGCCTCACAAACATATAAAATTTACATCATGCTTTGGGCGAGGAAATATGCAAATCATTAGCATTATAGCTCAGACGCACATCACTGACGACCATAGCGCCACCCGCAAGCGCTATATAAGGGGAGAACAAATTGGCAATTAGAAGTACGTGAATTTTTTTTTTTTAATTGTTTTTTTTTTTTTTTGCTTAAGCTGTTAACTTATGCCTTGTGGAAAAGATCGAACGTCTTCTGATCAAATTTCTGAATTCGACCGAGGAAGAATTGTAGCCTATAGAGATTGCGGATTATCCCTCAGAGATCGGTCTACATGCTGGACGAAAACAAGCAGCTGTGATGCGGATCTGTCACCGCTGGATGCAGGAGAAAACGACGGACCGACGGGCCAATCACACCCACCTCGTTGCGCCGCTGCCAGTGATGACAGGCGGTTTGTGCTCATGGCTGTGATGGATCGCGCTGCCACATCACGAACCAGAGCACAACAGATTCAGGCTATCACACATCATTCGGTGTCCTTTCGTACCATTCGACTCCATTTGCAGCAGAGTGGAATGTCTGCAATGCGTCCATTGCTTCGTTTATCCTTGATTGGAAACCACAAGCGTTTTCGTCGCCAATGGTGAGGTGAAGGGCGGACATGAACAATGGAATGGAAAGACATTGTGTTTAAGGACGAATCCTGCTTCTATTTGCAACATCGCGGTAATCGGATTCGAGTTTGGAGACACTGTTTTGAGTGGCTGCTGAATTTTTGCGTTATGCATCGCCACACTGGTCCTGCACCCGGTATTATGGTTTGGGTGGTATTGGATTTCACTGCCGCACACCTCTAGTACGCATTGCTGGTATTCTGCACAGCCAGCGGTACATCTGTGAGATGTTAAAGCCCGTCTTACCATACATTCAGCGCTTGCCATCAGCCATATTCCAACAGCATAATGCTCGACCACACATGGCAAGCAGTGTTCAAGATTTCTTTACCCATCAGATTGCATTGCGTCCTTGGCCTTCTTGTTCTCTAGATCTATCGCCAATCAAAAACGTGTGATTCATGCTTGCACAACGACTGACCTGAGATACACCACCCACTGCTACACCAGATCAACTTTGACAATGTGTGGTAGGCGCATGGACTTCTGTACACCAAGGATACATCTAAAGCAGTGGTCTTCAAGATGTGTTTCACGGAACCCTGGGGTTCCACGAAGCATACCCAAAAGTTCCACGAGTCACACACACACAAAATGAAAAGAAATTTAAAAACATGTACGCGTAAAATGGATTCTATTCTCTATGTAGTTTGTATACCCACAAGAATTTAGAGCTCCTCTCTATAATTAAGAAGAAACTGAAAATTGTATTTATGCATAAAATTTTTTTAGTAATACTTTTTAAACTTTAATATAATAAAAGAATATTAAAAAGTTTTATCTTTATATATATATTAAGGTGATCAATCGTCCTCTTTTAGGGAGAACAGTCCTTCTTTTATAGGCTCTGTCCTTCCTTGAAAAGTGTCCCCTTCTTTTCAATATTTTAAAACTTATCTGTTAATCTCTATATTCAGAGATCCCAGGCTGAACTGTTACGCGCCATGTGCCGGTACAGTATGAATTATCGAAGATATTTATACATTTTGTAAATAATCAGGCATCTATTTTCCACAGAACAATTCAAAAGATTGAGGGTGAACATATTTCAGCTACAGAAGTTAGTCTTATTTTGAATGATTTTGTCCTTCAATAAAAATCCCGATTTGAAGAGAAATTTATTCCTTTAATAGTAAAAATAAAATTGTCAAACTTAGAGAAGGCATAATAGAAAAGTTTACCAAAGAAGTGCAGAATTTTTACCAAACATGTTTCCAATATGTCAAGAATGGTCTGAAACGAATATCACTGGAAATAACAGTTTTTAATGGTGTTGAGTTTTTATCGAAAGATATGCCTGATATTAAATTCGATAGCAATCGTCTGTTTGAAGAAAGATTGTTCGAAGACTGAATGTATATTTAAATTCTGATAAATTAGAACATTGGGATTGTTGAAATTGATAAAAGATGGGTGGAAATATTTAACCATTCTAAAAATGAACACATTCAATGTGAAAATTTAGTTATTCTTGAATTTACGTTGTGCTGCCATGGAACTAATGCAGCAGTTGAAAGGGTTTTTTTTCAATTGGTAATGATTTTTGGACAAAAGGGAGAAATAAAGATTGAATGCTGATACTTTAGCTGTAGCACTTACCTTAAAGTTCCATATCAAGGATATTTCTTGCTCCGAAACTTTCAATATACAGTCGGACCTCGATTTAACGAATGCATCAGGACCGAACATTTTGTTCGTTAAATCTGGTTGATTCGTTATATTGGGGTGCAAAGTAAAAATGTTTCGCTCTTTGGAAATTCTATAATAAGCAACTACGCAGAGTTAGTAGCTACACACTTTTTACTAAACAGTTAAAAATATTGAAAGTGAATTTTTCTGCACCCTTTAATTTGTAAATTTTAAAATACTAACTAATAGTTGTTTGAAATTCTTTTTGATTCCTGACTCGATAGAGTTCTTTTTTCGACATCGTGCATAGAAGAAAATATTACGTCATTTACATTCTGCTGAATAAGATACGTTTTCAAAGTTTCCAATCATTGTAAAATATAGGTTCCCAACCTTTTTTGAACTGTAGCCCCCTTTTCTAGTGAATATTTTGATTCCGCCCTCTCCCACTCTAGAGAAATAAGAGAGTACATAATACATGGTGAAAACAAGAATTCAATTTAAAAAAATATTCTATTACTCTAATAGAATATATTTTTTATATTTAATTTTTTTTTCTAAAGCCTCCGATTTGTTTTACTTGCGAATCTGAAAAAGCTATTGCCTCAAATATATTTAAATGTGTAATATATATTTTAGCTTTAGATAGGATATTATTGCAATTGAAACGCTATTGAATTTCTTTAATTAAGGTATTCGACTACGTTCGGAACCGTGTGATTTTGAAAAAGCGTATAAATGGATAATATTTATGATATTTAAATTTAAAAATGTATACAAAATTATTTTAAGAATAGTATTACAGTAAAAAATTATTTAAGTACAATATTTTGACAAAAAATGAACATAGAATGACCTGTTTTCAAAATATTCTCCTTTTGTCAAAAATGCTTCTATTATAATAATATTTTGCCTTTATATAGCTCAGACCTCTGTACAGAAGCTCAACTAGAATTTTTGAAATATATAACTTAGAAGTGGGTTTATACATGTTTTACGACAACAGAGGAGAGAAATTTTAAGAAAAAAAACGCCGATAATTATTTCAATGGGTTGTAACTCTGAAAATAATGTGAATTTTTCAAAAATTCTAGTTCAGACTCTCTGGAGAAGTCTTCCCTTTATATAAGCACACACACAAAATATTATTTTTATAGAAGCATTTTATATAAAAGGAGAACATTTTGAAAAAAGGTCATTCTAAGTTAATTTTTTGACAAAATATTGTATTTAAGTAATTTTTTTTTGTCAAAATGTGTCCCCTTAAAACAATTTTATACATGCATTCTAATCTAAGTGGTACTAAATATCATGAAAATTATCCATTTATACGCTTTTTTAAAATCACGGTTTCGAACGTAGTCGGATACCTTAAAAGAGTTGTGATATGGTCGATCTTTGTCGACCATATCTTTGTGGGTCAGAGTGAATTAGAGGTGTGGGGTTCTCGAAATGAATAGACATTTTAGAATTCTTAATATGACTTTATTAAGAGTTTAACTTAAATTTCTTATATATTGAACAAACTTATATTAAGTGAGAATACACCAAAACACGTAGCCGTAACTAAATCGGATCGCGCAATTTGGATCACTTATCTAAATAATTATACTATCCGCCTACTCTCAATCCTAATAATATTACGATTTCTTATATCAATCACCTTGAATTCCACGCAACGGTTCAAACCCCTTCAGATAGGCTGTTGGGCTCGCGTGCAATAGTATGCACCTTGTAGTAATGGCTAGATATCCGTGATTCCTTGGTAGGCCGTCAAATTACACTTCTACCTTTTCCTAACAGAACTTTCTCTAAATTGCCATTAATCTTGGCCGTCAAAGAACCCAGAGGTTATGTTACAGAAAGGACGCGTGAGCCGTCACAGAGTGGAATAAAAGTTTTAACTTACCTCTTATAAAGACGCTTTTGAAAGAAGGTTTTGATGATATGAAGTAATTCCCGATAAATTATTGCCTTCAAAATAAAAAAAAAATTGACAGTTTCTGCCTTTAAAGAATCACACGTTAATGTCTAGTTAACGTATTTAATTATATTTCTTGGATAATATATATGTAAAGAAATGCAGTAGACAGAACATTTTCCCTACTGCTCACAGACAAAGACAACACGCACACTACATAAATTAAAATTTACTATAGCATTCAGTTTAATGTAGGTCTGAATGTAATGTAATCTGTAAGTTTTTCATCCACTTTCCGAACTACCGAAATATGTGAATTTTCGTACACGTGATAGAAATGATTTAAATATATGCAATCAACATAAGGTAACCAGTATCAAAGTTTACTTTTGTTAGTACATAATCAGCGTGTTTCTTTCATTTTTTTTTTTTTTTAAGTTTTTTTTTAGAGTATATTTGGTTAATCTGCCGAAGTCCCTCCGTGTTTCCTGCCCCCTGAAAGCCTCAAACACCCACAAGGGGGTGGTATCGCTCACGTTGAGAACCTATGAAGTAAAACATTAGAAAGCGTAAAATTTTTTTAAAAGAATTTCATTATCAATTTCTGCATTGACTCCGGCAAATCAACAAATTCCTGAACTTAAGTTGCACGGATAGACAGTCCATCATCAAATGTAACATGATCTTTAAAATTTTAAAATGTCTCTTGCGTCGTAAAGTGGGATGAGGTAAGAAAAGAGTTTCCTGTCTTATTCAAAACTCACACTATAGGTTGCACTTACGACTCATCTGCACTTGTAATGTCTAATAACGCATTGGACCCTTCCCTGTCGAAATTATTCACTAACAAGACAAAACTGTTTTCAGTTCTGGACAAAAGAGATGTCATAAAAAAAATTTTAAAAAGTCCAATTTTTTCCAACACAAAGTAATAAAAAATTTTTTTTTTTCAGTTTTTGAAATAATTCGTTAAATAGGGGGTTTTGTCTTCATATTAATCGGGAAAAGAGAGAAATTCGTTAAATGAGGGTTCGTTAAATCGAGGTCCGACTCTATTAGAAAATGATAATTAGCAAAAAAAAAAAAAAAAAAATTCATTCGATGGAAAAATACTCGTTTAAGTAAATAATTTAAAGGGATGTAAGTGTAATTAGTGTATTTGTGTTTGAATTAATAAAACATTTCATATATTTACATTTTAATTTTTCATTAAATTTTTCGTCTCATTTTCATTGTAAAAAAATTTTGGTCACCTTACATATATATTACCTACCAGATTGTGAATATTTCATGGTTTACTAACCTAGGTTCCCCAAGATAATTTTATACTCGTTAGTACAATTTTTTTCAAAACTAAATAGTTTTCTAATGAGTTTCTAAATAGTTTTCTTTGTGGGAAAAACACTTACAGTAAAGGAGAGGGAACAACTTATCAACGCATCAGCAGATTCGATGTTAAAAATCTAAATTTAAGCAAGAACTGCTCCTAAATTTTATGTTGCAAAATACACAGGATTTCTCTCACACAGTTATAAACATTTTAATGCCATTCAGAACTCTGCGTAAAAGTGAAAAATATTTCTCAACTTGTGTGGCTACAAAAACTAAGTATAGAAACAAATGAAACTCAGAATATATAATGCGATTGCAGTTAATATCAATAGACCTACATTTCGACAGTTAGAGTGAAAAAATTCAAGCACATATCTCAATTACTAAACATAATACATGGGTAGGTGATACTTGGAGATCACAAATTAATATTATTAGAGTTAACTATATTAAAAGAATAAATTTTTTTAAATATTTAATGCAATACTTTTATAAATGCCTTTACTTAAAGTACCTATAGCATGTTGTGATCTAAACTGCTGTTTGTAAAAAATGCAACACCGTGAAGGAATCAGCAGAATTAAATGAAATTTAATGCACAAATGACTTGTATTAATACAAATAAATGATGAAATTTTCAAAGAAAAAAAAACAAAAACAATATTAAGTGTCCGAAATCAGTATTTGGTGTAGCCACCACGCGCTGCAATTAGTGTGGCTATATGACGTGGCATGGAGTCAAGCAGATTTTGAATGTCTGCTTGTGGAAGAGAAACCCATGTGCAGCAAAGTTCGTCTTTTGAAGCTGCAAGACGCGGATCACGAGCAAGACGCCAAGCAACCAAATCCCACACGTGCTCAATAGGAGACATATTCGGTGAATAAGCAGGCCAAGGAAGAAGTTGCATGTGTTGGGCTGAACAGAAGTCTCGAACCCTCTTTGATACATGTGGACGTGCATTATCCTGCTAAATAATAGCTCCAGGAATGCCTTAAAGGAAATGAACGACTTCGGGCTGTAGCAATTCATGGACGTACCTATTACTATTGAGATTACCCTCAATTTGTAGTAAATTGGATCGTCCATGATACGAAATCGCACTCAAACCATAACTCCGAGTGTTAGGCCACTTTGTCGTTCGATAACGCACTCTGGAAGGCAGCGTTCACCGGCATAGCGTCTAATACGAAAGCGGTCATTCACCACCATGCGGAGCAGGTGTCGATCTTCGCGCGCTGACGTCACCTTCCATCGTCCACTGACAGTTTTTCGAGTTGTTCGGTGCTTATCGGTCCACTGCTTCCAAACTCGCATCACTGTAGAACTCTTCCGCTGCACACGAGCTCCTATTGCGTGGTAGGAAAATCCTCCTTCTTGAATGCCGATAATCCTCAACCGTTCAAACTCCGTAAGTTGTTGGAATTTCTCCTTATTTCGCCGTGGAGGCATACTTAGGTCTCACTAAACGTTCGAAACTAACAAATAATCATTAACTATTTTCAACGTAAAGCTACAGCTATATTATACGCTTTCAGCATCAGTTCAGAGGTCGCTGCGTACGCTACGCATGCTCGATGGCTCTGAAACCTTACTATTTTACGTAACATCCTATAATTGATATTTGCTGCAAAGTTCATTTAATTCGGATGATTCCTTTATGGTATTGCATTTTTTACAAACAGCAGTGTATATTTAAATATTTTTAGATATATTCTTCTAAGTGTGTGTGTGGAATAGGGTTCCACAAAAGAACTTTGCTGTTCTAGGGGTTCCACGAAAACACCTTATAGTTCTAGGGGTTCCGTGAGATGAAAAAGTTTGAAGACCACTGATCTAAAGCAGCTTTAATTCTATGCCGAGGCGTGAGGCAGCGGTTATAGCCAACAATGGCAGCTACACCAACTACTGATTTTGTCATCATTCACACGTCACAAGAGGCTCCAATTTTAATCATTTAATCATTGTAAAACATGTTATCTGCCAAATAAATTTCGCTGTGATATCTCTGGTTCTTTTTTGTGAATTTGGTGTGGCCAGCAGTGTATGAAAATTCGACAAAATTTAATCTACAAATATCAATTTTAATGTCAAAGTAGCATTGTAATTTTATCTGAAAATGTTCACTATTTTTTAAAAAATTATAGAAAGTTTGAAAAAAAAAATTACTTATAGTGTTGTATTTTGTGTTATAACTTTAAAGTTTTTTCAATTTCATTGTTCATAAAGCTAATTCTTATTTTTATTTTATCTCTCACAGGTCATGACACTTCATCTGTAAGTATAAATATTTATATATCTTTAAAATATTTATTTTTTTATCTTTATCTGTGTAATACTTTTTATTATCTGATCCTTAAATAATTATATGAAGTTAGTAAAACTCTATTTCACATTAATAAATAAAAATGGAAATTTTTCTTGTTCTGTATGGTAATATCTACATTGATTACGCTAACAATATTTGTGTGCTTTTTCGTATGGAAATGACAATGATTAAAAAGTACCGGTTTTTCGTAACGAATTCGAAATATGCTAATAACAACTTTGATCTTGTAACAAAAGATATCTGACCGAATAGCCTCTTCTTCTAATCATTTCAAAATCTATATAATTTTACTATAAGTTGTAATTTTAAAAAGCACAATTTCTACTTTCATTCATATTTCCTCAATTAATATATTGCATTGTCGCTGGAATCAGAAATTTTTCCAATGTAAGCCAGAGTAGAGTGGAACATTTATAAACATAATGATTACATACCGTCGCTTGGAGGACTTTAGTAAGAGGAGAATATGAAGTAGATGTGAGAGAAGACTTTTAGCAGAGTTGATAGAGTTTGAGACTGGTCTGATCAGTGGCACGAAAACCACTGGCTAATCGGTGCCCCTTATTGTTCACAAGATCGATCATTCGGAGTGCATTGTCCGAACATGGGAGAGGTTGAAACGAGATGGTACCCACGCACGGAGAACCGAGTCTAGAACAAGCTGGAAGACGAGGTGAGAGGCAGTGGCGTAGCGTACACCTCCGCCCCCCCATTGCAGGGGGGCAGGGTTCTATGGGGCCTAAAGCCTAACTGCCGCCAAGTACCTACCTTTTGTAAAATCCAACTTGGGGAGCCCAAAACCTAACTTTGCAGGGGGTGGGGGCAAATGTTTTCCGTTGCGCCACTGGGGAGAGGATCGAAGGATTATGCGGCAAACTCTCGTGGATCTCACAGTGAAGCTTTCCATGATCAGTTGTGCGAAACAACTGCTACCAGTTGTTCCGCAGACAATTTCCAGTAGAAGTAACAAATCTTTAATCCAAATGCCCTTTTCGTGTACCAATTTTAACACTGAAACATTGGAAACTTCATCTACAATGGTGCCATATTAGAGAGAAGTGAAATGACACAGATTTTAAGACACTGATTGCATAACGTGTAATGGTCTGGGGGAACATATCTTATGATGGCCAGGCCAACATTATGCTGACGACCATTTTCGACCCCGCATGTGAATTCTTTCTTAAATCACTCCAAGGGCCATTTTAGAACAACATAATGCTCGATCGCATACAGCTCAAGTAGCTGAAGACTTTTTACTTCACGTTCAGTCTCATCCGCAACCGATCCGCTTCTGGACTTATAACTCTATAGAACATTTTTGGTACCAGCTAAAGCATCAGATGCAATCCCGTCAATCTGCTCATGATTTGTAGGTCCTTTTAAGATTTCTGGGCATATCACCTCAGGAGAACAACTGACGGCTACTCATTTCAATGCCAGACCCTGTTGCACGATATATTGAAACAAAAGACTTCCGACGTGCGAATCAGGTTGCACTGTATTTGTCTAATTTTATACATTGTATTTCTTTAATTCTCTTGATTTTCGCATCAAGAGAATGTCTCATCTGTATCATTATGAGTATTCCATCCGAAGCTCTTTTCTTGATGAACTTTTTTCGTGCTCTTGAATGTATGTGAACTGAAAAAGTTTGTTTGACTTAAAAATTGAAAATTTGACTAATTGATAGTAGTCAGTATAGTTTATTACAAAAAAATAAAGTGAACAAAAAATTTTATAATCCGGAAAAGGTTTATCTTTTCTAATTTAGTTTCTAATATAAAAATACTATATAATTAAACCTCTCGCTGCGCATTCCGCGATTTCCACTGGCAACGTAGATGTAGAAAAATTTGTCCAACCCGCGATTTCCTCGAGTATGCATTTTTTTCGACTATTTAGCTGTGCAGCCCAAGCTATTCCTGTTTTTCTTTCCATTTATATTTTTATGCTCATATTTTTATGATCTAATTCTGTATTTTAAAATAAAAGCTCCTTTACAATTTTTTTTTTAATGTTTTTCTCTAAAATGTAGATTTGAAACACGATATAAAAAAGTACGCAATTTTGGCACCTACTCTGATAAAATAACTACCCAGTGAGAGGGTTTAAAACACTAAATTAATAAAAAAAAAAAATAACACTAATTTTGAATGCTAGGATGAGAGAATTCTTGCATAAAACGGAAAATTATTTAAGTTTAAGGTATAATCCAAATAGCTTTTGGAACAAATTTAAATTACATTCATGTTGAAAGAGAAATGTTTTTAGTTTAAAAATTAAGTTATTTTAAGTTTA
>BMAV01022690.1:117996-128913 GCA_019973955.1 Trichonephila inaurata madagascariensis
CATTACTTTTTGATGCCTGGATAAAGATAATTGTCGAAAGCAATAATTGAAAGTTTAAAAAGTTCCAAGTCTAAACCAAATTGTTTTTGAAATAAATTTAAATTACAGTCATGTTTGAAACGAAATATTTTGAAAGAAAAATAAGGTTATTTCTATTTAGAAGTTTTTTATCTTTAGAGTTTAATTTATCTCTTAGGCAAGAGAAAATTTAATGAGAGTTGACATGGATATCCATACCTTAGCATCTCCAGAAGTTTATTTTCCTGTTTCAGAAACTAAGTAAGAATTTCATTTCTTAAATATTTACTCTTTTCCTTTAAAAAAATATTATTATTAAAATAAAATTATAATGATTTTCAAGTTTTTTAAGTCAAATATTTATTTTTAGCAGTTGCATGTAATGTTACTTTATTTTTTATAAAATCAATGAAGAACACAAAAAGAGTGTTTCACTGAATATTTATAATTAAAGTTTTTTACCATTTGAGTGTTAAAGCTTAATCTCTTTTAAAAACAAACTTTTAAGTTATTTCTATTTTGGATTCATTTTTGTTCTTCCCAATATTCTAAGCACATTCTTTAATGCCCCATTGTTTATTTTTAAAAGTAATATATATTTTATCCTATAATATTTTTTTAAATTTTTAAAAACATATGCCTTTTTATGAAGCATGAAAATTTCAAATTTTAATACGCCTTATTTGTTAACTTAAAATACTTAAAAAAAGTTCTCATTTCAAATATTTTGAGCAAATCTCTTTAAAATAATATTTCTTTAAAAATGTTTTTCTGGTTGAATTAAAATTTTTTAAATACAAACAAATGTATTAATTATTTCTCATAATTTTTTAGAAACCTCTATGTATTTGAATTTAATGATTCTTGCACGTAAATAATCAGCAACACTTATAAAAAATTTAATTATAAAAAACGTTTCCTTTCTAGCGTTGCAATAAATAGCAACCAATTAGTTGAATCAACGGATAAAGCTTCCAATGGAAGTAAGTAGGAATGATTTATTTATTTATGCAAATGCCAGATATTTGGCAACTAATCTATGAGTCTTGATTTTGCAACCCAATACAGTAGAACAACAGAATTAATTGATAATAGTGCATAGGTTTCGTCAATATGCTTCCTATCCATGGACTGTCCGGGGTTACGAAGAGTACAGACTGAAGATTCCTTAAGTCGAATTATTAAGATAGGCATTTAAACAATAGCGCCCTGTCTAAAGACCAAATAATGCCACGGCCCTCATGACGAGTAAAACCTAAAATAATTGTCTTTAAACTAGTGAGTCTTTCCCAGACCTTTCCCCTTGATTTCTTTCATAGGTAGGAGGCAAACCTTCTTTTTAATTTAATTAGAATTAAAAGTGACATGGTTATTAGTGGTTTGTAGTACAGTCGTTCCCTTCTTTACCAGGAAAATTGGCTGTTTCATTTCCCTCGATGCCACAATGAGCATGATTCGACTGCAAAACAATTGAGTCAGCCAGAGGGTTGAAAGTCCGTCTACATTTATAAATTCTTTCTGAAATACAAACTTTACTTTTATAGATAGCCAGTAAAGCGTCTTTGCTTTCAGACAAAACAACAGCCCTTCGCAGATCACCCATTCGAGTGCTTAATTGATTCAGAGCAATAAATATAGCCTAAATGTCACCACCAAAAAAAAAAAAAAATTGGTAGCATCTCTTACCACTTCCTTATAGAATTCAAAATGTATGGAATACATTCCTACACCAGCTCCAGTACCTCACTCAATCATGGATCCATCGATGTAAACATGGGTCTAGAGGTTATTGGGATATGTTCTCTCAATAGTTTCACAAGCAACGATTCTGGTCTGGGCATTGGGTATCTCACTCTTATAAATTTTCTCGTCAAGTTCAAGATATACACAGATGTCTCTGTATTCAAGAGAATAAAAAGGCAGAGTCCTTGCTTTCATTTCTCGAACTAGGTCTAGGTCTACCGATAATAGATAAGTAATTTGATAGAAATAATTCTACCAATATGTTTATTGTTATATATTTTACTAAAAGGAAACTGTACTGGGTTTAATTTTAAGATCTTCGCGTATGCTTTTGGTTCTATAAACCTCTTAATTCGACTGTTAATGGAAATATTCATCATTTCTCTCCTTTTGAATCTTAACTTGTACAATCAATCTTTATTCAGATTAGTTCTTTTAAATTTTATTTAACGTTGAATTTTGTTAATATTATTCGGTTTAAATGATATTAAAGTATTAAGAAGTATTTGAGCTGATATAGCTATCAATATTTCTCAGCCATATACATTTTTATATGTAGCTATGTGTTTTCACTCCATATGATTTAAATTAAGTTTTATTATTTTTTTTTTAGACCAGTTTTTAATTCATTATGAAAAATTCCAAAAATATATGAATTTTAATTTATGTATAATCAGTCCCGCAATGTTTCATGTTTTTAAAATGTTAAATATATATACGTATATTCTACAAATTTTAATCCAGAAATATTAATTTTCTTGACAAAGTATTATTGTAGTTTTATCTGGAAATGTTCACTATTTTTTAAAAAATTATAGTAAGTTTGAAAAAAAATTTTACTTTTAGTGTTGTATTTTGTGTTATAACTTTAAAGTTTTCAATTTCTCATTGTTCATAAAGCTAATTCTTATTTTTATTTTACCACAGGTCATGACACTCCATCTGTAAGTATAAATATTTATATATCTTTAAAATATTTATTTTTTTATCTTTTTCTGTAATTCTTTTTATTATCTGACCCTTAAATAATTATATGAAGTTAGTAAAACTCTATTTCACATCAATGAATAAAAACGGAAATTGTCCTTGTTCTTTCATGGTAATATCTACATCGATTGCACTTACAATATTTATGTGATTTTTCATATAGAAATGACATTGATTAAAAAGTACAGATTTTTCGGAATAAATTCGGAATATGCTAATTGCTACTTTGATCTTGTAAAAAAATATATATATTTGACCGAATGGCCTCTTTTTCTTATCATTTTAAAATCTAAGTAATTTTACTGTAAGTTATAATTTTAAAAAGACAATATCTACTTTCAAAACTGACTGCACAACAGGTGTAATGGTCTGAGGGGGGGGGGGGCCATAGCCTATGATAGTTAGGCCAACATTATGTTGATGAATTTTTTCGGCACCGCAGGAAACCTTTTCTAAATTGTACCAGGGGCCATTTTTGAACAACATTATGCTCGTCCGCTTACACAACTCAAGTAGCTGAAGACCTTTTACATCATCTTCAGACTCATCCGCGGCCGATCCGCATCTGGACTTATACTCTGTATAAGATTTTGGGTACCAGCTGAAACGACATATGCAGCTGTGTCAATTGGCTCATGATTTGGAGGTAATGTTAAGATTTGTGTGTGTGGTCATATTTATTCAGGATAACAACCGATGTCTACTCAACTCAATGCTGGACCTTGTTGCACAATATATTGCAACAAAAGACGTTCCGACGTGCGAATGAAGATGCACTGTATTTGTCTAATTTTATACATTGTATTAGTTAAATTCTCTTCATTTTCGGATCAAGTGAATATCTTATTTGTATCATTATGTGTGTTCGATCCGAAGTTCCTTTCTTGGTGCACTTTTGCCATGCTCCTTAGTGTATATGAACTGAAAAGGTTTGTTTGACTTTAAAATTGAAAATAACTAATTGACAATAGCCTGTATTATTTATTACAAAAGAATAAAGTGAACAAAAAATTTGATAATCCGGAAGGTCTATCTTTCATAATTGAATTTATAATATAAAAATTCTACATAATTAAAAACACTAAACAAAAATACTAACACTAATTTTGGATGCTAGGATGAGAGAATTCTTGCATGAAAAGAAATGTTATGAAAGTTAAAGGTCTAGTTGAAATTGCTTTTGGAACAAATTTAAATTACAGTCATGTTGAAAGAGAAAAGTTTTGAATTTAAAATTCTAAATTATTTTAAGTTTAGAAGTAAGTTATGTGTTAATTTGTTTTCTAGTTAAGTGAGAGATCAACAAGGTATAACTTAAGACCAAGGAAACAAAGTAAGAACTACGTGTATTCTGGTCTTTCAACTTGTGGTCGAAAGAAAAAAAAGTAAGAGTTTCTTTTTAAAACAAATTCAATGTTTTCTTTTATTTATATATTTTCATTATTAAGTAATAAACAGTTTTTTCGAAAGCTTAACATTATTTCTCAGTTTTAGTAGATGGATATATAAATCATGTTATAAAATCATCGAAGAGTTAAAAGTGTTTCACAGAAATATTATATAGTTATCAATAATTTTCTGTTGTGTTGGAGTTTAAGTTTATATATAATTACTTTTAATAAAATGAATTTTTAAATTGTTTCAATTTTGAATCTATATTGTTCTTTCTATTATTCTAAACTTTCTTTCACGTCACGTTTTACCCATAATGTTATATCAAGTCTTTAAAATTAAATGTATATTTTTGAAGGATGAAAATTCCAAATTTAAAGAACTGCATTATTTAATTATTAATTATTTACACATACACAAACTCAAATAATAAGGGCTTCTCGTTCTAGAATAATACATTTTTTTCCTTGCTTAAATGAAATTTTTTTTAGAATTAAAACATTATTCTTTTTATTATCTCTCATGATTGTGTTTAGTTACTTCTAAGTATTCAAATTGTCTATGATATTATTATTATTGCACTTTAATAATCCGCAAAAATTACGCGAAACTTACATTTTTAAAAACCATTTTTTTAGATTATCAAATATTAAGAGTCAACCTACCGAAAAACTGGATGCAACCAAAGATGGATGTAAGTAGAATTAATTCTATAAACATGTTCATGGTCATTTTGCTACCCCCCCCAAAAAAAAATACTTTAAGTATTTTATTCAGAGTAATTTTATTAATTTTTACTTATTTTTCTTATGTTGTTAATCAGATAAAATTAGAAATTGTTTTGAAAAATATTTATACACAGTCCAGCCACATTAATGTGACCACCTGTCTAAAGCCAGAATAAGCACCTTTCACATAGCGGACTTCTGCGAAACGAGCAGAAAGAGAGTCAATTAGGCTTCTAAATGTGTTCACTGGGATATTGAGCCATGCCGACTACAGTGCTGTGGCCAGCTGCGCTAGATTACGCGGGTGAGGATCCATGGTGCGTACAATCCGATCGAGATGGTTCCACAGATTCTCGATTGGGCTTAAGTTAGGTGAGTTTGTTGGCCAGGGGAGAACGTTTAACTCATCCTGGTGCTTTTCGAACCACGCACGTACACTGCCAGCTGTATGACACTTCGCATTGTCCTGCTGGTAGATGCCATCATTTTGAGGAAAAACAATACGCATATCGGGGTGGACATGGTCTGCAAGGACGGATGCGTACTTGTATTGATCCATCGGAATGATGAGTGGACCCAGAGAATTCCAGCAAAACATTCCCCAGACCATACTGCTCCCACCTCCAGCCTGGGCCATTCCGTAAATGGGTTCAGGGTATTTGCTTTCAGAAGTTTCACGCCGTATACGCCAACGTCCATCTGTTCAATGGACCACAAAACGTGATTTATTGGAAAATACTACCTGTCGCCACTCAGTGGACGTCCAGTTGCCGGTACTGGCATGCAAATTCCAACCTTCGTTACCGATGAACTGCCGTGAGCATAGAAGCATGAACCATGCTTCTGCTTCGGAGACCCAAACGCAGAAACGTTCGTTGAACAGTAGCTTGGGAGACGCTGTTAGTAGCTTCTTCGTTCATTTGGGTGGTCAGTTGCTCAGCGGTAGCACGTCTATTCGCCCGAAAGCATCTCCGCAGCCGTCGTTCACCTCTGTCATCTATGGCCCGTGGTGCCCCACATTTGCCATGTCGCTGATTTAGGACAGTTCTATTTTGCCATGCACGGTATACTTTTACCACGGCGGCACCCGAACAGATCACAAACTTAGCCGTTTCGGAAATGCTTCCCCCCTTGACCCGAAAGCCAGTGATCATACCCTTTTGAACGTCGGATAAATCGCTACGTTTCTGTATTACGCGAACGTCCCTTCCCTCCCTCACACCCTTTATATACGCTCAACTGCACTATGCTGCCGCCTGCCTTCTGTAATTGGTTATTTAACGTAGACGTCGAAAGTACGTAATAGTCACATTAAAGTGACTGGACTGTGTATGAAAATTGTCCTTCCCCCTTTGAGGTTTTCAATATTTTGAATACCAAGAAAAGAACTTAAACTGTATAGCTATCAATATTTTTCAACCATATATATTCATATATGTAGCTTTGTATAAGTTTCATATGATTTAAATTAAGATTTACTATATTTCCTTCTTGACCAGTATTTAATTCAACATGAGCTGGCCTTAGAAGAAATTAATTTTTATTTATGAATCAGTCTTTTATTGTTTCATTTTTATAATACTATATATATTATAGGCTTTAACCTAAAAAAAATCAAATTTATTGTCAAAGTAACGTATTAGTTTTATCAGAAAATATGTCATTCCGTTTTTAAAAAATATTGAGAGTTCGAAATAAAATTTGACTTATAATATAAAATTGTATTTTATGCTGTTATTTTAATGTTTTCAATTTCGTTGTTCATAAGATTATTTTTTTTTATTATAGTTCGAGAAGAACCTTCATTAAATGTAAGATTTAAAACATTACCATACTTATTTTTCTAATTATGAAATTTTTTAAATTTTCTAATTCTTAAACATTTGTATTAAGTGAAAGTAAAACTATATTCTAACTCAAAAAAATAAGCAACAAACATAATAAATGTTGTACAATGAAAACAATCTATTTATTGAGACGTAATAGAATTTTCACAGGTTGTTAAGCCGAAGAAGAGGCAATGTCTCGCAAAACAACAGACGAAAGCAAACAATCAATTTTCGAATAAATATTAACAATATTGTCCCTAACTTGAGCGAAAAAAAAAATATCTTTAATTGGAAATATTTATCAGTTGGGCGTATGGCCACCTACCTCTATTGAAAATATTGGTTTTATGGCAACGATTTATCTGCAAGCTCATCGTCAATCACATTTTGTAGGATTTGTGCCCGTTCTCGAAGACGGTGTGTTGTTTGGTCATTAAGATATCCGACTACTTTCAGATCCGTGATTTTGCAAAAGTGTATAAATGGTTAATATTTATGATATTTAGTGTCACTTAGATTAGAAAACGTATATAAAATTGTTTTAAGAATAGTATCACAACAAAAAAAAGTTATTTAAGTACAATATTTTGACAAAAAATTAACTTAGAATTACCAATTTTCAAAATGTTCCCCTTTTATGAAAAATGCTTCTATTATATAATAATATTTTGCCTGTATATAGCTCAGACCACTGTACAGAAGCTCAACTAGAATTTTTGAAATATATAACAGAAGTTGGTTTATCCATATTTTACGACAACAGAGGGGAGAAATTTTAAGAAAAAAACGCCGATAATTATTTCAATTGGTTGTTACTCTGAAAATAATGTGAATTTTTCAAAAATCATAGTTGAGCCTCTGTACAGAGGTCTGAGCTATATACAGGCAAGATATTATAATAGAAGCATTCTTTATAAAAGGAGAACATTTTGAAAAAAGGGTTATTCTAAGTTAATTTTTTGCCAAAATATTGTATTTAAATAATTTTGTTTTGTCATAATGTCCTTAAAACAATTTTATACATATATTCTAATCTAAGTGACACACTAAATATCATGGAAATTATCGTTTTATTCGCTTTTTTAAAATCACGGTTCCGAACGTAGTCGGATACCTTAAGATTTCGGGGAGGATTGTAAAGAAAAGAAAGACGCCTCTCTTACCTGACCCAAACATGCTCTTTTAGGTTCCATTCGGAAGAAGGTGCTGGCAGTTTTATGTGAAGCACTGTTGGGTTGAGTGCGTGAGCTCTATTACTCTTGTGTCATCGTCCATAAACATGGCATGAAGGCCCATGGTTTCCAGATATCAGCGAACTAAACGGTCGAGAATAACATTCGATATATAACTCTTGTTACTAAACCGGGCCGAAAGATGTTGAGATCAGTTCAGCTGCCGAGTAAAATCTTTCCCCGAACTTTGATACCAGCAAAACTGTAGTTGTGTCTTTCAGTGATATTGTAAGCTTGAGTTCGATTTTCATGGATTTTCCAGATCCATATCCGTTGGGAATCGTTGTTTATAAAGAATCGGGACTGAACTATGAACAATAAATGAGTCGATTGGAGTGTTGTCCAATGGATGGGATCAAGAATCCACTGTGACCGAGCTCTTCTGTGAGATGACGTCAATGACATCTGGACTCATGGTCACCTGGAATACAGATAAATTTCATGCAGCGTTCACAAAGAGTTTTTTGGGATATCACTATTCCCAGTAGCGCACACAAAAATTTTTCAAGGGGGGTGTCCAGGGCCGAAAGTCCACCATTTTGGCATCATGCTCCAATACGCCACCTTTTGATTTTGTTTATTTTCGGGGAAAAAAACAATACAAAATTAATTATTGAACAAATAATTAGCATTAATTAATAAAATTAAGTATTAATAACAAATACATAATTAAATTTTACGTAATATATACATAGGATTATAACCAATCGAAAAAAAATCAAGGGCTATGGGGGGGGGGCGGGCCCCTACGCCCGCCCCGTACTATTCCTGATGACGTATCAGTGCTTTAAGAAAATTAACAGGTTGAGCTCATTAAATAACGCCGGGCTTGCAGATACAGATAATGGTATTCACGGGTAGATGTAACCGTAAGACGTTCACTACCGGGATTTCTTGGGCTACATAGCCCTATGTTCGTGTAGTTAAGCAAACATTTTAATGCGGAATTACTTAGCATTCCGCTGTATGGCACGTATTCAAATATTGTTGCTATAACCTTTTTACTTCTCGAGTTATACTAACTTTACTATTTGTTGCTTATTTTTTCAAGACAGAGTGTATAAAGTATTTAGTTAATATGAGTTAAAGTTTTAGTTTTAATAAGTTTCTCTCTGCTCGCTTAAGACACTATCTATACATTGTTAGCAGTGGAATGATAGTGAGCAAAAGTACCGGTTTTTTAGAACAAAAGATAAACTGCTTAATCCATCTAAGAAATTGAGGCGGTATTTGTTAATATAGTTAACTATTAAAATAAAAGCACTTAGCAATGTGAGCATTTAAAAACCTATCTGAAGATGACTCGAGTTATCATCTGGTTTTGTTGTTACGATTTTATTGATATTTAATGCTATCTTGATATAAAAGATTAAGTAACATTATTTTATGAAATTCTTTTGAATTATAGAGACTCATATAAAACTACAACAGACATATTTTTGAAAAATAAATGATAAGAAGAAAAAACTGGAAATCAGTTATGTGGATTGTAAGGGCGCCCCCTCGGGTGCCCTTCTCCTTGATTATCAGCGTAAGCTAGAGGTATAGTAATAAATAAACTAGAAGAGCTGCCATGACCTTAATATGACTATTAAGATCTTTAATTAAACCTCTAACAGATTAGATAATAATATGATATGTGAGAGAATCTACAGTGGCTAAACACACAATGTATATAGAATACCGAAATAACGTAACCCGGACCACTATCAATAACTAACTCGTCTAAGCTCAATTCAAATGCGATCACAGATCCGAATATTTAAATAATCACTCCTACCTTTATCGTCCCACGAAGTATCGCTCTATTTAATCCTATTTGAAGTTACGGTTCACTGGCGTGCTATGGTATGCACCTTGACCTAACGGCTCTCTGCCACGGATAATTTCTGTTGGCTGTCACTTAACCTCTCAAAACCTTTTCACACTTGAATCACGGACTATCATAACATTCCTCAAATGCCACCAAGCTTACTCGTAACTTCTGATATTTAAAAGCTTCCTAATTTGCATCTTTCCTTCACGCTTTACTACTTGGGTTAGTTGGAAAAGAGTTGCCATTCATTCTGGCCCCAAAGAACCCAAAAGGACATGTTAATGAAAAAACGCGTGAGCCCGTCACAGGATAGTTTTCCATAATTTTTTTTATGTCGTGGATAAAGACATACAGTGAAGGACGATCTGTAAAGAATTATATTGCTTTGTTTGAAAAAGTTTTGATATGAAACAAAACAGTTAATTAAAGTCATGAAATATTAAAATTGTGATTAACTGACAGTATCCAATATTGTTTATTACAAAAGTTGAAAGTGAACAAAAATCTGATCAATAGAAAGATTTAACTTTTTAAATCTTATTTTTAGCAATAAATATTAAATAATAATTTAAATTAAAATGCTACATTAATAATACTTTTTGATGCTAGGATGAAAATAATTCTCGAAAGCAATAATCGGAAGCTTAAAAAGTTACGTCTAAACCAAATTATTTTTGAAATAAATTTAAATTAGTCGTGTTTGAAGCGAAATATTTTGAAAGAAAAATAAGGTATTTCTATTTAGAAATTTTTTATGTCTTTTAGAAATTTTTTATCTATAGAATTTAATTTATATCTTAGTCAAAGGAAAATCCAAAGAAGAATGACTTGGACATCAACAATTTTTATGTTGGAGATACAAAGTAAGAATTCCATTTCTTAAATAATTACTATTTTCCTTAAAATAATATTATTATTAAAATAAAATTATCATGATTTTCAAGTTTTTTAAGTCAAATTTTTATTTTTAGCAATTGGATGTAAGTAATGCTACTTTATTTTTTATAAAATCATTGAAGAACACAAAAAAAGTGTTTCACTGAAAATTTACAATTATAGTTTTTTATCATTTCAGTGTTAAAGCTTAATCTCTTTTAAAAACAAACTTTTAAGGTATTTCTATTTTGGATTCATTTTTGTTCTTCCAAATATTCTAAGCACATTTTTTAATG
>BMAV01022690.1:130393-144646 GCA_019973955.1 Trichonephila inaurata madagascariensis
TAGCATCTCTTACCACTTCCTTATAGAATTCAAAATGTATGCAATACATTCCTGCACCAGCTCCAGTACCTCACTCAATCATGGATCTATCGATGTAAACATGGTTCTAGAGGTTATTGGGATATGTTCTCTCAATAGTTTCACAAGCAACGATTCTGATCTGAGCATTGGGTATCTATCTCACTCTAGTTCAAGATATACACAGAAGTCACTGTATTCAAGAGAATACAAAGGCACACACATTGCATTCATTTCTCGAACAAGGTCTAGGTCTACTGATAATATATAAGCAATTTGATAGAAATAATATTCTACCAATATGTTTATTGTTATATATTTTACTAAAAGGAAACTGTACTGGTTGTAATTCTAAGATTTTCGCGTATACTTTTGGTTGTATAAACCTCTTAATTCGAGTGTTATTTGAAATTTACATCATTTCTTTCCTTTTGAATCTTAACTCGTACAATCAAACTTTATTCTGATTAGTTCTCTTAAATTTTATTTAAATGTTGTTTTCTTACTGAAAAAAATACAATGTGTATTTTATTCATTGTGATTTAATTAATTTTTATTTATTTTTCTTATGTTAATATTTCTTAATTATAATCTGATTAAATTAGAAATCCTTTTTGGAAGATATTTATATAAAAATTGTTCTTTTGAGGTTTTATTTATTTTGCGTATCAAGTAAAAGTACTTTAATTGTGTGTGTGATATGGCTAACAAAATATTTTTGAACCATATATATTCATATATGTAGCTTTGTATAGGTTTCATATGATTTAAATTAAGATTTACTTTATTTCCTTCTAGGTCAGTATTTAATTCTGCTTGAATAGTCACAGAATAAATCAATTTTTATTTATGTATATCCCGTCTTTATTGTTTCATGTTTATATTACTACGTATATTATAAGAATTAATCTAAAAAACAACTTTACTGTCCAAGTCACGTATTAGTTTTAATGGAAAATATGTCCCTCCGTTGTTATAAAAAAATATTGAGATTTCGAAATAAAATTTGACTTATATCATAAAATTGCATTTTATTCTATAATTTTAATGGTTTTCAATTTCGTTGTTGATAACATTATTTTTTTATTACAGTTCCTGAAGTTTCTACAGTACCTGTAAGTGTTAAAATATTTTTTACATACTTATTTTTTTTAATTATGAAATTTTTAACGTTTTCTAACTCTTAAACTATTACGAGGGTGAGTCAGAAAATGTTTCCCCTTTCGACTGTGGTCAGAGTTGTGTATGAAAGTAAAAAAATAGAATGAGACATTATATAAAGATAAGACGCTAATAATTCTATAACCTTTCTTCTTGCGTTATGCTAATTTTGCTGTTTGTTTCTTAAATAAAAAATTACATGAAGTAAAATACGGACAATACTATGGACAATTTTCTTAATTTCAATTATTTTAAATCATCGACAATGATGTTGAATGAGGGACGTTCTGTATAAGATAATGTAAGAAGTTTGATTAAATTTTGATATTTACTGAAATAGTTTATTTAACCTCTTAACTGGTTTGCCCGTACATCATACGGGATATGGAAAGCTGGCAACAACTGGTTTACCCATTTGTTGGTGGGACACTGATATTTTCTTCTTTCTTTCTTTGATTTGTGCGTATTTTTAAATCTTATAGTGATATTGTTTAGTACTATTATTTTTAAAAGGGCATATATATATATGTCCATGGTACTGAAATGCTTTTCATTTGACATCTTCATTTTAAAGAAGGAAATTTTTTTTAATAAAAGGCAAGAATTTTGGTTTTTTAATTTTTGTTCTACTGTATGCAATACTTGTGCATACTGATCGACCCAGTTCTTTTCTTATAAATTTTTGATAAAACAAACAATGAAAACACTGTCTTGTTGTCTTGTGAAAATATGAGTTAAATTCGGATACAGTTTGAGAACTGTGTTTCCACGCTTCGCAAATTTTATGTAAGTCCATTACACGCACACAAAAAGCTCTCCACCATTTGAAAAGGTACGGACAAGATTTTTTTTTTTTTTTGAAGTTACAAGAAACACATTCGTTTTAGCACACATGCAGAGTATACATACAACCCGAACATTAAGGGTGTTTTGTATTCCACAATTGTAAAATAAAAAATAGTGTAAAATCTTTAAAATTAAATCTTTTAATTTTTTCTCATTCTATTAATTATGATTTTTAATTATACTCAATAAAAAAATGCGCCCCTTTTTAAAACATTTTTATGTAAAAAAAATTGACCGGTTAAGGGGTTAAAATGAAGTATTAAAATTGTGACCGTAATTGTCAATAGTATCAGTTATTATTTAGTATTGAAATGAAAAATGAACTGAAAATGTTTAATAATCCATCAAAGTTTAATTTGAAACAATTAAAAAGTTCTAAATAAAGGTTAAAACTGTGCAACTAAAACAAAACATTAACATTGCTTTGATGCTACAATAAGAATAATTCTTAAAGAAGTAAAATTATAGAAATATAAAGCTCTAAATCTAATTAATTTTACATAAAATTAAAGTACAATCTTGTGTTAAAAAAGAATTTTTTTGAGTGTGAAATGAGAAAGTTATTTTCTCTTTAGAAATAAGTTAATTTATATTTTATTTAAAGGAAGATGTCATAGGGGACCAAATGCAGCTTATTGAAGTTATTATTGACACCTCTTACAGTCCTCCGGCTTTTGAAGATATTATATGAAGTAAGTGTTCTCTATTTCTTAAAAATTGTAATGCTATCCTTAAAAGATCATATTCCTTATTAAAACAAAATATGTTATTATTTTGGAAGTTTAACGTCATTAGTCAATTTTAATAGTTATATTATTAATTTAAAAAATCACAGATAAACTGAAAATATTTTTCACAAAGTTTGTAATTGTCATTCGTTTTGAGTGTACGATGGTTCTTAATCACTTTTGATAATGAATTTTGAGTAATTCCTACTTCGGGGATTCATTATTGTTCCTTCAAATATTCTGAGAATTCTTTCTTAATAATATTTTCAGCCCTTAAAATTAAGTTTGTATTTATGAAGCATAGAAATTTCGAATTTTGAAATACTTTACTTGTTATATAAATATTGAATATTTACAAATTACCATACTTAAATTATTATTTGCAGATTTTTTTATAGTAATATTTCTTTAAAAACATTTTTCCTTGCGCAAAAGAAATTTTTTTTTAAAGAAAACTAAAATAGCTTGCATAATATTTTTTATGATTGCTTTTAATTATTTCTTGAAATGTTATTCTTGCTTAAAAATATACATAGGAAGTTAGTTCTTGGATGTAAGGTGTGGGTTATGAAAGAAAATACCACATGTTATATAGGGGCAATAAAATATGGTAGATCACAAGTCTATAACTCCATCGTAAAGACAGAAAGCAATACTTTTAATTTTATACGATTTATGTATAAGAGGTTCGTATCCCATCCACTTGCGTTGCAACGAAATACGATGTTAGTAAGCAATTAATTATTCCAATCATTAAGAAGTTGCTTTTGAAGTATGAGAAGGTCAAAAACTTATGGGTCATTCCCATTGAAAGTTTGAGAGGGCTGCGGTAGCCCAGTGGTTAAGGTATCGGACCATGGCAGGCATGTCATGAGTTCGAGCCCAGTACCACTAAAGACCCGCCGTGTAGTGCAGCGATGCACGTTAAATCTGTCGAGAGCTGAAACGTCCTCCCGTTGGTGTGGTGTGGTAGTTAGGAGAGGGGGGTGCCAGCTCAGGTGTCGTCCACGTCACTTGACCATGGTTCAAAATTACGTGGTCCGTCGCCAAAAGCCCTCGTGTAGCCGAACAGTGCGACGTTAATATTCACTCACTCACTCACCCATTGAAAGTTTGAGGGAAAGGAGCCACAGCTTTATTTTGTACATCGTTTTAATGTGTGCTTTAATCGAGTAAATATGTGATAAAGGCTATTATTTTGAAACGTTTCTTTTAATTTTATCCAAATAGCTTTGTTTTATATGCTATATTCTTTGTATATTGGTCAGGAGTATTTTATGGAAGACACATACTCATTTAATACAAGATATCCACATCTAACAGAGAACTTTCTGACTGTATATGGGATAAAATGGTGTCATAATTATTTACTTTAAAGATAAAAACAGACTGCGATTGATTGATTGAATATTAACGTCGCACTGTTCAGCTACACGAGGGCTTTTGGCGACGGACCACGTAATTTTGAACCATGGTCAAGTGACGTGGACGACACCTTTCCAATTATTATTTTCAACAAAATGTGAGTTTCAGAAGCTTTCCTATTTCTTCAAGTTTTTGAAATCTTTCCAAACTTTTTAAATGTACTCCGGGGCTCAAAAATCCTTCAAAGTTTGATTATTTAAATTGAAAAAAATATATTGTGTTTTCAATGGAAGTGTAAGGGTTATTTGCATTGGAGAAATTGCTATTTAATAAGATTATGTATCTCTGATTATATTACAGGGCTGAAGACCAAGGAAAAATATTGCAAAAAATGTTGCAAAGCGAACTTCAAACCAATACATTATTCCTGTAATTCCAATATATATATTTATATATATTTTGTTTTAACAATTAAATGATTTATTTTTGTTAAATTATTTATTTGATTTGTATATATTTGATTTGTATTTGTGTATATATTTTGATTTATGTAACATAATTACTGTGATACTGTGATGTAGATTTTTTTTCCCTTTGTGGTAACTGGTCATGTAAAGATTAAAATTCAGGAGGTATATTTTTCCTGAGTGTTTTAATAAAATATATTGACTCTGAATATTGAATCTGAATATATTGAATTTTACGGGAATGCATAAAATTAGAGCAATTAAAATTAAAATCAGTAGAAGATACCGTTAGATCAATTTTAGAAGTGTGTCGAATCCTTTCATACAGGATAGATAGGTTGAGGAATTGCAATACCATTGCTCATACATCTGACGATTTTAAATCATTTTATTTATTCTGCTTAAACAACATGTGGCTAATGTAGATGATTGTACTTTTTGATAAAATATTTTGTACTAAAGATTTACATTACATAAAATAGCATTACAGATTTTTAAGTGTTTGTTAGGCAATTTTCTAAATTTATTCCATATTATTATTCAGCTACAGAATTTTTTATTTATTGAATGTTTTTCTTTAACACACTTAAAGCTTTTACAAGTTATTGTTAAAAAATTTATAAAAATATAAGCAAACCAAAATCATTTATACAAATTTTAGTTTCCACAAAGTATTTTGAAGGACAATCAACTTTTATAAATATTTCCTTTTTTTTTATTTTGAAATTTGAAAAAAAACAAATATTAAACACATTTTGAATACATTCAAAATTTGGAAACCATTCACTAACTAAAAAGGCATTTCTATTTCCATACTAATTTAAATAAATTGAATGAATCTCCAAGCTTCTGCATAGTTAATTTTCTTCAAATGAAATAAAATTAAGTAAAAAGAAAATATAAAAAATGATGAATTTTTCAAACAAAACATAACAAATAGAAAAATATTCACGCTTTTAAAAAAATAAACCCCATTAAGGTGAAAAATTATTAGAACGTAATTTACAATGGGAAAAATATTTGTGTGTGTGTGTAGATTCAAATACACAAATATTTTTAGGATATCAAAATAAATTATACAAATAAGCTACAAAAAAATTTCTGATTAATACATTTTAAAATAGTTCCACAATTTAAATATCAAACATTTGATCTCTGTTATTTTTCAAATGAACTATGTTCCTTTTCTAAATTATATGCTCCCTTCCTGGATTTTGAAAACATTTTTTTTTTTAAAAAAAAACTTCCTTTTCAATGAGCATAGTACCATGGAGATCACAATACTAAATTGGGACCAAAAATCAAACTTATGAAGTTCCATAAACAACAACTCCTATACGGAAGAGAGACAGCATCTCATGAGCGAAGCCTAAGCTCTGTTCCAACCAAAAAATTTGGTTCCATTGATGCAAAAAGGAAATTTACAGCTTCTGTATCCAATATCAACCCTAAAAAATAATAACAAGATTTCAATGAGTCATAAAAGAGAAATCTGTTTCACAAATTACGTTTTTTCATGAAACTTTCTCTCTAGTCACGTATCTATAATCCTCAAAATATTGACCGAGAATATTTCATAGATTACTGAGCTATATTAAAAACTGTTTATTCATAGAAATCTTTTTAGTTACTGGGAATTACTGTACAGGTTTTATTGTGTATATCGTAATATATTTCCTCATTCCAAGTCCGAGTTGTTTAATTCCAAACACTGGAGTAGCTAGCCTTGAGTGGGCCCTGTATCAAAATTCCGTGGGGCCCTATTTCCAATAACAAAACTTATATGAAAGCGTCACAATTTTACAATTGGGGCCTCGTATAATTGATACGGCGGTAGCTACGCCCCTGATTCCAAATAGTATTGCAAATCTTTCTTCCATCATTTTTTTAACCAAAGCAAACCACGTAACATTTAGAGCAACAACTAGAATAACAAACATAAAATAAGAGGATAACGTTACATACAGCAATTTATTGAATAAAAATAAATTGGTACAAAAATTATCGTTTCCACAGTACCAAACGAAATAATTACCGTAAAATATCCGACGTAAAATAACGCGCACTTATACTTTAAAACTGCAGTTTTTAATTTTTAGGTATATTCGCCGCAGAACGCGCATCCCCTTTTTTATGAAGAAACTGAAATGTACGAATGCAATGCTCTTACGTTTTGAAGTCATTTATTCGAGGTATTATTCCAGGCTATAAAAAAATATGAGCTCTTAGAACTATATACAACTTTTTAAGTTCATAAGGTATATCACATTTCTTTTAAACGAATAGTATTTCGATACTTGTAGAAGTCTTAATTTTTTTCATGCTCATCTCTTTTTTTTTTTATTTTTAAGCTATTATTATTACACCCGGAGTATAACGCGCACCTTTAAATTTCGATCCTATTTTTTGAGTTAAAAGTGCGCGTTATACACCGGATTTTACGGTATTTCTTTCTTAAATGTTTGAATTTCTCCATCGGATAGTGAAGATGCATTTAAAATTCCCCTTTGTTGGGATTATCAAGAATCTGTATCACGAGTTGCCACAAATATTGCGGTATTTTATTGTGTCCCTTACAGGTTCTCCCATAACTTGCAAAAAACATAATAACATTAAACACTTGTCATTGACACTTTTATTTATATCAATTACTACGTAAATAACATGATTACAACTATATTGAGCCTGTGTTACACAACAGTTGAATAGACAACTAAAAGACCCTTATTTTGAATTTCACATCACTATATTGTTTTGAATTTTGTGATTTTATCTTCATTTTAAAACCTGTGTACTTAAAAGAAACTTTCTATATACAGTCGGACCTCTATATAACGAAGTCGCTAGATCCCAGGGAAAAATGTTCGTTATATAGAGGTTCATCTTTTAATATATATTTTATAAACCACATAAAACAAATTTTAAATTCATAAACACTATATATTCAAAAAAGTAATTACTCACACCTTTTTTAAATTAATATGTTTATTTCATATATCTTACCATCAAGAAAGAAAAACTGCAAGGAAAACAAGAAAAAAGAATGTCGAAGAATTCACTGTATTTTTAATGTTAAGAAAATAATTTTATGCTAAAATTAATGAATTTTAAGGACATTTTATAATTTAAAACATACACGTAACATTAAAATACATTATTTTATAAATAGAACACAGGGACACGGGACAATTCCACTGAGGGTGAAAGAGGATATTGAAGATGTTTCTAGTGAACTGGGCAATAAGCGTTAAAGGTTGCACTTCTTAGATGAAACGTCCAGAACTCTATTGCTCTCGGCGAGTAAGGATCTAATAAAACCAATTCAAGATTTATGACCACCATAAAATGTGTTTAAGAGTAAATAACTTGAAATTTTTTCAGAAATAATTTAAAAAAAGGGAGAACAAATACTGAATCACAAAAGAAAAAGTTCGTTATATAGAAAATACACTTCGCTATAGAGAGGTTATTTTACGAAGAAAATAGTGAAATGTTCAAGGTTCCAGGGAAAAGTTCGCTATATAGAAATATTCGCAATATAGAGGTTCAACTGTATATATATATATTGCCAAAAAATGTGCATGCTATTTAGCATTATTACAAACAAAAAAAATAAATTAAAGCTGACATTTTTTAGAAAAGGTCTAATTATTGCAAACATTAAACAAATACTCCCAAAGAGGTTTCCTCTACAACACATCCCAAACTCTTCAACCAGAAAGAGAGATTGGTTGAAAGTGCCTGTTTTAAAAATTATATTTAGAACAAGTTAGAGACTCAAAATAAATTGCTGGATAATTTTCTAAAAAACAGAGTCGAAATTACACAATTTTAATTTCTTCAATACCAGATAATTTTTTTAAGCATATTTTATAAGGGTTATTTTAAATTTCTATACTTTAGCTTTACATCAAGAGTGGGAACATTTATTTCTATGGAAAATTCCGTGCCTCTTTCAGTTACTGTATATATGTATACATTTATGCTAAGGAATTATAAGTAAAAACATTAACTTGAAACGTCCCAGTTTCGTTGTAGACGTGGTAGCTTAGTGGTTATGGTTACAAACTCATGGCCGGCGAGTTCGAGTTCTGGTGCCAATGAAGATCTGCCGTGCAGGGGGAGTTGATTCTCGTTAAATCTGTAGAGCTCCAAGTCCTCCTGTTTGCGTGTTGATGTTGCTTGGAGAGGGGGTTTCCTTCTCAGGCGTTATCCTCGTCACTTGACCGAGGCTCAAAATTAAAAGGTCCCTCGTTGATAGCCCTCTTGTTGCTTTATAGTTCGACATTAATTTAACCCTTATTTTCAGTCTTACTAACAAAATTGCAAAACAGTTATAAATATCAAAGAATAGTAAATCTTCAAAAAAACTCTGCATAGTTTTAAATCCAATGAGATTTCAAAAGTTAACTTCCTCTCTAATACAATACATGGTTGTAAAACTTCATTTATCTTTATTTAATTTTGCCTAGAAAGTAATCAACATTTAATACAAAGAGAATAAAGATCATTTATTTTCAATCTAGAAGAGAGAGGATTAAAATTTTTCAATTAATTTTTGGTGTAAAATACAATGAATTTGGTATGCATAATGTCATTTGCATACCAATTTGCATTCAAAGACATTTGTTTTCTGATTTGACCAAATATAGAACATCATTAAACTAACAAAAATATTGGGAAGAGAGTTAGGAATATTTTGTCTCGATACCTATTCATATTGAAACCCTTTTATCAATAGAGATTCGTTATTACAAAAAGATATCTCTAGTTATGATTATCTTGGGACATGAAATGTTCCAAACAATTTATTTCAACCTCTTCTTCCATGTAATTAAATTTTTAAAGTCGTTTTTGCCAAAGAATGTTCATTTTCAGAAAATACAAATGACATTTAATTACGACAGATAAAAGGGTAATTCAAAATATTTCAGATAGGAGAGCACTGTGCATAATAGAGACATCTCTCGCGGAATTAGATTTTAAAATTCTTAATGGCTTAGAAATTTTATTGCATTAGTAATTAGAGAAAAATTCGAAAAATATAAAACAAAATCCTTACATTACAAATTACATCTTTTGGTCTCGAGTTATACTTTCAGTTAAATACTTTCGATGAATGCAAGTTACTGAACCATTTACTAAATCATGTATTTGAAAGGCAATTAAAGTAATAAAACAAGAAAATTTTCACAACCTGGAATTCAAAGGCAAACTGATTTTATTATGTTATGTAATAAAAAAAGACCACAGGAAAAGGAATGACAAGTTCTATTTATGAATAAAAGCATATTTTCAAAAAGGGGAAAATAAACTTTTTGATATCAATAAAAAGTACAATGTTTAAGAACAAAAACTTACTCACATATAACTACCCAAAAACTGAAGATCAAAGTAATTAACTTCGAGATCTCAGAGAAAGGGAAAAAAAATGTTTATATCTTTTGCGGGGCATCAATAAAGTATTTTGTATCAATAAAGTATTTTATTTGTCTTAAATGAGTAAAGTTCTTGAGAGAGATATATATGGAATGAGAACCCAGGAAGGTTTCAAATGCAAATCCCGATTTAATCTACATCCTTATTTACACAAGGCTAATTACATACATCTCTCTTCCCCGCTGGAAAAACAGGTGCCCTGCCTTCATTTTATTTTTGAAAATACAGTTCCTTTTGCAACGCTTCAATTCCTGCAGGACATTTTAAAGAATGATAAAATGACCTTTACAAACACACACATTGAGTTACTTTTATTTTAACATTAGAGTAAGCATTAAATACATCCAGAAGGTGTTTCAATTTAAAACAAATTCAAAAGTCAAACACACACACTCTTTCCAATTTCAAACAAATAACTTTGTTCGCAAATTGAAATTTAGTATTTTCCTAACTACCGCATAATTCTGTTCAAGTAAGTCTAAAAAAAAATTTTTTTTAAATTAGCGTGCATAAGCACAAGGCAATGGAATTTTTAAAAATATTTTTACTGCAAATAATTTCTTGCGTATTGCATATTTAAAGAAAAATTAATAATATCTTCATATATTGAAATTTGACAGATACAATGCAGACTAATTTTGCTATATTTTGATTCTTATTGGGAAAAAGGGCTACGGTGTAGCCCAGTGGTCATGGTATCGGATCATGGCAGGCATGTCATGAGTTCGAGCCCAGTACCACTAAAGACCCGCCGTGTAGGGCAGCGATGCACGTTAAATCTGTCGAGAGCTGAAACGTCCTCCCGTTGGTGTGGTGTGGTAGTTAGGAGAGGGGAGTGCCAACTCAGGTGTCGTCCACGTCACTTGACCATGGTTCAAAATTACGTGGTCCGTTGCCAAAAGCCCTCGTGTAGCTGAACAGTGCGACCTTAATATTCACTCACTCACTTATTGGGAAATGAATACTTTCATTTAAATGAAAGCATTAAATAAAGTATACATGTCTAATATATGAGAAGGTAGAATTGTAAGTTATAGCTGAATAAAAAACTAAAAGCTAACAAATAAAAATATCTATTTTAACAACAACAGCAAAAACCCTAACAGAATTTAAGACAACAAAACACACACTAAACACTATTTCAAAGAATTATAAAGTAGCATTACACATTTAACTACTAATTACGTGCACGTTGTTGTACCACCATTATTTTCTTACTTTTTAGTTCGATTCACTGTAAAAGCATGTTTTTAGTTTTTGTTAAACTGTAATTTATTTTTCATTTCCTAGTTCAATCTATTCACATATAAAGAACACCTATTTTTGTTTGTTATACAGTAGAACGTCGTTTATCCGAATCAATTGGGACCGGACACTGTTCGGATACACGATTGTTCGGATAACCAAAAACCGAATGCGATCCATGCAGTATATGAAACCGGACACTATACGAAATTGAAAATCATCACATACGAGAAACGTGCTTGAAGAAAAAGTAAAATAAGTGCAAAATGTAGCAACTTTACTTTTATTGTGGAAAATAAAGGTCGCTGTACCATTGTACACCTTCGTTTTTTCGCTGCAAGGTCTCTGATTCTCTTGAGCAAAAGTAGTTGAGTAGGACAGCACTCTCATTGTTGTTCGTACCACTCCATAGCTGTCTCTAACACAGAAAACGCGTTAGCATTTGATGGACCCTTGCTACTTTCGTTGTTGTTGTCCTCGTCTTCAACCGTTTCATCGTCGACAGGGTCGGATTCTTCTTGCACGGAAGTCACAACCTCGTCATCATTTAGCATTTGAAATCTGCAGTCTTCTGCATCGCATGCCATCCAAGTGTTTCTACATCTTCATCGCATTCTTGAAATCCTGGGATTGATTGGATAAAGTCGGTATTCTCCTCCCTGTAGTCGTCATTGAAGTCTTTTTCGCCTTCTGAATCTGGCCACAGCTTATTTCCTGCATTTTCATATACAGTACATGCAGTTAAAAAAACTGGTTCGGTTATTTGACGCTCCGGATAATAAACGTTCGGATGAACGACGTTCTACTGTATTTGTATTAACCATGAGCGTTTTCGCTTTAGGATTGTAACTTATTCTTGTAGTGGCCAAATCTGGAAATAGGAAATCTTTAATCCTGATGAGCAGTGGAACAAAATAAATTATTATATTGCTATAGGTCCTTTGACAAGTGTGCAAAATTTCGAATTAATCTGACCTTTCAAAATGGAGTTCAAAGATTCCGTTACATACAGGTGAAAAAATAGAACTAAGCTTTAAAGAAAATAAAGCTTTCCTATTAATTAAAAAAGTACATAATAGGAAAGAAGAAATGTATTTTACATTCAAACTAGAAAAGAAGTAACAAGATGAAGGAAATCATCAAACCTATACTCACAGGAAAAACTATGGATGGAAACCCAAGATTACAAGAAAAAATAGAAACTTAAAAAAATTATTTTAGTGTTATTGTTTTTAGCTTCTGTGGTTTTTCGAGGAAATCATTTCTCATACATAGTCTTTTTTGACTAACTAAATGGGTCATCTTTTGAAATAATTTGCCCAGATAGTATGTAATGTTTTTCTTTTTGTGGAGAGTCAAAGTTAAGTGACGTCATTTTCTCAAATCGAGTCAAACTACGTTCATTTTAACTAAGGTAGAGCAAAGTGTTTTGCTCTATTTGTAACTGTGATTATATAATAGCACGGCTATGTAAGATCACGTTAGTGAAAAAAACACTGCAAAATTGTGAAATTTGTTGTTACAGTGCCAAATGATGGGATGGAGGGTGTCAGTTTTCCCCATTTTTAAAAATATGCTAGTTGTCACTTAACCAAGTGACAGGGAATTTTTGTTTATTTTCCCCATAACTGAAATTACCTTCCCTTTCACAGCGTGCCCGTTGGACATTAGGGTTCGGGACACCCTGTATAATTTTCATTGGAATTCATAACTTTTATTCGTTCCAGTCTCTACGGTTAAAAGCTTATCAAAGCAAAATGTCAGATTGTTTGAATTATGTAATGTGTTTAAACGTCCCAATTGTTTACTACATTTAAATGTAGCTGTGAGTCGCCCATCCAGTATAGTGGTTAGTGGCACTGTCTGCGATGCCGTAGGGCCTGGGTTCGAATCCCGGAGAAGGCACGGATGCTTGTAAATGTATAGTGCCTTCACGGCATGGGGGTACTCAAAATAGCCATCGAGCCGCAAGTCCTCTCGTGAGGTTGGTGGAAGGGGAAGAGAGGTTGGAAGCTCTTGACCACCCTCAGTCAAAATTGGGGTGGAACAGATCAAAATCGTACTGTCACCTGCATGGTTCTCAAAGCTAAGGCTAACGACATGCGTAAAAATCTCGCCCTTCGCCGAGATGAATTTCGTGGACCTTAATCCGATGTTACTGTCGATCAGGTGGCATAAGCAACAACAACAAATTTAGATGTGACTGTTTAAATTGTGAAGCCCGGTAGCACATCGCGCTTCCATACACAGGCCCGACCCTTCAATGGGTCGATAAATGAGTACCAAGCTTGCTTGGGAACTTAACACTGGGGGTTTCTCGTCAGACTGACCACCTGATCGGAACATCTGCTCATGCACCTCTGAGCCCAAGGCCACGTATACTAATATGGGTACAGTAGGCCTTGGCCTTCAAGGGCTTTTGCGACACTGAGTTAAACTTAAATTGTGGCGTATGTTTCTGATGAAAATTAATAATTCACATATACAATAATATATAAACAGAATAAAATATGGTTATAATAATTGATTATGGTACTAAAAATCTCAATAAAAAAGAAAGTATATTTAAACAACCATTTATTCAAAATTTGTTTTATAGAGGTATTACATAATGAAAGGGTTGTTTATATATTTTTATATAAAATTGACCCAAAAAATTCGTTACGTTTTCAGAGAATTATTTATTGGTTAAAATAAAATACGATAAAATTCTTTCTCTTCTGGTTGTAGTACTAATACTCAAAGGAGAATTACGCATCCTCCCTGAAAAAAATAAATATAAAAACCAAAAGATTTCTGAGTGATGAAATACAGATAAATTGATTTTTCTTTAGATGTATGTTTCATGCTGGAAATAAATAACGGCCAGCAGTTCCAAGGTTAGTTTATTCGATGAAGAAATCAGATCGTGAATGCTTGATAAAAATAAAAGGCAATTGTAAATAATTGATGTTGTAAGTCACTTCGATATCAAACCTCTCATC
>BMAV01022690.1:154646-171932 GCA_019973955.1 Trichonephila inaurata madagascariensis
CTTTAAAATTTATTTTATTAACGATTGAAAAGTCCACCAAGATAAATAAATAAATATACAAATATATAGACAAAGCGAGCTAATAGTAGGAATTGAAAAACAAATATTAGTCTTGAAATCAATCTTGGTTAATTAACAATGAGCACTCGAAAAACTCAAAACATACACAGAAATTATTTTAGTAGTTAAAATTCAAGTCACTAACCTTTTAAGCTGAAAGAATTGATTGTGCTCAAAAATATTTTTAATTAATTTTTTAAGAACGGAAAAATAGCTTTAAAATGAAACCGAAACTAAAACATAAACTCAGTAAACTTCTCACACACACACAAATATCTTAAAAACTGATTCGTTATCAGATCTTAAATTTAGGAACATGCTTTCCAATTATAAAAGTCACAGGGAAATGCAGTAAATAAATAAATAAAATAATTGATTTTTTGTCTTTTTTAAAGTACTGTGTAGCCTTAATTTTTGTTCTACTATTTGCCTTAATCACTTCATCAAAATATTTGAACACAAGTACCAATCATAAAAATTTAATTTTTTTTAGATTCTCCCCACGAGAAATTTTTGTAGCTTTAAATAATTTAAGAAATATAAGTCTTCTTCTATATTATAATACTGATTTTCTTTTTTAAAAAAAGTCTTTAAAACACTGCAAAATAATATCCTCCACTGGATGCCCTTATGATAACAAATAAAGGATTTTGAGCAAAAATTTATAAAAATATATCAACTTAATTTTACACGACCCTTTTATATACAGTTTTAAAATCACGCGATTGTTTTCCTTTTCCATTAATTTACTCTAAACCGGTTTAGGTTGTTCATTGCTCTTGGAATGAAATTCAGATATTTACTAATAGTTAAGCTTTTGTGATCAATTTTGTTTAAATCCAGTAAATCATTTTTAAAACAGGAATCAAAATTTGGACTAAAAATTATCTCACGATACGAATATTTTTTAGTTTGGTACTTAAAATTATATGATGAATTTGAAAAACCAAAAAACAGCTATATAAGTAAAAAAAAGTTTCTCTGATTAAAGAAAAATGAAAACCGCAGCATATTTCTGAAAAGGCAGTTCATTTTCTGAAAACGTTGTTATAAACTGAGAACCTTTATTGGATTTTAGCATTGTAGGTATCATAGGTCTTGAAACTGAAGATAGCGATTTTTACTTATCTCAAGTACTAACAAATATTAAGGTGACCAACCGTCCTCCTTTTATAGGTTCTGTCCTTTCGCGAAAAGTGTCCTCCTATTTATCCTCCTTTTCGATATTTTAAACCTGATCTGTTAATCTCTATTCAGAGATGAACCAAACTTGTTTCCAATAGATCGAAGAATGGTCTGAAACAAATAACACGGGAAATAACAGTTGTCAATGGTGTTTTTTCACTTCATCGCAAGTAAATTGTGCAGATATAGAAAATTGTGTTTTTTTATCGAAAGAAATGCCCGATATTAAAATCGATGACAATTGTGTGTTTGAATAAATTAGAAGACTGAATGTGTTTTTAAATTCTAATAAATTGGAACTATTGGTAAATAAGCATGCTAAAATTGATAAAAGATTGGGTGGAAATACTTAACCATTTTAAAAATGAACACTTCCATATGAAAATATAGTTATTCTTGTTGAATTTACGTTGTGCTGACCTGGAACTGCAGTTGAGAGTTTTTTCAATTGGTAATGATTTTTGGACAAGTGAAAAATCAAGATTGAATGTTGACATTTTAGCTGCAGCACTTGCCGTGAAATTGAATATAAAGGATATTTTTTGCTCTGAAATTTCCGATAAATTAAAAAATGATATATTGATAACAAAAAAATCATTCAATGAACAAATACTCGTTTCAGTAAATAATTAAAAGAGACGCAAGCGTGATTAGTGTATTTTTGTTTGAATTAATAAAATGTTTTATATATTTCCGTTGTAATTTTTTCTTAAAAATTTCGTCCTCCTTTTCATTGTAAAAAAATTGGTCACCTTTTTTATATACAAGTAGAGGCGAATAATTTATTATTTCAAATATTATCATATCTTATAAGACAATATGTATGCGCTCTTGATTTTATTTTAATTACTGAAACAGGTATAAATTTAAGATTCATGATAAATGTATGCAATTTTTAAAATACATTCTTAATTTCATAATACATGGCTTGAAAGAACTTGGAATGTATAACTCCTTTTTTACCATACAAATATAGTATCTATTTTGCGAGTTTTTACATGAATTCATATAACGTTTCAACCGTGTAAGACCAAAGTCAGATTAATAATAAACTCTATTATACAGTGTGTAAGGGAATAATGAAAAAAATCTTACCTTTACAATTCAAATAAGTCGTACTTGTTGATTGTTGAAAAAAAGATATTTTTGGACATTTCTTTGTAACGTTTTCTTTGTGTTTAATTTTTCTTTTTAAGCGCCACTAGGGTATACTCTATTTTCACTCATAGTTTGAACAGTTCCACTCAAATAATCACAACGAAAGAAATAGAATTGTCAGTGAAAATGAAAAGCAGAATTTAAGGCGAAATGGTACCCTAAAAATCATCAAAATATCAATATATTTTTTATTGACTCATGTGACACCTTGAATCATTCTAAACGTACTGTAAAATTTCAAAACTTTATCTGCATTTTTTTATTAAGTTTTGGAATATCTAATTTTTGACGGGACAGAAGATTAAACCAAACTGCCCATTTTCCAGATAATCTGCTAGAAAAGTGCGTGATAAAATATGAATGAATTATTTTCTTACCACGCGCAAATTAGAAAATGATGTTAATTATTGCACTATGATTAAATAAATTAAATAAATTTACATCCATTTCAGAAGATTAAAATATTAAACATCTTTATTCCGCTCACTCCGTTACTATATTGCATTTATACTAGCTGGTTATACTAGCTGGTTTTACAATTCTGAAGCAACTCATTATGTCCATCATCGGATTCATCATTAATTGCCAGATACAACAGGATAAAAGACTTCTAATCTGAACTTAAAAATATAGACATAAATTATTTTTCTGAAAAATAGAACTAAATACACTACTCCCAACGAAGTTCTCGTAGAAAGAGAAATAACATACTCAAGCTCATCTGCCTTCCTTCATCCATCAATACCTGTTACTACAAGACTAACATATGTAGAACTACATATGCAGAGAGCGTAACAAATCATTTCAAGAAAATCGCTTTCCCGAATTTATACCCCTCCTTTTTTTCTCATTATTTTGAGCAAAGCTGCATCTACTATTAAAGATTTCTTATCGTGGGAACAAAGATGTAAAGTTCAAGGAAAAATTTTAACCGTTTGAAAACAGTGATAGACGACTTTTTAAGAGTAAAAAAAGAGCTATGTTATTGATAACATTTTACGACTTTTTGCTTACACGTGTCGGGGCCCCTGTAACATGTGGGCCCCATATCATTGATACGGCGGTAGCTACACCTCTGGTCCCATTACAAAAAAATGGGTCTTTGTAGATTTTAGATACAGGGCCCACTTAGGACAAGATACTCCAGTGATTTTTATTTGCATGTGTCATTTGCAGAAGGTTTTATAAGCAATTTCAGCTATGTGTAAAACAATTCTTTGACATCGAAAAATTATCTAAATTTATTTTGAGGGTCTGTGCATTATAAAGTATTTTAATTCTAAGTTTACATTTTCGTAATTTGGTGCGTAAACTTCGTTCTTCCTAAAACTGCCACCACTTTCAAAGTCGTATAAAGATTCTCAAATTGATTACATGTGGTAAACAAAAATATAACCCATACATATATAAATTTAATAAAGGTAAGAAGTTTTTATTACATTTTATTACATTATCTTTTATTTTATTTATTTATTTTTTTTGTCATATTCTTGTATTAAGAAAATTCTGAATGTTTTTGTATTCAAAAAATGACAATCTGAAATTTTTTACTAGAACTGTATTTTTAAGTTTCTAAACCCCATCTAGGGAAAAAATTATAAAAAGTCTAGCACTTATTTCCACACACATATACACTATAAACCATACAAATTATCAAGATAAGTATTAAATTTTGTATATGACAAGCCCATGGGAGACCCTAGTAGTTATTAAGATTCTTTTTAATTTAGCATTGATAAAATAATTATCAAAAACATTGTGAATTTTTGTTTTACTTATAAGTATATTATATCAGTGTATTTATCACATTTACTCGAATCTAAGCCGCACCCTCAATTCTCTATACGCTTTTGAGAAAAAATAAAAAATGTGTGTGTAAAAGGTTCATCAATATCCGATACTTAAGAAATTTAAAAAAAAAATTTTTAGTGGGAAATAATAAGTAAATAATTAATTTACTTTACTAGTATTAAAAACTATCAAAACGTACACGGACCTATAATTACTTGAATCGTAAGTATCATGTTTCGAAAAGGATTCGTCACTCCCATTGTCACAGCTGACTCGGAATTGGTGCAAGCGTCGTCCTTTTTCCCACACGGTGACGTCTTCTCAGACACGGAATGCATTTGTTACTCAAAATTTTTTAAAAGATAGAAATAGAATAGAAAAATATATATCTTCTATAGCAGGGGTGTGGCGAACCTTTAAGGATCAAAGTGCGATTTTTCCGAAAGAAATGTTTTATGGGTATAGACGTGCCGTCAAATAATTTTGACTTGTGATTATTGGGAAAATAATAAGACTAAATACGAACAGCTCAAAACTCTTTATTTACTATGAAAAAATACATTTTGACCTGTATAGTTGTAAGTAAATGCTTTAGTTATACGTATAATTCAAATTAAAGTAACATTAGTGTAACTTTTTTTTATATTGCAGATTAGATGATAAATAACTTATATTAGGATTGTGTAAGATGTTACTTTCAGCAGAATGCATGCTGAATTGGAGTCTTCTACCAAACGGTTTCTAAGCGAGTATTTAATGTTATTCATCTCTGAAAATAATGACTAGCAGGGATAGGTAGATTAAATATGGTTAAAATAACACGAGCTAGCTTCTTCAAACACTTAAATGTGTCTGGAATCGAATTCCATGTTTCCAAAACTTCGTTACTGGCATTTTTACTTGTACTGCTTGTTATAATATTTCTGTTTCAATCAATTGAAACTTTTTCCTTGTTTCAATAAATTTTGAATTCATATTAAACTAGACTGGAAATTAATCAGTTGCATGTCAAATTCTTCAATTTCCAACCAATCGAATTGGGACTTCGAATTGGACAAATGAAGCTACATCAGAGTACACAATAAACTTAAGGTATCCGATAATTCTTTGAATTGAGAAAATCTAGCTGAAAACTCCTTGATTAAAAAATCAATTACAGAAATAAATTCTTCAATAATTTTTTCTTCGTCTGGTTTCTCATGTGCATCTAAATCATCGATATTCTTTTTCAAGTTTTGTATGCACTTTTAGTTTATTGTTGTAATAATAACAAACACAATAACAAACGAGTGTGCTCCCCTCCGCCTCGCGATCCATCATTCGCGATTGTTCGTAATACTTCATTGTGAACTTTGTTTTTTCCAAACCATTTTGATTGTTGGCGTGTCCAGAATATTGTGTCGCGTGCCATTGGTTCGCCATCCCTGTTCTATAGTATTGTAGAAGAATGTGAAAGAATTATTAATGACTGTTGGAACATATTTACAAGCTAAAATTAAATCATTTTGCTTACGTCATTGACGTATATTTGTTTCATCCATGTCAAATTTTCAATGGCTACTGTTCTGTTTCCGTTTTTTTTTTTTTTTTTTCTGAATATAAAATTGCATCCATACTTGCGTCATAGTGAACTCGTCTTCATGCTTTTATCAATATCTTTGATGTTTAGGTGATTAAAAGAAAGCATATACAAAAACAAAAACAAAAAAAAAATCCTAAATACGAGCAGACAACCATGTTTAGGATAGACTGAATACTGGAGATAAACTGCGGAACGGGATAAGTCATTGATGCATGTGGCCAGAATGGAGGTTTACATTTTTCCTTTTGAAAGGGGTACAAACTTAATTTCCCCCATCCAACAAATGTTTTGCCTCCGATGCTAAGACGCACCTGATTTTCAGTAGCAATAACACTGGGAAAGCAGTGCGGCTTAGATTCGAGTAAATACGGTGGTTTTTATTATGCCAGAATGCATTTTGTTTTGCTTCCTTTCAGTAAATTAATACTTATTTTAAATATTTTATTTTAGACTTTTCAATATTTATTGCCCCCCCCCATGTAGGGATAACATGCCCTCCCCTCCTAGGAAGTCGCACCCCACAGTTTGAAAAATTATAATTTAATACATTTGGTTTTTAGTTAAATACCTCAACTCGTTTCTATATTATAATTATTCACACACACTTACTTTCGAAGTTCATTTCTTGCGAGCTTATTATTTATAATAGATATTTGGAAATTCGTGCAATTTGAAACACTAATATCTTCATAATTTTACATTTTAAAAGAAATCTGTATAAAGAAGAGAAATAAAAGCGTTTTTTTTTATTTGATTTTTTGAGCTTAAGCTTTCAATTTCACGAAATATTATGCGTTTATTAATTAAAAAGATCTGGAATTTTTAAATAGGTCTTGCACGTATGAATTTTGATGACATCATCAATATCATGAATTGTCTTTAACTTCCATTCTTTTAAATGTAGGACAAATCCTATTTTTTAGCAAACGCTCACTGGTTAAGCTGTAACAATGCTTCAACAAGAAAACAGGGAGATGGTCGGTGTGGGGCTTCAGAAAATAGCTAGAAATGTAATATCCCGGTAGAAAGAAAAATTAAAGGTCACATTTATAAGAATATATATATACGTGTATTAATTTAAAATATTAAATCCCAAAAGACATTTCTGAAAGAGATCCAGCCATAAAACCACCGTTTCTGCGAATGGAACGTCACAGGTTGTTTACCGTGAAATGCGCAGACCACCATTGCAGTGGAAAGATTTGAGCAGGGGGTGATGCATCATTTCGGAGGGTAAGTGAAAAGCGCCGCTTGATTACTCTTAAAAAGGTTCTTGTTGAACAGCTGATCGGTAAGGTATAACTATCGGTGAAGACCGTCATCTGATTAGATTCTTCTGTTGGTTTTCGTCATGGAAACAGTAAGTATAAAAACCTGTGAACGGATTCCTTTATTTCCAGAATTTGATAATTTCACTTTCATTTATTTCTTTTTCCCTTTTTTTTCTTTCCTAGGGCATACTCTTTGCGAATATCGAGAAGGAAGTCTTAGAATCCCTTCTCCATCAACGAGTTCAAATAAACTTCAATTTTGATGAAAAACTCATCTTTAGCGGATACTTCCGCTCTTTTGATGCCATGTTCAATGTCGAGGTAAATATGTTTAAAACAGTATATTTTTTATACGCTTGTATACAAAGAATGAAAAAAAAAATTATTATGAGTGTTAAGGTGTTTGGAGTGTGTGTGTGTTTTGGGTGTGACTACCCAAAATTCGCCATTTTGGTGAACATTTTCTCGAAATTTCTTTTATACTTTTATTTTAAAGCCCATACATTGAGATTCCACAAACACTCTGTTTTTGTTTCTACGATATTTAGAAGCAAAGTTATAGTATAATTAGTAAACCGGAAGCAGATCTCTACAGAAAATATTTTCAAGATATTGAATTGAAATTTTCAAAACAAGTTTTATTTAATTCAATCTGTGTTATGAATCAAAATCTAATCTCTGTATTTATATTTATGTACTTCATTGCTTGCTTTTTTGTCAAAATAAAATCATTAATTTTTTAAAAAAATCAAGTTTTCGCATAAAATTTGGCATATTTAAAAAACATTCAAAAGTATTACAAATATTTTAATTCATAATACATATAAAAATGTTATTTATGTACTGTATAAATATTATTTGAATACATCTATTAGAATTTTCTGTAAACGGTCGTAACTGCAATTTTTCATCAAAATTTCACTAAAGGCGATAATTGTTATATCAAATTAGTTAAACATGAAGCTAAAGAGAGCTTGAGCTATAAATACGCTGAGTTTAAAAACTGTACAGTAAGTAGAATTTTTTTTTTTATATTGTATTAAAATCTTTAAATGCATTTTCTGAGAAACTTATGTTTTCAATTTTTTGCTTCACGGTAAAGTTTACTACAGGATTTCTTTTTTAAGATATTGAATTGAAATGTTCAGAAAATGTCTTACGTACATTTATCTATATCATAGATTATACTTTAATTTCTGTGTATATATCTTTGTATTTTATTGTACTTTTTGTGAGAAAATAACATCAGTTATTTGTAAAAAATTGAGTTCTTGCATAAAAATTGACATATTTCAAAAACTTTCTTAAGTATTTCAAATCTTATAACTCTAAGCACAGATATAATGATGTTATTTATGCATTGTTTAAATATTATTCGAATATATTAATTAGAATTTTCATTTCAAGTTTTACAGTAACTGCAATTTTTCACTAAAATTTCACTCAAAATTCCCAATATATTCAAAATTATTTTTAATTTTGTGTAAATTGTATTTGAATTCCTAGCTTTATGCCCCATTTCAAATAAAAAAAATGTTTATTTAGTTTAAAATTTATATTTTTCAAAAAAAACAAACTCCGAAGGTAGTCGCATACCTTAACATGATATACTAAATTATAAATTTTTTAAAATAAATAATGCCTATGTCATTACACTAACAACAAAGGGATATGTAAGATTTTTTTCTCTTGAAATGTCAGCTATATTAAATAAATTTATGTACTTTCATTATTTAGGATAATTGTGTTTTGTAATTTAAAGTACAAGGGAAGAAGCATTCATTTTACAGTTTTGATAAAATAATTCTTTTTATGATAATTACATAAAATAATAGATTTTTTGCAGCTGACATCGAAGAATTCATGCAAGAAAGTGCTAGAAAGCCCATTGAATGAGGAAGATTTGATCGAATTTATGATAGTTTGTGATAATGAGGGGGTCTATAATAACTAAGTCGAAGGTGAAATTTTCAGCTATTAACAGCTAATTTAATTTGCTACAAGCATGGAACGTTTTCTTACTCATGATCTTGACATAAAGCTTGCATTAAAATTTTAACGTAATCTTTTGTGTTGTAGGATATCAAAAATTATGTAAGCAACTTGAGAAACCAAGAAAAAAAAACAGCCGTTAATTAACTTTGTAACAACAAAAAACCGAAAGAGGTCTTCAGAGAGAGTTATGCTAACGTCGCACTGTAAAGCTACAATAAAGTTTTTTTTTATTTTTGTGATTTAAAAAAAAATAATAATTTTTTTTTTTTTTTTTTTTTGTGATTAAAAAATATATATACAAAATAAATTTTATAAATATTTAACTTGGATTTCATTATTACCTTTTTTTTTACATGGTTTATTCGAAAAGTTTGTAGAGCTTTTATCATCTTACAAGATTTTTTAAAGTTGTGAAACATTCCCCCAAATTTACCATCTTTCGCATGTATTTTTTACACGATTTTTTTTTGTACGGTTTTCTAAGGACCATGTAAAAAAAGAGTTAATTGTATGTAATTGGTGCCCTTTGCATTAAACTGAGTGTTAAGTGAAAATTCCACATCAATAAATATTTCAAAGCTTCGTAAACAATTTTCACTTTTTCATAAGATATTGGGAATTCCAGGAACAATTATCCTTCTAGAAATATTGGAATGGGTTGGAATATATCTAATGACTGATATCTAAATGATTTCTTTAACTTTCACTAATGAAGAAAGTGTAATTATCTTTAGTCAATTGAAGATTTCTAATTATTGCTAAATTTCTAGTCAATATGTTTTCCAAGTATAATATTTCAAAGAATATATTTTGAATTTGATAGTAAAGTATTTTATGTATTTAATTTTATGACTAAAAGTAATATAGTACATCAAATTTTTAAAAAATGATTGTAAATGGTTTATTGACTAAAACTTAAACCATATTTAAAATTAAAATGTTTATTATTTTCAGATATTTATAACATAAATTGTATAAAATAAAATGTCCATTATTTTGGTCTAGAATCCAAACTTTTTATACTATCCCTTTAGAGACGTTACGATGTGATAAACTTTAAAATAATTTAAATAGAAAATGAAACTTTTTTTCTCTCTTATAATGTCAGTAATACAAGATAAAAGTTTCAACCGATAAATCTGAGCCTTCTTTTATCAAAGATTATATAGCCCATAATTGCTCTGGTAATTTATTGTTTGATTTTTTTTGAATAGCTTATTTAAGAGGACATGTTTTTTATTCTTCAGAAAATGTTATACATTGAGATAATTTTTTCACTTTATGAGATTTCTTAAAATATTCTATTCTTTTTCAGCTTACTGAGGTAGTGAATCTCTATACCGGAAATAGTTTCGGCAGTGGTAAATTCAACGGGCAAAACATTTTATACATCAGAAAAGACCCCTTAGAATATGACCATTTCTTTATTAGAATGGATAAAAAATAAAAGTTACATGATTTATGCAAGCTACTGAACGAATAAAAATAATCTTTATTCTATAATTATATAGACTGTTTTTCATATTTTTTCCAAACACATTAATTTCTTTTGCAGATCTTTAGAGGTATAAGTGGATAAATGAAATGCAGAATTCACTTTTAAGTTTATTAATATTAACATATTGATGCTCGATTACGGCTTGATTTTAAAATATATTTTAATTAGTAAAAATATATATATATATTGCATTTCTTTTTTAAAATATATCTGCATTTATATAAATTATTAAACTGTTTAGTCCAGGGGTGTCCAACACGCGGGCCGCATGTGGCCCGCCGACTCTTTTTAAAAATTTTTTAGATTTTCAAAGTTTTTTCATTTTGAAATTTATTTGAGGGGAAATTTGTATATACATTATATTCCTATCTACTATGTATTTGCCTGTCACCTGTTCTTGTTTTAAAATAAATCCTTTTCAATAATAGAAATGTCCTTTAGATTAAATTAGATTTACATTTTATCAAACAGTTACATTTGATTTTACTATAGTACATTACTTTTATAATAAATTTCGAATTGTGCATTATGCATAATCCTTTACTATGGAGGGTACATGATTCTCTGTGTGTGCGACTTTCGTTTCTCCTCCTCCTTTTCTGTTTGGAGTGCCCAAGAGGCAGTCAGAGATGTTTTTTTAAAGTTTTAAAAAAAATAAGAACAATGGATACTTAATCGTTTTCGAATGACACAGTCCTATCAAATTTCAACAATGAGTAACGAAAGATCAATTCAATAGGAACACCGTAATTTTCAAGAAAATGGCAACTGTAATATTTTAAACATTATTTGATCATTTTATTATTATATTATATCAACATTAATATATTATCTATGTCTGTATACATGAAAAATAATGAAAACAATAATAATAATTCATTCTGTTTTAAATTTTCACTCCAATAAATGTTTTTTTTTTCCAAATCTGATATAAGGGTACATATTTTTATGTGCGGCCCTCGAGATTATAATTTTTTTCCGAAGTGGCCCGGAAGGTCATTTGGGTTGGACACCCCTGGTTTAGTCAATACAGAATTGTTAAATTGTAATAAGGTTATTTTGCCATTGATTTGTTAAAAGCATTAAATTCATGAGTTGGTATATTGAGAATGATGTAACTCATTCACTTAAAATAATATTTGTAAAAAGCAATAGAAACAATTCCTCGATTTTAAATTGAAATAAACAATATATTTCGCTCAAAAATTCACCATTCAAAGTTTTATATATATTATGTAAGTAAATGCTTCTTAAGTGATAATTATGTATTCAGTCTTAATTTCGATGTTTTGGACTTCGAAAATAATGCATTCATATAAAGAAGTTAACAACAACTCATCTTAAAATATGCTGAGTTCTATTTGTAGGTTTTTTCGATACGAGTAAAACTATTATTTGACTGCATAAGTCTCAATTACTTTCGAAATTATGCCAGGCATCTTTTTTGTTATAAATTTTAATGGATTAACTAGTGATATAGCATTTATCCAGAAAAAAATGAATTATATTTTTTTAAAACTTCACTATTTAAAACTCCTTTTAACTATAAATATTTAGTATAAAATTTTAAGTAATTGCTTTGATAGTGGTGCAAATCCAGATTTGATGTTTTAACAGGTTACAGAAAATCTATTCTTAATACTAATAAAAGAATATTATTTTGACAAAAATTTTGACAAGCTAGTTTCTTCAATGTAGTAATGAACAGACCTTCAATACCGATCCCATTTTTCTCAAAACTTGAAACTAAAAAAAAAAAATTGATTTTGAAATATAGGATAAAACAGTAAATAATGCAGAATTTTGATCTTTTTTGCAGTTTTAGGTACCACTATAACATATTCTTTGAAAGACTAATTTAGCTTTTTTGATTAAAAAATATATATTATAAATAAAGACAAATAATGGAAAGATAAAACTTTATTAAAATACTGCTCAAATTTATAATTCAAATTAAGTGATAGCAAAATTTGTGTAATGGACTTGATATTGGCATAACTTTATTTGAAGAATTAAAAATATATTTGTTAAAAGAAGTTCCATTTTGTTTGGAGTTTTAAATTATGAAAATTATTATTGCCTTAATACATTATAGTTACTATAAATATTTTAATTATTTTTAACAGTTGTTATTGAAATTTATGTAAAAACACTACGAGTGGTCTCTTCAAGCCACTTTCACATAACAATAAGAAAAAAAGACAATATCTCACTCTATTTTATGAGATGAAAATACACCTCAAAAATCTATCATTATTTAATCTTAAAATTTGTAAATCATTTTAATATTTCTAATATTCGTAAATCATTTTAATTCTGCCCAAAATTCGCAGTTTCTTGTTAACTGCTGAATTTTAAACTTTATTGTGTGAGCATAGATTATTATCGTGAATTTATCAGGGGTGTAATATGATAGGTCAGGGGTGGCCAACCTTTTTAGGAAGAAGGTGCCACTTTCAGATAAAAAAATAATTAAGCGTGGCACTTCGAACAAATGAAAAGGTAAAAATGTGTTACTTATAAGCTTATTATGTAACTTTTACTCAAAAAGAGCACATTTTTAATGCAAGTCTAAGTAGTGAAAATTTAAAAACTATGTAATAAATGAGACCAAAGCACAAACTTAAATGTTTATTGTTAATCAGTTAAGTTAATTTTGAGAGATATATTTGGATTCTGTGTGCGTTTATTGTTCATAACAGAAAACATTTGTTCAAAAATGTATGTTGATTTAAATCTACAAAAATATCTGACAAACCCTGCAAATTTGAAAAATTACTAGTTAGTACAAATTTCCAAAATTCGATATTATTCCTTTTATTTGCTTTTCATTGTAGTATGAAGCTGTATACAATAATTCGATTTGGATTTCAGATGGGTAGCAATTAACATTTTGCTGAGAAATTGAAAAGGATTTATAAAAAGATTTGCATTTTTTTTTATCTTGAAAATCATCAAACCTGACATTGAAAGAATCCTGCAAAAATGGACATTAAATTTTAAAAACTATCACAGATCTTAACACTATTAACTTTGGTAGATAGTTCTTGCACTAATGGGCAATATGTTAATTTTTTCTCAAAAACCAAGTAAAAAAAGCAGTTTATTCACAAAAGAAGGTATATGACCATCTAGGATAAAAAATATACCATCTTTTCTAGTAATCTTAAATTTAAATTATTTTAATGTACCATAATATCGGTAAGAAAAAGCTAAATTACATGCATAGTCTGTCTTCATTCTAGAACAGCAAGTATTCATTGGGCAGTAAAGGGTTTTTTTTTCCAGATATATTAAAATACGCTTCCTCAAATTCCAACAACTTGCGAGTGAAAAAGGCTTTGGAAAGCCAACTCGCACAACAATGCAGATGCATTTTCTACACGATAAATTTCTATTGTAACTCATTTAAGTTTATTTAAAACAAATTTTGAGGAGTTTTTTTTTCTGTGTAAAATTTCGCATTTCAACAAAATTGTTAAAAAAAATATTTTTTATTATCTTTTAAAATTTTGAAAATTTGTTAATAAATCCTCACGTGCCACAGTTACAACTCTACTGTGGCACGCGGGTTTGTCACCCCTGTGATAGGTTTTCATTCTATGATCGTATATTATTATTAATAATGTAGGTATTATCAACATGCACACACACGAGTATTCTAGGGGTTTTAAGTTAAGGGATTAAAACTCCGTTTTATTTTGGCTATAGAAAACTTTAATCATTCTTGATGGCTTGGAATAACCATTTTGATTATTCAGGAGTTCATATTTAAGCCAATAGCTTTAACATTTTTAAAGTTTCAACTGAAACGTGCAGTTTACTTATAACACACATGTCAAAGTTAATATCTGTTCTTCATTCATAAACCCTGTCATTGTGCATGAAAAAAGATCCATTTATTGATTTGTTTTATTTCTACTTATAATGTAACACTTGGTCGAAGAATTTAGATTTTTTTTACTTCATACTTTGTGTATTTACTTATTAATAATCAAATAATTTGGTAAAACTGGTTAAATTCATTCATTTTGACAGAATTATACTGAGAATAATTCATTGCTAACCTAAATCAAAAAAAGAAAACCTTATTTTGACTGGATATTATTTTATAAATTTTAGATTAGTTTTGTTGAGAAAAACAATAAAACTTCATGACAGTTTCAGTTCGAAATGTAAATTTACCTGTATCGTTAACAATTATTTTGAACCGTAGAACCCTAATGTGTAGGTTTTACACCAGGAGCCTGGGATCTTGGGAAATAGTAAGAATTCCATACTTTTTGTATTTCCTGGAATTATACTTAGTTCCTGGGAATTCCAGATAAGAACAAAAGGGTGGAAAATCAGAAATGCTGTTAGTGTGTCATGAAGCTTATCTATAAACAATATAATATAATTAAACTTCAGGTTGCAAATAAAATTTCATCAAACCTAAACGAAGGACTACATTATAGCTCAACGCGCGTACATTTGAGGACACATACTTGACGAGTGTACATTTCTTTAGTTAGTGAGAGTTTGTTGACATCGCACTGTAAACCTGCACGAGGGCAATTGGAAACGGACCTCGTAATTTTGAGCTATGGTCAAGTGACGGGGACGACACCTGAGCTGGCATCCCCTCTCCCAACTTCCACACCTCACCAACGGGAGGACGTTTGAGCCCTGAAAGATCTAACCCACAACGGTCTCTACTCTACAGATCATCAGCGGTACTAGATTCGAACTCATGACATGCCAGCCACAAGTCTGTGATCTTGACCGCTAGGCATTTACTAAGGGGTCTCAGGGGTGTTAAATTTTTCTAGAGGTCTGAAAATATAAACAGTTTTTAAACAGGTATAATTTTTTTAAATTTAATTTAAATGATTCGAATCTTTTACACATTATTTATAAAAGAATGGGCCTTCAGAAAAGTATAAAATGTTTAAAATATAATCATAACTTTAAAAATCATAAGCACATATGAAAATTCTATGATAAATATTAAGTATTTTTCTTGCGCACGCTATTTTCTAAAATAGTTGCCTCTGATGCATGAAACTTTACAGAATTATAAAATGCATCATACTTTTTAAGCTGTACCTAATTTTAGTATTATATATCTTTTGTATTTCAAAATATTTGTAAAACATTGCAATTTTTTAAATATTTTTAAAAAATGTATCTTTTTTATTTATTAAAATATGTAAGTTATTATTCTATTTATATAAAAATAGCTACAGTGTAATGAGAATACATTTAACTTTAGTAATCAACTTATAGCTAGTAATTAAAGCAACTATTTTAAAAAATAGCATGTGTGACGTAAAACTTAATAAATATTTCTTATAGAAAAGTTTCTTTTATTCTCATATGCTTATAATTTTTTAAATTATGATTATATTTTAAACATTTTACACTTTTCTGAAGTCCCATTTCTTTATAAATAATGTGTAAAAAATTCGAATTGTTTGATTTAAATTTAAAACAATTATATCTGTTAGAAAATTGTTTGTATTTTCAGACCTCTAGAGAAATTTAACACCCCTGAGACCCCTTTAAGATATAAAATATTTGAGCTCAACTGTTCAATTCAACGAAAGCAATTTCTTTAATTTTAGAAAATTAGAGAGTTAGTGAATTTTTTTCTGAATGTTGTGTTCACAGAAAGTGATGATTAAACCAGGGGTTGGTAGCCTTGGCACCGCACGTGGAGCAATTCTCAAAGGCAAAAAAGGCAAGGCAAGATAAATGAAATCGCTCAGTCTCTTCTCTCAACACCTGGTGCGTTTTTATTTAAATGCTATTTTTCCCTTTCGATTCTCTGCCATAAAAACAATTCTGCACAAAATCCTCTCATTAAATGACTCATTCTTAGCTTTGAATATTCAACGTACATCAAAACGATCGCGCAATACTTTCAAAACGAAGCATCATAAAAAAGAAAAAAGAAAGCTCGTTTTTTCTCCGCCGATAGATTGGGCGCTGACGGAGAGAAAACAAATGTTTTAGGAATGAATCGAAATTCGGCTAGACACAGATTGGCTGGGGAAATAAATTCATCAAAAGTAGAGTAGTTCTATCAACATGCATAAATTGGTTTGACAACTAATGCAGTGAAAGAATTAGCATTCATGCGCTATTAGGTACGGCCAGTGGTTTAACGGAGAATATTAGGGCTCATCTTACAAAGCTTTCAAAACCATAACATAAGAATCCACATCCTAGAATCCCGCCCCTCCCGCAGGGGTTGGGGGGGGGGATACCACTACATTTATATATAATGGCAGTAACACTGCGATTTATGACTGCTGTAAAAAAACTTACATTGGATTAAATTCTTATAAAGAATTTGATGATTTTTTAATATAAGTAACGGTTTGGTAAATAAAACCTGAGATGTTTTTATGATTTAAAACTTTCTTTTTTAAAATAAGTTATTCAAATAACATAATTTTGCAAATAAGCAAACGGAAAGGGATTTTTAAAAATAAAAAGGATAATCAAAGAATAGCATTATTTTCCTATAAAAATTTGACTACGAATGAAAAATTTCTTTTTAGCTTTACTTTTCTTATAATAAAGAAAGTTTGAAAAGAGTTTTCACAATCATAATCAATGCAATTGTTGCAACCGTGTACTGGCGCGTACAACACAGCTATATATTCTGAAAAGGTTTCAACTTTTATTAAAATTTATATTCTTTTTTAATTAATTGCTGCTCAAAATTCTGAAAATTTCCAATTCCTTTTTAGTAGAAA
>BMAV01022690.1:188379-227448 GCA_019973955.1 Trichonephila inaurata madagascariensis
TTTATTTGTATAATACAAAACACATCTTGTACTTTATAAATATGTATCATAATGACTTAATTTTTATTTTTATAATTAAATACACTTGTTAAAAGTTTGGGGTGTTCTCTACACCCCGCGAGTAACGAAGGTAGCAAAAACAGGCGCGAGTGACCGCGGGTTATGAACGCTTTATTCGTTTCTAACTGAGGAGAAAATTTTATGTGTTTTGCATAAATTTGCAACTTACATTTTAGGAGCTGTTCTTGTTTAAATATAGATTTTACCATCGAATCTTTTGAAAGGTCAATAAGTTGTTTCCTCTCCTTCATTATAGGTGTTTTTATCCACAAATGAAAAAAAAGGTGCATTTTCCATTACAAAACGATTTAGTTGTGCAAAAATAATGTATTAACGTGAATAAAATTGTTTTGTTGGTCCCGGTAGATTAAACAATGGAATATTCATAATCTAGCATTTTTAGTACATATAAAAAAAAACAACGATTTAAAGCTCTTTTATCATGGTTTAATAAATGTTTATAAAAAAGTATTACAAAATAAAGTTCTTATGAACAAATAAGATTTTCAGTTTTAATGAAGGAATGAGCTTCTTATAAAAGATACTTGTTCATCGATACAAACTTCATCGAGAATATGAATCCATTTTACGTACACATTCATAATCTCCTTTTCAATTTTTTTATTGTTAGTTGGGAGCCCCAGGGTTCCGTGGAACACAGTTCGAAGACCACTGCACTGAATGAATGTTGAGGAGGACGAAACAGAAGAATAGGTATATTTACAGCAATGAAAAATCTAACTTCATGTTTTAATCTGTTGTATTAAAAATGGACTAGCAGTATGAAGGAATTTTACTCTTATTGAATGAATATAGTACCATAGAACGTTATATGTTGTATTTTTCAGAATCAAGCTGACAAATAACTTACAAATAAATGTTCATAATTTTCTATGAATTCCATGTAAAAATAAATTCTATGTAATTGGCGAGTATGGTGTCTTTTGGAGAAAATTTTGTTTTTATTCTTTTATTCCCTTCTCTCATAAAAAAATAACATTTCTAACATGTTTCAGAAATTTCCAAGCTTATTAGTTTTGGAAGATGCATAACAATCATTAATCAGAAAAAGTATCAAAATAGTAAAAAAGGTTGGTTTCTTTTTTCTCTGATATCTGAAACAAAAATTGTCGAATGTTTCTTATTTATTCTCCAATCCTACAAAATAGAAAGTTAACTTCTTTGATTTCTTAAATATGCACTTTTAAAAAAAATAATAAGTATGTAATGACTATTGCTTTAAATACGGAATTGAAAATTTTATTAACGTTAAATAATGTTTGTTCTTACATGATGTTTCAGTGATTGTTAAAAATAACATCTGTTGTCTCTTCTTACCATTTCCTTCTGTGGTGTGGGTAAAGAGGACGTGGTCAGAGTGGACACTCTGAAAGCGGACACTCTTTCTCCCGAAGAAAACGCAACTTATGCAAATCAAAGCTTATATTTAAGCATTAACTTTCAGGTTCGAGACAGAGAGAGAGATGTTAGGAGTTAAATGTTAGCAGTTAGTGATTAACGTAAAGTAATAGAAAGCTAGTCGAGAGTGATTCGTAGATTATTTGTTTAATATTTAAGATTGATGACTTAGTCAATTAGATATTTAAATTGGATTAATGTCGGCTTGAAGTAGATTAACTTAGAACACAACTTCGATTATTTGGAATATATATGGCTAAGACGTTCCAAGAATAAATGATTCAATTTATAATTAAATATTAATTATATCGTCTTCCTCGCTTTTACTTCCATAATTATTTAACCGTGCATTTCCTAACTTGGGTTGTTGAGATTTGTTAGGTTGTTGAGACTTGTTGATAAATTGTATTTGTTTTGAGTATGGCTAATTTTCCTTCTAACTCTCGTACACTGATAGATGGGAGAGCCCATCCATCACAAGTGGACACCCCATTTCGCGAAACCCCCAAATCCCAAAAGCAGGTCACCTGCGATTGACCCACCTCGAGTCTTTCAACTGTCCGTCATCTTGCGGCATCGTCTAGAGTCTAGACAGTGACGACTGGCCATATTGAGTATGGGTAAGTGAAGAAATTCAAAAATTAAGGATTGGGCTAAGGCACGATGTTTCAAAACGTCCTTACACTACCAACTTCAGGGAGCAAGTGAGGTACCTCAGCACAAAGGTAATCACAACCCTACTGCCTTATGACGTCACAGGCCACTGAGTGGCAGAGGTGTCAACTCAGCTATCATCTTATACCTTACTTGCGTATAGGCGTTACTTATTTTACTCTCTCTCTTTTTTTAAAAAATTGTTCCTCCCTTTTATTGTTTTCACCAGTGTTGTACAGTAATGATTTATTTTCATGATGTAATCTGAAATACATACAATTATCATAAATATGTACACATATTCGAGAGTAGTCCATACAAAATATTCGTATTATAAAAACTACCTCTAATAATTTTAAAAAATTATAAATTTAAAACTAAACTAAAAGCTGAAAATTTCTTTTTTTTTTCTTTTTTTGCTTAGAATAATACATATTTTACCACTGGCGTTGCTAGCCCTGAGTGGGCCCCATATCAAAAATTCTTTGGGGGCCCTTTTTTTTGGAAAATAAATAAAAATGATCGCATTGATAAAACTTATATGAAAGTGTCAAAATAAGTATACATAGACGCAATAATGTATTAAAAAACTTCAATACTTAAAAATTAACTTAGTTTTTTAAATAGGTGCTTTTCTCGACTTTTTTTCGGTAAACACATTTATAATAACATCCATAACAGAGGATTTACTTTTTTGAGTTCACACACACACACATATCTGTTTCTGTTGACAGTATTGTTAAGTCCGAAAACCAGTCCTGGCCTATGAAAGTTCTAAGATGATTTTTGATATTTTTTATCTTAGAAAAACTTTCAGTTGTTGTAGTTGTGACAAGAAGGGTATAAAATAGTAGACATGCTATTATAACATCCGGGAAACTGGAGGTAAGGCTATGAAATTAAATATCAATAACCAGTGTTACCAGGAAATCCAATTGAAAAACACGCATCAAGGCCGGTTTTAACCTCCCCTGCGCCTTAGGCATTTCAAATTGTTACGCCCCCTGATCCCGCCTCTTTAACTATATATCTTCTTGAACAGGGAAACTGAATCTATCATCCTACAAAATTTGATTGGTGATCCCAAGACCATACACTCACTCTCCTTAATGTAAATGTATTCCATTAAAAAGAGATTAATGGTAAAATGCACACAAAATAAATTTTATTTTTTTCATCTACACTTTTTTTATACTTGCATGCTTCACTGATGATAATGATATTAAAGCAGTAGAGCGCACACAGGAATTTTTCATCGGGGGGGTCCTGGGTCGAAAGTTCGCCATTCTTGTTCCATGCTCTTTTGATTTTGTCGATTTTCGGGAACAAAACACAGTAAAAAACTAATTATTTAATAAATAATTAGTATTAATTAATAAAATTAATTATTAACAACAAATACTTAATTAAATTTTACGTACTTTACACATAAAATTATAATCAATCAAAAAAAAATCGGCTTTGGGGGAAGGGGGCCAGACCCTTGTGTGCGCCACTGCATTAAGGTATACGACTACTTGCGACAACTATTTTTTTAAAAAAAATGGAGATATGGAGATTTTTTGTGGTTTTTAGATTTATTTAGTACATTTTAAGAAAAAAAAAGGGCTAAAATTAAGAAGAGAAAAATAAATTATTACTACTAAAATGGGTAAAAATTGACAAAAAATTACATAAACGGGGCCCGCTCTGTACAAATAGTAAATGAACAAATTTTCAATTTTGTGATGTATTACTTTGCTATTCTTTTTGTTAATGACTTTCAGAATAAGAGATATTTTAATTTTTACAAAAACTTGAGCACTTTATCTTAGCTGTTATATGAAATTGCTTAAAAAAACAGTGATTATATTCACATAAAGAACTGTAAATTTTGTAATAAAACAGTGATTGATAAATCTGATGGTTAAAATACTTCTACTGTTATACAGAACATACACACAAAATTTCAGCGAATTATTTTAAAAACTTTTTGAGCAATCACTGTCCCCGTTTGAACTTTTAGAGGAAAAAAAAAAACACATTTCGAATAAAACGCAGTTTTGAAGTTTGACATGTTATGTAAAGTTATAGCATCTGCTTTTACTAAAACATTTGTAGTTTTTGTTCTAGTGAATGGAAAATAAAAACCTTGGTATTTTTATAAAGCTAATAATAGGGCCTATAAAATAAAATCATGAAGAAATTTGTCAATTTTTTAAAAGAATCATGATTTAAGGGTAGTCGGGTATCTCACGAAGAATTTCTTGACAATCAATCAGTTGTTTTACCCTCTAAAAAGAAAATTCAGATGCATTATACGATTCTTTTTATTTTATTTCTTTTAAGGCTACACAGCACCCAATCAATTTCAGTAACACCGATTTTTTACTTTTTTTTTGCATTTTCTTGTGTCTTATATTATTGGGAAGCAACTTGCCACCACACAAATTTCAGATTTGATAACAAATTAGTTTTTCAGATATTTGTAGTTTTCTGAGCTTAGGTTTTGGTTTCATTTTAAAGCCCTTTTCCACTCTTAAATTGAAGTAATTAAAAATATTTTTGAGTACAATGAATTCTTTCAGTGTGAAATGGTTATTAACTTCTATTTTCATAACTTAACATTATTTCTGCTTGATAAGGTTTTGAGTTTTTAGAGTTCTCATAATTCTTTTATTAAGATTGATTTTAAAGCCAATTTTTGTTTTAAAAAATACTTAATATAACTTAGAAGCTTTTATATTAATTTTTTTTCCTGTCGAGAAAATGTCACGGCCAAAACTTTCTCAGGTTGCTATGAGAAGCAATATTTGGAAGAGATGGAATATTACTGAAAATGCACTGGCGTATCTAGTCTTGAGTGGGCCTGGTATCAAAACTTCTCGGAATCACTTTTTTTGAACCTCCTTAATAGCTTAGGATATTTTGCTTACCCAAGTTGGGGCCCCTGAAGCTTGGGGGCCCCGTATCATTGATACGGCTGATATGACGGTAGCTACGCTCTTGTATTTTACCTCCTGAGATTTTTATTAGCTAATGTTTAACCCTATTTTATTTTATACGGCCATTAAATGTTAATCATTTTATATATATATATATATTCTATTTTTACTAACCATAAAAATTCCTTTTATACATGGAAATAAAAATTAATTTGACTGTTTTAGCCTATGTTATCTTTCTCTGCGAAGGAGAGAATTTAAATAGTTAAAAGGTACCAATATTTTTATGTCAGAGTAAAATCTAATCGACACTTCTTTATTAACTCAACAAATAGTTTTAGAAATAGTTATATTTTGTGTTTTGAAAATATTATTTACTAAAAAAACATTTTAAAAAGGTTCTAAAAACTATTTTAAGCACTCACACAACACAAAACGGTATTTTTTTTTATTGCTGAAAAGAAAATTGCATATTATTTTTCTAAATGATTCAAAAATTTTATAAGAGTTCAAAAGTAAAAAAATCGAAGCAAATCACCAGTTTTTAGATTGTGGTTCATGTAACCATAATTGTGACATTATAATAGTATTTTTTTTCCCATTTGCTTTGGGAATTTGACAGTGAAAAAGAAGAACGGGAAATAAGTATTTAAAACGACAAATAGCTAATTTTCTTTTCAAGCTTGTACTGTCTAAAGGCTAAGGCTGATATTGATAGGGTTCAAATCTCAAGACATTCAACAAAAGGGTTATTACACGAGTAAAAAAATGGTATGTTGGGTATACAACAGTGGATATTTAAGAGCAATGCTTAATTCATTAATAATATAAATTATTGACTAATATTAAGAAAACTGTCAATATATCATGTCGTACGAAATCAAGTCCCAGGCAGGGACGTCTTAAGACTACTTGAGGCCCTGGGCCCTTACAGAAAAGTGGATCCTGGGTCCCTACGTAAAAGTAGGCCCTGGGCCCCTACACAAATGTAGGTCTCACCTATGACCCATAAAGGTAGACAGCACATAGCATACATTGTCAGACACTCATACAAATCCAAAGCAAATAAGTGTGTATGACTTACAATCGCACAAACCTTCTTGACCAACTGCCGCCATTTGACTAAATGAGTAATGATGGTGTATGGTAGTAGGCCTAGGCCTATCAGGGCCGGCTCTAGCAGTTTTGCCACCCCGGACAAAAATGGAAAATGCCGCCCTCTCTCCAATGCCGCCTCTCTCTCTATTTATATGTATATATATGTATAAATATATATATATACAAATATATTATTTTAAGTCTTAAAAGACTCAAAACAATTCGAAATTAAGTACATAATTACTTGTTGTTATATCAAACGAGTGAAATGTAAGAGAAGGAATCGTCAATTTCAGCAGGACACTTTCTTCGAAAAATAGTCTACTGATGGTGGGGATCACAAACGTATGTTCTAGCTTATAGTAACTACACTCAGGACTAAAATAAAACACCTCCTGTAACTCTCTTATCTATCAGAACCTCACCCTTGTCCCTTTTTAAAATACCCGAGGGGGGGAAACCGTGGAGTAAAAGGGGAATGTCCTTTTTGGACCTAAATCCAAATTGGGGAGAAATTTACGGAAAAGATGTGTTAAACATTTTTAAAAATTTTCTTTCCCCAACAAAAGTTTTCCCGCCCCAAAACCCTTTAAAGTTTAAAACAAAAAAAAACCCGTCATTCAAAAAACCAGAGTAAAAATAAAAAAAAGATACGTTAAATGAAAACCCAAAATTCACACCCAAAAATTTTCAAAAAAATGTATCAAATTTTTTTGAAAAAAAAAAAAAAAAGTATTTTAAAACCCAACCAAATGCCCCCCTTTAAAATTTGCCCCCGGAAAAGGGTCCGGTTTTGTCCTCCCCGAACCCCCGGGGCCTTTCCCGGGCCCGGCCATCACATGGAAAGGTTTCCCCATATCGTCTAAAATTTCCCATTTTTTCCCAGAGAATTCCCCCGGAAATAACATTTGCCCGGAAAAATTTTTCCTCCGGTCTTATTAAGGCTGAGTAAAGGGGGGGAACGGAAGGTTTTTCTTTGGGCCGGGCCTCCGGGCCCGGGCCTTAAATTATGAAGACGCCCCCGGGCCCCAAAGGACAGAATGTTTTTTTTAAAATTAATTTTTTGGGGTATTTTTGTTTTCATTTTCGGGGCCCCTGGGGGTTAGGCCCCCAAAAGGGCATTTGTTTTTTTCCGGTTGTTTAAAATTTAAGTATAAAATTTAAAAAAAAATTTAAATTAAAAATTTTTTTAAATGATTAATTTTTATTAAGGCAAATTTTTTCCTTTAGTTTTTCGTGTTTTACCCTAAAAAATCAAAAAAAAAATAAAAAATAGCATGATCAAAAATGGTAAACCCCAAACCCCGGACCCCCTTTTTTTCCTGTTTGCGCTACGGGTTCAGTTTATTTACTTTTCTAAGCCTCATTTTAAGATATTTTTTTCCCAAATATAAAATTTAGGTTAACCCCCCAACCTGGGGTAGGGCGGGTTGAAACATTTCGAAAAAATTTACTGAAAAATTAAAGAATTTGAAATAAGAATAATAAACCCACTTTTTTTGAAATGCATTTGTTTAGAAAAAAAAAAAAACCAAAAAATTTTTTTAAAATACATTTCCAATTGAATTACATTGAAAAACCTGAAAACCCTTGGTTTTAAAAGGGATCGCTGCCCCCCTTCCCTCCTTTAGGGTATCAGCCGGGACATGGGCCCCCCCCCAAAAAGGGGGTTTGAAATAACCCCTCACTAAAACCTCTCAATGCAGGGGGGACTGTTTTGGGTTTTTAAAGGTTACACTGATTTTTAACATTTCTTTTTTTCCTTTAAGAAAACCGAAAGCATCTAATTAAAAATATTAAAAAAATACTAGTTTAAAATAAATATAAATAATGTATTTCAATTAAAATTTTTCAAAAGTATGGTGCTCCCATTTCTTTTTTTCATCCCGTAAAAATTTTTTAAGGTTTTAAGGGAAAAAAATTAAGACCTTTTAAAAGGGGGGGCCCCTTAGTGCAACCTTAGAAAGGCACTGGTGACCCCTGGGGTAAGTGAACCACAGTTAAAGAACTACTGATGTAGAAAATACTCCTTCATTGTTGTGTGTGCCGACCATCTAAAGGGATTGAGTGAATTCGCAAGAATTTGGAGGGAGCTATAAATGTTTGGAGGAAGTCAATGAACTACCCAGTGAGCCCTTGCTATTCTAAAAGGAAGATTAGCTATGCGATTTAGCTTTTCTGACCAATATAATGAGACATTTAAATAATTTAAATTTAAGTTTATAGGGACAAGATTGCATTTCTTCTACCCTAGTTGGTCATTGATCTTTTATTGACAAAATTTTGCTTTTTTCTCTCAATTTTGAAGAAAAAATATTAACTTATTCACATTAATGCAAGAACTATCTAATAAAGTTAATAATGCTCCAAACTATGATAGATTTAAACATTTAATATCCATTTTACAGGATTCATTCAGTGCTACTTTTGATGATTTTTAAGATAATAAAAAAAAAGTGATGTTCTTTTCATAAATCCTTTTTTTAAATTTCTCTACAAGACGTTAATTGTTACCTACCTGAAATCCAAATCGAAATTATTGACCTACAGCAAATATATATACGGAACTTATTTCATCTGCAACTGATATGAATTATAATAAAGTTTGGAAATTTGCTCAAACAAGCAATTTTCTAAATTTACAAACAAGAGAGGCTTTTTTCATTCCCCTTGGAGGACAAACTCCATTTAAATTCAAGTAGATATTTTTTTATTCATTGTACTTCAGATATATGTAAACAAATTTTACTACTGATCTTACAAAGTACTTCGATTTAAATTGCAATTTTTGGTTAAATATTATTTGAAATTTATTAGTTTGTGATACGAGCTTTTTAAATTATCAATCAATTTTAGTGATAATTTTAGTTTTCATTTAAAAATTTATCTTTAGAGAGGAGGTACTATATATATATTGTAATTTATAGTATAGAGTTTCATGTTTTTTAAGTATTTGCTTCTAAATAATTAGGAAATGCAAAGTTTTTTGCTCAAATTTGCATGAAATTGAATATAGTATATACATATAGTATATATGTTACCGGCAAAGTATGAAATCCGGCATTCTATAGAATGCCTAAGCATTGTATAGATTCCTCTAGGATGGAATTTCATAAATTTGTAATTGATCTTATTTGACAAACATCTCCAGAATTATGGATAATTAAGGAATTATGAAAAAATATGAAAGATAACTCTAAAGGTAAATTTACAGCTTTTTTTTTGTAAATTATTGAATGCCATAGCAGGAGATATTTAATTGTTTGAAAAGAGAAAATTGCAAATGTATTCTGCTTTTCCTCTTTTAGTTCTACATATCTAAGTAAAATATCTTTCCTCATATGAAAAATATTTCGACTCCGCAAAGAACTTGTTGAACAACTTAATGCTCAGAATGATGTGTCAAAGTGACAGTCACAAATTATACCACATTTTTTGCGATATGAAAGTAGAGCGAAGCAGCATCAGTCTCAAATTAAAAATTTCTCATTTATCTTTCTATTTAACTGTAATGAAAGAAAATACTTATATTTTACGTTGTCTATTTTTTATTTAAAAAATATGTTTAAAAAACATAATATATGTACAATTTCGAGTTTTTATAAAAAATTTTGTTAAAGAAATAGTTGTATTTTATGCTGTTTATTTTTTTATGTTAAGAAATATTTTTAATTGATGCAAAATTAATGTGTGAAAAAGCTCTAAATCTATATAATTGAACTATATTCTCTTACATTATGCCCTAAGAACTTGCTTAGAATTAAAGATATTTCTGACCATGAAATTCCTCTTCTGTCAGTTGTAATTGCTCATTCCAATGGAAGTAGCGATGAATTCGTCAAATGTATGTGTAAAACAAAGTAGCAAAATACGAATGGTTTTAGCGCGAAAAATGTAATGAAATATAATTCAAAATATCATTCAAGCCTACCATGCTGCAGTAAGTAGGTTAATTCTAAGTTCTTATTTTTTATTTGAAAATTTTGTTTTCCTTAATAAAAGAAAGACATAAATTTATTTTGTCAGATATTTTGTTTGGTACCACTTTTTTTTCCTTTACGTATTTTGAATAAATTTTTAATGGCACTTTCATTATTTTGTCAGAATAATATTTGTATTTTTTAGAAATGTACATCATTAATATAATAGCCTTATCTTGACCTTATTTCATACTTTGCCTAAACAGCTTTGGTTATTCTATAGAATGCCTAGGCAAAGTATGAAATAATTCTCATATTTCATACTTTGCCGGTAACATAGTAATATGAGGCGGGGGGGGGGGAATGGGAGGATTGCTGTATTTACCCATACAGATTGCTGTATACTGAAATTTTAAGAAAATCACTTCAAATAAAATGCATTATTTTATTTTTCTATATTCTTTGAAAGAAATTAATATTCGAAATCTTTCATTTCATTTCATTTTGAAAATAAACAAGGAAGTTTGAAATGAATTTTGAGTTATGAGTTGAAGTTGGAGACCCCTTTTACCTTTAAAATTTCTCGCTACGCCCCTGATATGCATCGTACCTTCAATGAAGATATTATACACCAATTAAGTCTGCGAAGCCTTTGTGGCTAATACTTTTTCTTAAAAATGCTGTATGTGTGGTATAACTTTTAACATCTCATGGGTGTGGACAATCTGCATATAGTTTTTTTTAGAAAAAAATATGTCATTCAAAATTGCTTTTCTGTAGTATTTTTCTTTTATTTATGCTTGTTTTATAATTTTAGAATGTGTTCTTTTTGCATGAATATAGGAGAATAGGCAATTAGTATTTGTGTATTCTATGAAATGGCTGTATTGCACTTATTTTAAAATTCAAATGATTTCTTTGTAGCAACGTAAATAATAATTAATAAAGTGAACAGAGTAAGCTTTGTCCGTCTTATCTAAAATACCCACATTATGATTTGTTTTTACAATATCCCTGCAAGAATATATTAAATATTTTGAATTCAAACATATTCCCTAATTCACACATGAAAATCATTAGTTACTTACTCGTATTTTTTCAATGAAACTTCACATTAATTAATTTCACTTGATTATATGCGTACAAGTAAACAAATAAACATACAATAAAATTGGACTTATAAGTGGTTTGAGGTAGTTTTCTATTTTTAGGTTTTTGTCATCTTGCATACTTTCTCAGATTTTTATTATGTTCAAAAATTTCATTGAATTCAAATCCTTAAAATTTGCTCTGGTTTTATATGTGTGAAATAGTATATTTTTAAGATTTATCTATTTGTTTTACTCTGAAAATTTTGGAAATATACCCCATTATTACATTTTTTCAATTCCTATTTTAGCTCACACTTTATATATTTAAAAAAAAAATCTTTTTTAAATTTTCAATCGTCGATAAAATAATTTATACTCATCCATTCAAATTCAAATATATTTTTTTAAACTTGTAGTGGATGACACTTGAAGTTAATACAGTGTTTTTTCAAATAACAATTCATTAATTTAATTTAATTAAATAATTTTCATATCTAATGAATTTTTCGTCACTAGATGGTGACACATTTTTGTACTTTCAAATCTGTTACAGCAAAGTAGGAATTGATACAAGAGCGTTACTTCATTTTATATCGTGCTGCCATCTCATGTGAATTTAATAAACTATTAATATTGCCTTTAACTTATATTCTTTTGTACAACCATTTTGCAATTAAATACTGAAACTATGGTTCTCATTTTAGATGTTTCTTGGCACATACTTTATTTCTCAAATTATAGCAATTTATCGACAGCCTATATTGTTTTCCTCCCTTCATTTCATTAAGTTGAACTTCTATTTAAAAAACTGAATATGCTCAGATTACATAACTGAAATTTTTGTAATAGAATGAGGTGTATTAAACCTCTTCGAATCCATTTCTAGCATTTAATAAATAGAAGAACGATACTCTATCCAGAGAGAGATAGAGAGAGAAATAGAAAAATAGTAAAAAAAAAACTACCGATCCACAGCTTAAACTTGTGATGCATTCATAAAAAGATTCGGACTCTAAATAAGAATTGAATTCAAGTATTTTTATTTTGAGGATTCTTCCTATGATCACCTTTTGCTTTAATTTTGACATTTGAGTTTTATACCAAGTATCTGAATTGCTTTTTAAAAGTGTTTAAAAAAAACAAAAGTGTATCTAAGATGTTATATATCTAAAAAAAAACGTGTGGTTTTACACAGTATTTCAAATTTTACTTTTACAAAAATGAAAAAATTATGATTGAAATGATCTGACGTGTCTTACAGAGGAAAGAGTGTTACTTTAATAAGTCAGTAAATTAATGGTGCAGATATTATCGATTCTGCAATTTCCTTTCCTTATATCATATTCAACGTGTGCCGGAAAGCTAAGCATTTCGTATCAAATCAAATTACTTAAAGTGTTGCGCCTACAGTGAAATTTGCGTAATTTTTGAAAACTCCTTTTTGGTGTTGTATTTTCATTACAGCATATACATTTCTAAATAAAAATATTATCAAGATGGATGATGGGGGGGCTTCCTCTTATAACTTATGACTTGACTCACAATTAAGCTTTTTGTTTTAAAAATAAAACTGATCAGAATAAGTCATTTACTAGCAATTATTTAACATAATTCCTCCCTTTAGCGTCAGAAAGAATGTGCATAATGCTTTCTTCAAGACTTATAATGTTTTCTTAATGTGTCATAAGGAAATATCAAATTATATTTAGTAAACATGATTCTTTGTTGCTCAAATCAATATTAATGATGTATTTTTCCAGATTTGAATTTCACGTTGAATTTTTTTATGATAAGTATTGAATTCTGAGAAGAGTGTTTCAGATTAATAATATTTTTGATATAGAAAACTTTCAGTGAAGTTGATCAGCGTATAGTATTTAAAAGAGAGTAGCGTAACCAACTATTACCTCGGTGTAAAAAATATTTAAAAACTTTCAAATGAATAGTCTTGAGTATTAATTTTTAAGTTAATTTCTTTCTGCATATGAAATGAAACGATACACTCATAAGAATTTTCGTAAAGATTATAGAATTAACGGAAGGGGCCCCCCCCCCTCATATATGTATGAGAATCCCTCCATAGTATATATACATATGTATATGTAGTATTTTTTATAATAATACTATACGATGAAACTTTAGTGGCAATACATACTAAAGAGTATTTCCACAACAAGAGTGATGAATATTTTTTAAATTTTCGAAACGGGTTTCTCCTACATTTCCCTTCGTTTAGTATTTAATTTTCTCGTAAGTAATTAGAGTTATTAGGAATTTCTCTGTCTAAACTTTTAATACGTTTCTTAATCAAGAGCTGATAGATCATTCAAATCTTAAAGTTCATGAATACAGACAGCGTACCATGACACTATTGGCTTGGTATCACAGGATTACAAATTTGAAACTCGATTTTATCCTTTATTTATAAGGAAATTTTGTAATAAATAGGAAAATATTTGTAATTTTTCATAGGATTAATCTTTTCTTGATAAACGTCATACATAATTTCATTTACTTTTTTTTTTGAAATACTATATATATATATATATCTATATCATTATATTTCCATGTATTTATTTAGGTAACTGAATTGAGATTATTTTAAGAGTTTGCTATTCTCTTAGAAAAAGCAGCACCACTAAAATATTTACTTAAAAAATTTTTTTTCTTTCGTTGACATTTTTAATTCCGTATCATACAGCTATTTGTATTTGTAACAGGGAAAAGGGAAAAAAAGAAATTGTGAAAATTTAGTGTGGTAGAAATAGTTTATTAAATAATCAAAAGATGGCAGCACGGTAGTATTTCGTAAGATGAACAACTTCAGTAAAATGAAAAGGGGGAAGGGTGGGGGAGTAAGTTATTTCACAATTTTGGAAAAATATATGTTCACTTTAAGTATTGATTATTTTTGAAAACTTCAAATGGTTTTTTAACAAACACAACAAAAAAATTTTTGTAAATAAAAATAGAAAAATTGAATGGAAATAAGTTTTTCTCCAACTCTCTTTCAACAATCTTTGTATTATTTAATTTCTAAAGGAATTTTCAATTTTATAGTACTAACCCAAGATTTTAAAGCAGTTTTTTTCTGTAGTTTCAATTGTGATTTTTAACAGAAACAATTTTAAGCAGTAAAATATAATTAAACCTCCTTATGAATATTATGAGCTGTAATGTTCTGAGAGTTAAGAAATGATTTTTCTATCCGTACTTTTAAAGATAATCATGCTCAAATCAGTTGTTTTTAATTTTTATCTGACAAGATTCATTAGGAGTCATAGAAAGAACATTCATCGTGAGTTATACGAGTTAGTTTTCATGCATAATTTATTTCTTTTAAATTTGTCTTATATTTTTTACAAAGAGAAAATGATCTCAATTTATAAGTAAATTATTATTTAAAAAAAAAAGATTTGGCTTGATTTTTGTGATAAGGGAAAAGTTTGTTCGGATTTATCAATGCCAATAAAAAATGCAAATTAACATAGATAATCTACATTTTCTTGGCCACGGTGGCCGAGTGGTATAGGTATCGAACCGTGGCTTGCCGTGTCACGAGTTCGAGCCCAGTACCACTAACGACCCGCCGTGTAGGGCAGCGATGCACATTAAATCTGTCGAGAGCTGAAATGTCCTCCCGGTGGTGTGGTGTGGTAGCTAGGAGAGGAGGGGTGCCAGCTCAGGTGTCGTCCTCGTCACTTGACCATGGTTCAAAATTACGTGGTCCGTCGCTAAAAGCCCTCGTGTAGCTGAACAGTGCGACGTTAATATTCAATCAATCTAGATTTTCTAAAATCAAATACGTTAATGTATTTTAATTCGGGTAGAGAAAAATTTCATTTTTATCTAGAAAGATTATTAGAGTTATAGATTTTGATTAATAGGTATATATAAACTCTGTTTAAAGAAAAGAAGTTTTTATTTTCAAGAAATGTGTAGAGTTGAAATTGAGGACCTGTGGTTTTTCAAACTTGCCGAACTATCTACGTGTGTAATTTCACACACAGGAATATTTTGTTCAGCATATTGAAGGTGCCTTTTTTTTTAAAAGTTATTTCAATAATATCGCGAAATATTTTTTTTTTTCCAAAAAGATAGATGTTATCAGTTTTTGCTGATATCATCTATAAGTGGATTATAATCAAAACTTTTGGAAAGACGCTTTAGAGCTATCAAAAATTTTAGAGAGTTAATATTTTTAAAACAAATCAAATGAACTATCAGCAAAAAGATAGTTGTTAATAACAAAAATTGTTTTAATTCACTATATGACACCAATTACCGTAGAATTCTTGGTTAAAACTCCAGTTATAGCATATTCTATCTGAATTCAATCAAGAACAGTTCAGCACAATCATAAATTAAATCGTAAGATGATACCAGGGGAAAATAATTTAATTGAAATTTGAACTTTTGAATACTGGTTTTAAAATTCTTTTATTTAGATGATTGAAATGCAATTCACACACAACGTAAATGTGTGTGAGAGGGAAAGAGAAGAGAGATAGAGAATAAGAAGGGAGAGAGAGAGAGAATAAGAGAGAGAGGAGGAGAGAGGCAGATAGTTATAGAGAGATCAAAAGAGAGACGTAGAAAACAAGAGAGAGAGAGAAAGAAGGGAGAGAGAGAGAATAAGAGAGAGGGAAAGAATAAGAGAGAAGGAGAGAGGCAGATAGTAATAGAGAGATCAAGAGAGGTCTCTCAGAAACAAAGGTAGAAAACAAGAGAGAGATGTAGAGAACAAAATAGAGACGTAGAATACAAGAGAGTGATGTAGAGAGCAAAAGAGAGACGTAGAAAACAAGAGAGTAATGTAGAGAGCGAAAGAGAGACATAGAGAGCAAGATTTAGAGCAATATAGAGGGAGAGAGTAAGGGAGTAAGAGAGAGAGAGAGAGAGAAAGCAAGAGAGCAAGACAAAGATCGCAGATAAAAAATGGAATATTTTGAATTTAAATTATTATTTTTACTAATATGATGTTGGAGAAAAAATAAATCTACGAGATATATTCGCATACACGATAATGGTATCTTATACCATTCTTTCTGAGAAATATTGTTGAATTCTATTAGCGATGTAGGAGGAAGAAATTGTTCATTTACGCTTGTCATCCAAGAATGCGTAAAGCTCTTCATAGGTCCTAAATCCCCAAATGAATACTTAAAATATGATTGAAGGAGTTTTTTAAAGCATAATTTGTGTTCATGCACATATGACAGCAACCTAAGACCGATATAACATGGAGAAATAGGGAGAAAAAAATACGTTCACTTTTTCGGCCAACTCTACTGGAGAAATCGTCATTCGTATGTATGATAAAAATAATTCTGTTTTATTTTTCATTATTGTGTTTCCTTAAATATACAGTCGAATCTCTATTTAACGAAGTTACTAAATCCCGAAAAAAAGTTCGTCTCATGGAAAATTTGTTACAAATTATTCATCTTTCAATGTTCTTTTCTTGGTTCCAGGAAAAAGTTCGCAAAATAGATTTGTATAATATAGGTACGTAAAATGGAGGTCTGATTGTACATAGCTGTCAATAAGGAAGTACCTTGTGATTCGAAACCATTTTCAGGTCATGAGATCAATAAGACAACTAACTTAAACTTCTATCTGAGGTCAATGTGATGATTTTAAGATTCTACCAGATTTCAATTACACAGTTCTTATTTTTTTGCACGATTTATAGTATACGAATTGGAAGACGAAAAATTCTCAGTGCTCCATTTATTAATTTCTACTGCGCCAGAAAGGCTGTGGTGCCCAAATGTGTTGAAAGATATGCAAAAGAAAGTCTTCTCGTAAAGATACCGAGCAAAAGATGCAGTAAATCTCTTATAAATTCTCTTGTAGGAATATTTATACGAAAACAGCTTGAAAAATGAGCAGTTATTGTTGAAAAGCATATTTTTGCTGGTATGTATATCGATTTGACAGCCATTTTTTAAAATAGCACTGGATTTTGATTCAATTTTTATTAACGCTGCACTTTGAAGCTGCATAAGGGAAGAAATTCGCCCCATGTGCAGTCTTCGATAAAACATGCAAATAATTAGCAATGTGAATCAAGTGTGCTAACAGCACTACCTACGATTGCTGTATTAAAAAAAACAAAAGCTCTTTTATAAGTACTGAAGTTGTACTTTCCCGCAGGTTTCTGCAAGTAAAGTTTCTCTCAGTAAACCTCACCGAAGAACACAAAAACCAGTAAAGTACCTTTTTAGGCGGTTTTTTTTTTTACTTATACTCGTACAAATTGAGGATTGTTCTTGTGAGTAGGATGAAAATTCTTAATATATCTTGAAAAATCTAGCGGAGGACGAAAGAATCAGTAGTTTACATAGCTGCCATGGCTGGTAATATTTACTGTGACGCTCGTCGACATTGAAAGTGAGATACTTTGGATGTGTCCTTGGATTAAGTCAATCCCTGTGCCTTCCACGTGTTGCCTTTGTTCATCTTGAGAAGCAGTGGATGATATATCCTAAACCATGGATTTTCCCACACAATCCTCGACCACAGATTGATGATTCCCACACCTGAAGAATGGGTGGGTTGAAGCAGCAGTTCAATGAAACCTAGTGGAAAGAGTGAAGAACTGTTGAAAGCTGCGTATCACGGGCGATCTCGCACTCATCCATTGAAACAACCTGGCTATTGGCAAGCCTTGAAGGTAAAAAACGGCAACAGGCTCCAAAACTTCAGAGACGTACCGATGGTTCTTGAGTGTACTGGCAATGCATTTTGGAGAAATATGTGAATAAAATACAATAACATCCTGAACCATAATACTAGGTGAAGAACCGGTCTGGGGATACATAAATGCAAGTCATACTATAGCCTCTGTGAGCCAAACTCAAACGCCCATCATGAAGTTGTCTCTTTTTATACTTTTTGTCCTTTATAGTATTACATTTTGGATGGTTAGCAGCATATATTCTGAGATCCATATCTTCGAACATATTGTAAATAAATGAATACCGTAATTTTTTCTATCTATTTCTCAACAATCAGGCACAATATGAAGCTAGCAGTATATTATGATTATTTTGTGTACAAACCTAAGTATATAATAAGTAAACTGGAATTTTACTGTATATTTTCATGATTACGTAAATAGATGAACGGCGTATAGGTGAATATTATTCGCACAGTTCCAAGTTAATTCAGATAAACAGAAAACCATTCTCCTCTTCCATTTTTATTAAAAATAGCCTCAACAAAACAGCATTCGTTTCACTCACTTAGACCGTGAGAAAGAAAGAACGGTTTTGTGACAAAATGTGACCTCCGATTAGTTTCATTTCAGGTTAACTGAAAATACTCGAAGCATTTGATTAATTTAACGCTAAACAAATTCATGGTCTGGTACATTCATGGCCAAAATAATCGAATGAATTTACTGAACCCAAAATCCCTTTGTCCATTTTAATGATAAACAATTTCTGAAGTTGGAGTGATAATGACCGCATTTAAAGATTGATTTGTTTTGTCAATGTTAAGTGAGGTGAAAAGAATTCTGACTGTTTTAGCTGACACAGAGCAGATCATGACCTGGGCATATATATAGCTGAGTTCATGAAAATCAGTCCAAAAGATGGCCTTTTTATGCAAGTTTTTCCTTATTATAATGAACTGCTTGCAATAAGATAGGTGAGCCGTAATGATGTGCGAGGTAGAAAAAATTCTGTATTTGTTATGCTGCATTTCAGGACTATTAGACTTTAAATACAATCATTTTGATTCCTTCACGCCCTGTCATTCCAGCAAAGCAGTGACCTTAGATAACCCAAAAAGGGAAAAATTGATTACAGTTAAAAATAAACTTTAAAAGGATTTAGAAGAGGATGTCATTGACTTTGCGTCCTCTAATCAACTTAATAATTATCAAATTTCACGAAACTGTAAGGTTCAATAAGAAAAATTAAAAATATATAATATTTTCAGAACTGATTTATAATGTTAAATTACAAATAAAACAACAGAAAATATAAATGATAAAATTCAAATTAATATATATTTAAATAGAAATACACTCAACAAAAATAAATACTAAAAGCCCTGCGTCTTTACATCATGGAATACGTAAGCTTTTCCTTTTGTTAAAAAAAGATTATTTCACCTGTTATAGCAGTCAAAAACATCGGATAAGCGAGAAAATGTTTTAATAAAAACGCTGCAGTTAGAAAGTTTCTTATCTATATGCTGGCCCAAGAAAGCCTGCGCAGGATTTACATTAATCATCAAGATTTGAAGACAATTAAGTTATCCGAATACTTGCAACAACCTTTTTTTTAATAAAAAAAATGGAGATATGGGGACTTTTTTGTGTGGTTTTTAGATTTATTTAGTACATTTTAAGAAAAATATGCTAAAAATAAGTAGAGAAAAAGAAATTATTACTAAAAGGGAGAGAGTGAATGAATATTAACGTCGCACTCTTCAGCTACACTGGGGCCTTTGGCAACGGACCTCGTAATTTTGAACCATGGTCAAGTGACGAGTACGATACCTGAGCTGGTACCCCCTCTCCTAACTACCACACCACGCCAACAGGAGGACGGTTCAGCTCTCGACAGATTTAATGTGCATCGCTGCCCTACACGGCGGGTCGTTAGTGGTACTGGGCTCGAACTCATGACATGCTTACCATGATCCCATACCTTAATCACGGGGCTGCCGCAGCCCCATTACTAAAACGGGAAAAATGGGTAAAAATTTACAAAAAATTACATTACGTACCCATTCTGTACAAAAAGTTTATCAACAAATTTTCAATTTTTTAATTTTGATGTGTTGCTTTGCTATTCATTTTTGAAATGACCTTCGGGATAAGAGATATTTTAATTTTTACAAAAGCTGGAGCACTTTATCTTAGTTATTATATGAAATTGCTTTAAAAAAAAAGCAGTGACTATATTCACATAAGAGACTAAATTTTGTAATAAAACAGTGATTGTGTGTGTGATAAATCTAAAGGTTAAAAAATTCTACTATTATACAGAACGTACACAAAAAATTTCAGTGAATTATTTTTTAAAATTTACTTAGAAATCTCTATCCCCGTTTGAGCATTTAAAAAAAAACACATTTAGAGTAAAAGGCGTTTTGAAGGATGATATCTTGTTTAAAAAGTAGTAGCATCTGCTTTTACTAAAATACTTATAGTTTTTGTTTTAGTGAACAAACTTGGTATTTTTATAAAGCGAATAAGATGACCTATAAAATAAAGTCATAAAAATTTTGTCAATTTTTGGCAAAATTAACAATGTTAGGGTAGTCGAATACCTTAAAACTAAAAATTCTAATGAGACATTTATTAAAACAAATCAAGTCTAATATATGTATACTATACGTTACCTATCCACTTCGTTGGGTATTTCAGGACATTGTAAGACTATATAGTGCTTTTATAAGTTATTTTTATCTATGTCTTAGCATTAAACTTTCGATTGTATTGAAAAACATTTTTACAGCCTCGCCTTTCGATTGGCGCAGTATAGCCGAAATCGGCTATTGCGCATTCGATTTAAAAAGGACAGGACTTGAATTTTTAAGATGAAAGTTTATTTAACATTTACGTCCATGTATTGTCATCCTCATGGAGTAGATTTTCGTAAAACCCATTTTCAGTGAATCTCAACTCAACAAAAGAAACATGATTGCCAATTTTAAAGTCTGTAGGTCTAATAGTTCCTGAGATCTCACGATGAGTGAGTGAGGAAATGATTGAGTCGCTTTTCTCCGAAGTGCATTTGAGTAACTTTTAAAATTAGTATTTATCTATTTTATATTAATAAGGGAAAAATCATTTAGGTATATTTTAATCAAGCTAAAAACATATCCCGAGCTAAGATGGTTTCAGGTTACACATATTTGATCAACAAATAATGCCATAGTAAACACTTTTCATTTTATTAAGGTTTTGCTTGCAGCCATTAATTAATTGGCTCTTTATTCATGAAATAAAATAAAATTAAAATGAACCAAGTTGTTGGAAAAATTGGAAAATATAGGAGGTCGCACACTGCCTTAAAATAGCGGGGGAAAAGAGGGGGGAGAGAAGAGGGGGAGAGGAGAAGGAGAGAAGGATTTTCTTACTTCTATTACTTGAAGGAAAAACTATAATTATTAAAATTGAGTAGTGATGCAGTTAGCTTTTTGTAATCTGAACCCCTTTAAAGTGAATCACCTAATCCGAACTATCATTAACAATTTATAATTAATAAACATTAAAAAAAATATACATAAATCTCATCAAAACTGTGGTTAACTCGTTGGAACCAGTGATTCTCAACCTTTTTTTGTTGTTGTTGAGATACTCTTTTAACAATTTCAAAATTTGACGGGACACTAACAACAAAATAAGTTAAAAAAAAATTTTTACTTATCTGTAATACACTACGTAAAATAAGTTTATGATAAGAATTTTCAATGTTCAGTAAAATGATATGTACTAGAAAGACAACAAAATGTTTACTGAGCAATTAATTATAAATTAATTATAAGAATACATGCATTGCGAAATTTGAGCTTATTGATTTTTGATGATTTAGTTTGTATTTGTTCGTAAAAATGATAATGCCACTCTCATTTCGTCATCTACTTTTAAAAATCTCGATATTGTTAACGCTGAAAATCCGAATTCTCGCAAATAAGGTGTAGAAAATTGCAACAGAATTTTTAAAGCTCTTTTTTGGCTATTATAAGATAATGACCTCTAATTTTAAATCAAAAGGAATTAATTGACTCTTTTGTATGTTTTGAAATTAAATCTAGATTATTACAGAGGGAAATTAGTTTTTCCTCTTCATTCAAAGTTAATTCATGTACAGATGTATCCGATCACAAATGAATTATGAACTGAATCAAATTTCTTTATATCCATCTATCCACGAAAGGAGAAGTTAAATATACTACGAATGCTTTTAGTTTATTTCTATAAAACGACCGAATGATTCGGTTCACGATTTTATTATTTTTTAAGATTGTAATTAACAATTAAAAAAATTGATGGCACACAAAAGAGCCGTGGCACAGGGCTTAGAATCACTGAACTAAACAAAGGTGAGTTCGAAAATGAAGCTTTTTACAACTCTTCAACAAAATAGTGAAACTGTTCTGATACTGTAAGACGCTCAGTAATGGCTAAAAATAGACGAGAAAAGTGTATGATCAGTTTGTAACAGGTCTATCCTTGATTTTTCCTTTTATCCTCCTGGATAAAATTAATCTTTTTAACTGTGAGTTCAGTTGAAAACCTTTTCGGGGAAGAAGACGAGATTTACGCAAATGAGAACTTCTATTTAAAAGGGGTCTCAGGGGTGTTAATTTTGTCTCGAGGGGTGAAAATATAAACAATTTTCAAACAGGTATAATTTTTTTAAATTTAAATTAAATAATTCGAATCTTTTACACATTATTTACTAAGGATTATGGCTTCAAAAAAGTACAAATTGTTTGAAATATAATCATAATTTTAAAAATTATAAGCATATGAAAATAAGAAATAATTCTGTAATAAATATTAAGTAATTTTTGCGTTGCGCACGCTATTTTCTAAAATAGGAGCCTTTGATGTATAAAACTTTATAGAATTATAAAATGTATCATACTCTTTAAACCCTACATCATTGAAGGATAATATATCTTTTGTATTTCAAAATATTTGAAAAATATTGAAATTGTTTTTAAAAAAATTTGAAAGTGTAATTTGTTTATTTTTTAATAAGTATAATTTATTATTCTATTTATATAAAAATACTACAGTGTAATAAGGATATATTTAACTTTATAAATTAACATATAGCTAGTAATTAAAGCTACTATTTTAGAAAATAGCATACGCAACGTAAAAATTACTTAATATTTCTTATAGAAATGTTTCTTATTTTCGTATGCTTATAATTTTTTAAATTATGATTATATTTTAAACATTTTACACTTTTCTGAAGCCCCATTCCTTTATAAATAATGTGTAAGAGATTCGAATTATTTAATTTAAATTTAAAAGAATTATACCTGTTTGAAAATTGTTTATATTTTCAGAACTCTAGAGAAATTTAACACCCATGAGACCCAAGCGTTTTCATAAGAGTAGACGATGATGGTTGATAGTTGAAAGAGGAGATTGAAGCGTGAATAAGATTACGACCAGAGGTCGTATAGTTAAGCAAGTTATCTAAAGAGAATACAAGTAAGGGAGTCAAGAGCGCTACAGTTACAAGATAAGTGCGTTTATTTATATGATAGTTAAATCAATCCTAAGTCGGGTTTAATGTTTTAGTGCATTCTCTCCCTTTAGTTGTGTATTGTGACTAAGTGAAGTAATAATAAAATTGTGTTTATATTGCTATGGCTGATCGTTGCTCGAACCCCCAACCATCAACGTTCTCAAGGATGCTACATTATGGTTGAAAGTGCGACAGGATAAGAAAGCTCTCAAAGAGATGAATACAACCACAATGAAGCAGACAATAACCAGCTTAGTGAAATTAAGGACTATTTGAATTTTGAGATAAAATACATTGAAGATTTCGACAGTCAAATTATATCTTTATATGACGCACTTTGAGACATATGCCAATTCATTATTTAAAAATTTAATGTTAAAGAAAGGCAACATTAAATCAGTACTTAACCTCAAACTAGTGAGTTGTTGTTAAATGTGATCGGCGAAGAGACATTTTTCAACGTAATACATATTATATAAGAGTAATGTATCGATTTACATTCTTCCTTGCTTAGGTTTTTATAATTTTGCATTGCCGTATTTTATTACTATGCAAAGTGTTTAGCTATGTAATTTACTATACAAAGTGTTAGCTATGAATTTTATGAGTCATTTTGTTTAATTCGTATTGTTTACAGTCCCAATGATTCTGGATCGGATTAATAAGGTCTACTGTAATTTAACTCGTATTTGTAGTAATGTATGCAGATAATATTTAAAACTAAATATTAAAAGAATTCTCGTGAAAGAGCAAAGGGTATTTTATTACAATAAAAGTAGTATCAACTAATAAAATACTGTGCTATACTTGTTTCAAATTTTGCTTATGATCTTGATTTTATTTATATTGATCCTGAGAAACATTTTAAGGCTAATTTCGCCATATGTACGACAGCGTAAGCTTAACCCGGAGCATATTTTTGCACAGAAAAAATGCCTCAATTGTTGTAAAAAATTGTGACATTGTAACTCATGCATTTGTTAAATAGTGTCATTTTTTATATTTGTTATATCTGTCATTTTGCATAGAGTGTTTTCAAAATTTCAAAATATTTCGTAAATAATCAGTTTTTCCTTTTAACATGTAAAGGGATAGCTCATTTAGCATTACGGTATAGGATAAAAGACGCGAAACATATTTTATAAAAGAAAAAAATGTACCAACTTGGATAAAAATGAGTAGTATGATAAAATAAGTGATTCTTTACAGGATAGAGAAGCCAGAATGTGTAATATTAATGTTTGAGTACTTTTATATCTGAAAAAATATTCGGAATCTGGGTCCTATTCTTTAACATTAGCCGAAGACAGCCTTAAGTTATTAGTGGTATGGTTAGGAAGAATGTATTGTAATTTTTAATACATTAAATGTAAATTAGTTTTCAGGTACTCCGTTACTCATTAAGGCATGATTTTAATTAAAACAAGAGTTTTATCAAGACTCAGACTAAATGTTTCCATTCCATTTCCGTTAAACTTTTACATACATTACATTCGACTTAATATTTCTTTTCTTTGCTTTTTTGCTTATAATTTTGTTTACAATTTATGCTAGAATTTTACCAAACACAACACACATATTCAAAATTTCGAGTTTTTACTTCTTTTATAAATGGAATAAATTAAAGGAAGCAATGAAAATGACAGTTTTCTAATATAACTAGAGAAAAAAAGGAAGAAAATGTTATTGTTTAGAAGTTATAATATTTGCCAATTGGATTAAGATGTCTGTTGGCTGTCGAAAGTAAGAATTGATCTAGTCTAGAGTTCTATTTAAATGATACACTTATGTTCGTTTTTATTTCAAACACTTCCCGTTGTTGACTTGGCTGTGAAAAGATCTCTCAAGGAATTTTTTCTTATGCATCATAAACTTAGGGATATATGAATTTTCTTCCAGACATTTCAGAAAGCCTTCCTTTCATCATTTGTTTATTATAGATTAAAGTGATTTAGAAGGAATTCTGAACTACTTGGAAAAGTCCATTGTAATCTGTTTACAGTTAACAGAAAAGTTTAACTTATTTTTTCTGAAATGAATCCCGCCATTGCAGTAGTAATCATTCATATGGTGTTTTGTTTTTTCTCGGTTAATCATTTAAATATAGCTTAATTTTTTAGTGTGCGTGATTGCTTAAGACATTGTACATTAAGCGTGAATTCAGTTCGAGTAGGACCATTGGGACAAATATTTGCAGGGAATCTATTGATAGTTTATTAATATTTCTTTCTGAAGCAACACGAAGGCTTTTGGTGACGGACGTGTGATCTTGAACTACGGTTAAGAGACGAGGCAGGGAATTTGAACTTGCAGGAAGGGGGACTGTATATTGCAGGGGTTGGCAATCTTTTAGCTGTGGCGTGCCAAACCAATCTACCAATATGATTCAGTGTGCCACACAGTAGGACATTTTTGAAACAATTCGATTCTCGCGATATTGCATGCAAAGTGAAAGAATAGAGATCAGTAACATAGGCTTACAGTTTTATTATATATTAACTTTGCATTATTTAAAGATATTTCTAACACAAAAACAAACAGCATAAAATACAACTATTTCTTTAACAAATATAAAAAGAATTAAAATTGTACATATAGTATGTTTTTTTTAAAGATATTTATTAAAGCAAGAAATAAATAGCATATAATATAAGTTTTTCCCTTCAATACATTTAAATAAAAAATAAATATTTTTATTCGAACCTTGCCCCTGCACCGCTATATTTCACATAGCAATATCAGGGGTATAATTTGTGACTTTCAGTTTGACACGATTTCAAACATTCAGTTGTTAAACAATTTTTTTTTTTGCCGACTCTAAATATTTTTCACATGAGCAAAGATTTTTTTCCCTTCGATATATAAAACCAAAAGCGGAATGTAGAGTAACGCAATTTTCTCTCTTCAAACAATTAAATCTCTTCAGCAACGTTATTCAATAATTTACAAAATAACTGTAAATTTATCTTTAGAGTTAGCTATCTTTCAGATTTTTTCGTAATTCCGAAAATGTCCATAATTCTGAAGAAGTTTGCCAAATATGGTCCATTACGAATTTATCAACTTCCATCTACTCAAAATTGATAAACTTGCAGTGAATTGCAGAGTGCCACTGAGAATTGAACCGCGTGCCATGGGTTGCCACCGACCCCTGAGGTAAAATGTTAATGGTTTTCCACTCTAAAGAATTCTGAAACTAGTTTATGAATTTTATTTTTTCTTTGTATATCATCTTGAATTCTTTTAAACAGAAGATTTGATTGCTATTGTTAAAAAATTCTCTTTTAATATCATTTCCTTTAAAACTTGTTTTAGAAAACACTTTTTTCACTATGTAGAATACATTCTATGGATTTCTTTCAAATATTTGCTAAAATTTTATTCCAAACATTTTCAACTGCAGTGAACATTACAGTGAATTACATTTTAGAAATGGACATAATTGGAACCTTTTTCTGTTTTACAAGTGAAAGAATGCATGCAAAACATGTTACTTCAGAAATATTTAGACTAAAATAGATAAAAAAGAAATCCTGTAATAAAATCAGGAATAAAATGTAGAATTAAAAAAAGTAACATTTAAATACAGGCGAATATTATTGTAAATTTTCATGATAATCTTTTGCAATCCAGATTTTATTGCTCAAAAAGATATTAAATATCATGTTTAGCTGTAACGCACACAGGAATTTTTTGAGGGGAAGGGGCTCCAGGATCGGAAGTCCACCATTCCCGTATCATGCTCCAAACGCCACTCAAGATATTCTTTTGATTTTGCCAATTTTCGGGAACAAAAACAGTAAAAAATTAATTATTGAATAAATAATTAGCATTAATGAATAAAATTAGTTATTAACAACAAATACCTAATTAAATTTTACGTACTATATACGTAGAATTATAATCAATAAAAAAAAGTAATATAAAAAAAATTTAAGTCAATTCCTACTTAGGTAAACAACGAAAAATTTCATTTTAGCTTCTTTTTATTAAATATTTACAATTAATATAAATATGTATATACATATGACAGAATCAAAATATTAGGTGACAAAGAAAGCGATTTTCCTTTCTATACATGGTGTTGGACTTTTTGTTTGTTTTTTACTATTTATTCATTAATTAAATATTTAATTATTCTAATAAAATAGTATAGTAAAAAAAAAGAAATCACATTCTCAGAAATTAGGCCAACCCAGGTTGGATTCAAACCCACGACCTCTGAATTAGAAGTCCAATACGCTATTCATTGCTCTACAAGGACTCAATGAAGGATTATTTTACTTTCTATATATGCTATTGGACTATTATTTTTGTCGTGGTTACTATTTATTCACTAATCAAATTTGACTATTGAATTTATATTTGAAGTGTCATCCACTACAAGTTTAAAAAAACGTACTTGAGAATGGATGAATGGAAAGTATTTTATTAACGATTGAAAATTTGAACAAGATATATGTATATAAATATATAGGGAGAAAGTGAGCTAATAGTAGGAATTGAAAAAAAAATCAAGGTTTTTTGGGGGGGGGATCCGGTTTCGGGACCCCTACCCCCTTGTGTGTGCCACTGGTGTTAGGCAATGTTGAATTTAAAAAAAAAAACTTTATTCAAATATAGAATAAGATATAAAAAGCTGATTTCTTTTGTGTAGGATTTTAGGAATAAGAGTTCTTAAGTAACATATGTACCTTTATTACATGAATATCGCTAAAATAATGCAATCTGAAAATAAGATCTCAATGGCAAGAAAATTCGATAATCTAGTTTTTCTATCAAATAGAAGCTGTAACATTTGGAGGTTCATCAATTCAGGTCAAGACAACTCATTTTTTGTCTTTTAAAAAAATTTATTACTGGACGACACGACCATTTAAAAACAGGAAAAAACAAAGGATTTAAACTTATATATAGGTTGTATTATTAGGGCAACCGACCCATCAATTACAGATTTCAACTGTACAAAAAGGTAGATCACCTGCCATTGAACTCTGACTCATCACAAAAATAAAAGTTTGCTTTACAGAGCATCCAGCTTTATTTAGCATTCCTATCTAAATAATTGTTTTGATTTCTTGCATTTGATGCATCGGTTTTCTCTTGACCCGTGTAAAAAAGGGGTTTTCTGTGATTTTTGCAGCTGAGATGTAAAAAACATATTCATGCTCTTCCGAGTTCTCTTTTCTGCCTCACCAGATATCCAGAAGGATATTTGTCAAAGAGACTAACTACAACGACGCTTCGTTACCCCCGGGACACAGGTAATTGATTTCACAACTCTGTCAAATTCATCTACTAGTTTACTGTAAATTGATATATAACTAGAGCAGGGGTGGTTAACCTTTATGGATCAACGTGCCATTTTTTCCAACGAAATGTTTAATGAGGTATAAGCGTGCCGTCAAAGAATTTTGACTTGTGACTATTGTGGAAAATAATAAAACTAAATCCTAACAACTCAGAACTCTTTATTTACTACGAAAAATTACATTTTGTACTGTATAGTAGTAACTGTTTTAGTTATACGTTTAATTCAAATTAAAGTAACATTAGAGTGGAACTTCTGTGTAGCAGATTAGATGACAAATAACTTATATTAGGATTGTAAGATGTTACGTTTTGAAGAATGCATGCTGAATTGGAGTCAACTTCCAAGAGATTTCTAAGCGAGTCTTTGATGTTTTTCATTTCTGAAAATAATAATTCGTAGGGGCATATAAGTAGATGAAAATATGGTTGAAATAGCATGTGTTTGTGACAGCTTCTTCAAAAAGTTAAATGTGTCTGGAATCAATTTCCATGTTTCTAAAATTTCATTATTAGCATTTTTACGAAAGTTGCTTGTTAATCTTTCTGTTTTAATCACTTCCAACCTTTTCGTTGCTTCAATAAATTTTTGAATCCATATTGAACTAGACTGGAAATCAATTTCTCAGTTACATTTCAAATTTTGTCTATTTTTAACCAATCGAATTGGGATAAATTCAGTTTAACAAATGAAGTCACTTCAGGGTACATAATAAACTTGAGCGTTTAGAGAAAATCTCGCTGAAAATTGCGACCGATCACTCGCTTTTGTTCGTAATACTTAATAGTGAACTTAGTTATTTTGAAGTAAAATGCTAACCGTTTTGATCGGTGGCGTGCCCAAAATAGTGTGTCGTGTGCCATCACTGGTTCGCTATCCCTGAACTAGAGCGTAACTTGTGTAATTTGTGAAAATAATATTTTTCTTGTTACGCAATTCATAAGCTATTGACAGCTATATAATATATATATTTTTTAAGATTTCATTCTAAAGTAGTCTTCTACATTCGAGGATTCAGTGCTTAAGACAATCAAATGAACAACTCAATTGCACATTCTAAATAAATATATTGTCTTAAAATAGCTGCAGATTATTTGCAATATTATTTTTCTTTAATATTTTATTTTTTAAGTTTCTTCCCCTCTATGTCCTCGGGTCTTCAAGTGCTCTTATTTTTTGATGGTTTGATTCTTATTTACTTTCTGTACCTACGTTTCACACTGTCGACCAATTTCGCTAGGAGGAAAAACATTGCCAATTCAAAAAATGTCGCTAAATGCTGTTATCATTATTAATATTGTGTTCTAACATGCGCGGGAACGGTTTACACAATTGGTTGTATAGTGCGGTAGTTGGCAACGTCTTTTAATTTAATGAAATCAGTCTACGGTATAACATGTGTAAATACCTTATATATTTTCTTCCCTTATATAATGACCGATATATGTTCTTATTTTTTGTACCATCATTATGGATTATTTTTGTAATAATTTATGTAATATCGGAATACTTTGTGAATGGAAATGATATCTCTTTGTAAATACAGTCTGTTCCCTATCTAACGAAATCGATAAATCCCGGTAAAAAGTTCGTATTGTGGGAAAATTCTCAACTTTCAATATTCTTCTGTTCTTGGTTGGTTCCGAGGAAAAATTCGCTAAATAGAGATTCGTAAAATGGATGTCCGACTGTATTTACATAAGCTTCTCCTGGGGCCCTTTTTGCAGCTCTAAACCCTGTAGAGTGAGTTCGGTTCCCAGGATAAATAAATAATGGAAATATAAGAGGTGGTACAAGTTTATTTTAGCTGAACTAATCTAGTCTAAACCATTACTAATAGCTATGCGTTTTATCAACTTTTGATGGTCTTAGCTCATATTCAGTATCAACTATAATCAGATACGTGTGAATAGGGTACTTTTCAATTTCGAGGGTTGGAGTAATGAAGGGTTGGGTAAAAATGCAACAAAAAAAAAAAAAAAAAAAATGCCAAATTCCTGTAAAAATTTATTAATTGTGGTAAACATACCACACGATATATTGTGTTCCGAAACGGAATTAAAAAAAATGTTCTATTAATAATAGAATATTTTTTAAAATTTAATTCTTGTTTTTACCATGTATTATGTTCGCTCTTACTTCATTGGAGTGGGAGGGGGGTGGTATTGAAATATTCACTAGAAAAGGGGGCATCAGTTCCAAAAAGGTTGGGAACCTATGATTTAAAGCTAGATTTTCGTATGTATTGCATTTTAAAATCTATAAAAATCAATTTGGGCTTTTCATACATGTTACTGATATAAAGAGTATTAGAAAATAACTTATAGAGATTGATTAAATGCTTGCATTAAACTGCGATTGAGATTGTGGAAAACAATCGTTGCCATTTGGTCCAATATAACTCCTCACGCAATCTTCAATTACCGTATAAAAAAGAGGACACAAACAAAATTGGATACACATCAGTTCAAATTTTAGTAAGTATGAGTAAACTGCCTGATTTAGAAGCCTTTGATTGCAAATAAATCGTATTGGCACGACACAAGGGCCATTCAATTTCCGAAATCAGAAACAGCAAGGATTTTCAAGGTCGACAGTGTCAAGAGCATAACCAAGAATACATGGATGGTGGACAAAAAACTAACAATCGTGCAAACTGCAAAAGACAATTAGCTTTAACAGTACGTGGTGAGAGACGGCTCAGGCGTATTGTACGTAGCCAGCGAAGTCAAACATTAGCTCAGATTACCACCTAGTTGAATGGCAGTACCAGTCGTACAGTCATTAAAAGGACTGTGCAACTCTCGCTTCGCAATATAGGTTTCGGGAGCCGTCGACCTACGAGAGTACCATTGCTCAATACTCACCATCGGGCTGCACGTCTTGTCTGGGCAAGAGAGTACAGAGATTGGAGTGTAGAGGACTGGAAACGTGAGTAGCATGGAGTAATAAGTCTCGATTCCGACTAATTAACGCCGACGGGAGGCTGAGAATATGGCGTCAGGCTCACGAAGCCATGGATTCTGCATGCTAGATTGGAACTGTACAATGGCGTGTCAATAATGGTCTGAGGTGCTTTGTCGTGGCACTATTTGGGATCTTTGCTGCGTGTACCAACCTCCCTCAGTGCAATTCGAGGCGTAGAGTTGCTGGGTGATCATCTCCATCCGTTTATGCTGTTCTGTTGTCCGCACGGTACCTATCACAAGTCCCGGTTGGGTACGGGCTGGTTGGATGAGAATTTATCTGACTTTTCTGTCATAAATTGGCCCCCTAAGAGCCCAGACTTAAATCCTATTGAGCATCTTTGGGATGTTTTGTAACAAAGCGTGAAAGGCCATCGCCCAGCACCAACGAACCATACTGAATTATGGACAGCCTTAGCCAATATTTGGCAAGTCATGCCCGTGGAACGTTTCCAGAAACTTATTGAATCTATGCGTCATCGTGTGGAAGCCGTTATCAAGGTCAGAGGAGGCTCAACTAGTTACTAGATAGGTATCCCTAATTCAGTGGCACTTCGGTGTAGTTAGGCCTCAGACTTCACGTATGGTGTCTGAAAGTTATAGAAGTATGAGATATTATCTGACTAGTATCACACTAATAACTTTACTACGGTGCAAAATTATTAGTTTCGTCGCTAATCGTACATTGTATTGCTGTCATGTGACGCAGAAGCAATGATATAATTGCTTCTGCCCCCCCTCCCCCGATATAGTAAAGAAAATTGCTAAAGTGTGGTTGAGCCTAGCTATAATGAGTTTGTTTCTTAAAATAAAAATTAGCCGTTATAATCTCAATTATTATAATATTTTGTAAAATAAAATATTTTTATTCATAAGGATAACCCGATAGCTTTATGATAATTATTCCGAGTAAATTTTGTTTCAATGACGGTTAGATGGTTTTTTGATAGTAATAACAATCTCTAGTTTGTTTTTGTCAAAATATAGAAATGTATAACTATAAACTACTCTCACCACATTTTAAAGAACAAACATGTCGAAAAATATTATGTGTTCAAAGAATAAAAGTTGATGCATATCGTTGGTTACTCATGCCATTTTATTACTTCATTAACTCGTCTGTTCGACAGTCAGAATTTCATTGAAATATAAATGTTCATTAAAATATATAAATTTTTTTTCATATACTCTATTACATCGATAGTTCATTGCATGAATATGTAAAATATTAGAGATATTGCCGAAATTGATTGAAAACTTGTTTAGTTTGGTGATCATGAAATATTTTCTGTCGATATGAGGTATTTCTATAAGCTGTTAAATGCAGCTAGAGGCTAAAATGTTCTCATAAATTTATAAAGGTTTTTAAAATTTTCCTGAACTTATAAAGTAAATTGTTATTCACTAGCATTAAATTAATTGATATTGAGAGTTCATCAAATGACAAGCTCTTTTGTAAAACACCTGACTAGAATGCATCAAATATTAGTACATTGCTGTTAAAAGTAGATTAATTTATTATTTTAGAGTTGCTCAGAAAATAACAATTCTTTGAATTTATTTTTGTATTCGAGGTAACATGTGCATTTTGTTAACACATTTCATGATTATTACTTTTATCAAATGTTATGTTTTGATAACCTTGGTCACGAGCATCAGATGACGCTCTACGGTGATGTCCAGATCAAACCATAAGTTTCAGTCCCCATTTTTGGACTGCGTTTTTTACGCTAAAAAGAACTTGACGTCAGAGTTCCCGAAGAGACCCAGTGTAGCAAAGTAAGGTATTAGTCAGGATGTCGTATTTATCAATTATCTATGGTTCAAAATAAACTTTGTTCTAATCTAGTGTGACGTAAATGAAGCGTAACTGATTTTCAAAAGAATCAAAGACTTTTTTTGTAGCAATATTATTCTAGGTTGAAATCATATTATCTTTGGCTTAAAACATTTTCATTGTAATGTGCGGTTTCAATCGAATTAAGCCTTGAAAATTTTTAATGAAAATTTGACATGTGTTATGATATGTTTGAATTGTACTGGTTTTTAATAAAATGAGTCATCATCAAAAATAACTAAATAAAGCAAAAAATATGTGTGTCTCATTCTTTATTTTTTTTTTCATTTTGTTTTATTTTTGAGCACAACATATACAGAAGAAACAGCTTAATTGAGCTGTAGTGTTTGTCTTATTCGCACGATGATGAAGGCTTTTAATGTACGAGTACATTAGCACAATAAAAAATGGAAATTTTGAAGTATTAATTTCTTGGGTGCATGCAAAACGATAAAGTGCCAATGAAAGTTTTGATAAAATTGGTAAAGAAAATTATTTTTAGACATGCCTCTCATTTTGCATCATGTTTCATGTTCATGTTCGTTTAATTCATTTGCCAAGTCGTAGTCCTGAAATCGTTTTCGTGCTGATATTGAATCACATAACTGATCTTAAATTGTAAAAAAGAAGAAAAAAAAAAAAAAAAAAAAAAAAAAAAAAAAACGAGGGAAAAAAAACTGAAATATTTAAAACAAATAAAAATAACAAATATTCATCAATTCAAACAAACTAGAAAAAATTAAAAATAAAAACCATAATTAATGTAGTATTTTATTACTGTGGCAAACCTAATATGGTAATGATAACGAAACATGCTCATCAAAACAAAATTCCAATGAAGTTTACAGAAAAAATAATTGAAAATGAGTGTTAAATATGTGTTTACTATTTACAAAGAAGTTCATAGACTAAACCGAAGAGAAAAGATCACATTCCTGTACAAATTAAAAACTCAAATGAAAATTATTGATAAATATGATCAATTATCGCACGTTCCGGTAAGCCTTAAAATGTGGGGATTCTCGTATCGTGGATGCAACTTGGAATCTCTCCAATCCATTTTCCTCCTTTACAAAACAGCGTTTGAGCATTGGTGGCAAAGACAAAGCCGGTAAGGCATTTATACTTGACTTCCATGTAACTGTTGAAAGGATAGACATTATTCTTCCTTGTCTCGTAACGATAGACAAACGCATTAGCCACTTGTGGAGCAATCATTGGAACTTCTCTTCGGTAGATCGATTCAACGCAACTAGTATCATAATCAGCGAATGGTATATCTTCGGAGCCATTCTTTTTGGGCTGCACCTGCTCAACGGGTCTTCGTCGTAATTCAGCAACATCGTTCTTGACGTGGGTATTGAACTGGTAGATGGTATGGTATGGAGATATTCCGCTGGTATTGACTCTAGATTTCCTAGAAGTGACGAAGTTAGAATATCCTGGATCAGCAGCAAAGTGTTTCTTCTTCTTTTGGTGATGGTGCTTCCTCTTTCGTTCTCCTCGGTGGTGGCGATGCTTATGCGGCTTGATTTGGACCTTGTCAGTATCGTTGTTGGGCTTTGCGAAAGCTACAGAGAATGCTTGACCATCTTCAGTGGCTCCCAGCGACAAAATGGTTTCTCTTGGTACCGAGTCATCAATAAGAACGGAATTCTTCCTCTTGTTCTTCTTCCTCCTTTGCTTGTGTTTTCCTTTTTTAAAATGAGAGAAAAACATGTTTTTTGTTAAACATTATCACTGATACAATGTACAAAATTTGCGACATCTGGGAGGAAAATAAGCAGTTGTACGATTTAAATTGGAAGCATAATTTTATTTTTTGATTTCGTTAAGGCAATTGTATTTTTAATAAAATTCTTTTCAAGAAAAATTGTTAAGTGGAAAACCGAAAATAGAGAAAACCCTTACGCTTACAGAAGAAAATTAATAGGTTTGTAAACAGTGGCCACGAATATTTGCCTTTTGTTATTTATTTTTAATAACAATTCTATTAGATTAAATTACATTTTGCCATATTAAGTATAATGTTTAATTTAATTTAATACATCTAAAACACAGCTATTCGAACCAAAATCTTTGAACTAAATTTAAATAAATAATTTCCTTTCTCTGTTTATAAGTGCACTTATTTTCTTATAAATAAAAATATGCTAGAACTACTTCAGAATATCAAATCCTCAGTAAAATTCAAGAATATAAAATTCACACCTGGCCTGGAAATAAAGTTCTTTTTTTGAACATCAATATAACTTAAGGTATCCGACTACGTTCGGAACCATGATTTTGTAAAAGCGTATAAATGGATTATATTTATGATATTTAGTTTTACTTAGATTAGAAAATGTATATAAAATTGTTTTAAGATTAGTATTACAATAACAAATTATTTAAGTTCAATATTTTGACAAAAAATGAACATAGAATGACCAATTTTCAAAATGTTCTCCTTTTGTGAAAAAGGCTTCTATTATAATAATATTTTGCCTGTCTATAGCTCAGACCTCTGTACAAAGGCTCAACTAGAATTTATGAAAAATATAACTTAGAAGTGGGTTTATCTATGTTTTACGAAAACAGAGGGGAGAAATTTTAAGAAAAAAACGTCGATAATTATTTTAAATGGTTGTAACTCTGAAAATAATGTGAATTTTTCAGAAATCATAGTTGAGGCTCTGTACAGAGGTCTGAGCTATATACAGACAAAATATTATTATAATAGAGCATTTTTCACAAAAGGAGAACATTTTGAAAAAAGGTTATTCTAAGTTAATTTTTAGCCGAAATATATTGTACTTAAATAAATTTTTTTTCGTCAAAATGTCCTTAAAATAATTTTATACATGTATTCTAATCTAAGTGGCACTAAATATCATGAAAATTATCCATTTATGCGCTTTTTTAAAATCAGGGTTCCGAACGTAGTCGGATACCTTAAGGGATTAACTATTTCCCCATCCATTTTCAATTTATTCGACCAATTATATCTTTATTTTGTAAACAGCTGGATTTTTTTCTACAAAGAAATGTCTTTTGTCTAAGAAGTATTTGTTTAAATCTAAATACATTCGCCAAAAGAATATTAAATACATCCATGGAGGGTGCAAGTAACAAAACCATTGTTATTATTATATGTGAGTCTGTGCTGGATTAAAATACAAACAGAAACACAAAAAGACCTTCTCCATTTAAACTTGAATTTAATTATACATAAATTATTATTATAATAATTATTTATTAAAGTTATTATGATTGAAAATGACATTGCAGCTTTAATTTTTAGCATAAATTTTTTAACTTTAAATGACAGTTATTTATTAAGGAAAAGAACGACTGCTACCATACCAAAAGTTTAAATATAAACTTAAAGAAATTTTAACATTTTTTTCAATAATCTGTTACATCTTCCTTATATTGAAATAAATAAATTTAGTTTTTTGACAATATTAGGATAATCTTCCTCATTTGAAGGAAAATTGTTGATGTTTGTCACAAGGTATATATGACATTTTCTTCATCTTTTTTTAAGAACTATTTTTCACTCTAAATTTCAATGTACTTTTACTGATGTTTTATTACCTTACTTAACTTACATATTCGTTTACTTCATTCAAATTACAACGAATTAAATGTGCAGGTCTTTTTCTCAGAATGGACGAAGACCACACCACTAAAAATGTCTTCAATGCCCAACCATTAGCACACCAAATAGCACAGGGTGAAAAGGCAGGCCAAATCTTAGATGAATTGAGTGCACAGAAAAAGATCTCCTAGTTTTGAGAACTATAAAAATTGGAGTGCACTGGAAAAGGCTTCTTGAGAAGGCCAAGGCCCACCCTGGGCTGTTGAGCCACTGAGGAAGGAAGGAATTAACATATTTCTAAAAGTTAAGCTACAGTCTGCATTAATTTGCTTTTCCTCTTCATATTTTTGAATAATTTTAACTTACCTGTAGCTTCCCCAGATTTGTAACGCTGTTTCTTCAGTTCTTCCAGTTGCTTATGTCTCAACTCTGCAATGTCAATCTCTTCCTTAACTAAAACTCGAGGTCCAGGAGTACTTTGAGGACCCAGGGCAAGAACTTGTTCAGCATGGTCTTGAGGTGGCCAGATTCCATTGATGAGTGGGAGTCGTCTTGGTCCATCGCCGTAAACATTGTCCTTAGACGATTGGTCTCCCCAGTTGAACAGTTGACGATGCTTTTCAGCTTTCCACTTGTCTTGTTGCTGAGCTACATCACGATTGCGATTATTATCGTCATCGCTTCCAAAGGTGTAATTTTGATGGCGAGACCCTGAGGGAAAAAGACTGTTTCGTCAAATATTTGGAAAAGTGGGTAAAATATAGATTTTTATTTCGAAGCTATAAGTTAAGCCATCGTTTTTTAAGATAGCTTCTTATCATTAACGATTAATCTCTCGATTAATTTCTCGATAACGATTAATCTCCGCATTAACGATTAATCAATAGTTTCTTATCATTAATGATTATCGGTAACGATTAATACAAAAAAAATTGTTAAAATTTCAGTTATCGGTAGGTTATTTTTTAAAAAAAGATACTTAGTTTAGAGTGCACACAACGTATTACATTTTTATTTGATGCTTACATTTTCTACAATGTAATTTTTATGTAAATATAATACATAAGATAATAACTCAAAACGACATCACGTGTTTATACAAATTTTCTTTGGTTTAATTATAATAGTTTGCCATTTTATTTTTAAGACACCTCAGACCAGAAATCTGAGACATAAATGAAAGCAGAAATATCTGACTCGTAACTTTAATATAATTTTTTTCGAGGACACATAATAGGTTTGACTAGTTTTTACCAGTTCATTTTATTAGTTCCTCTTAAATAATTAGGTCAATTTTTTGCTTTTGGTATTCCTTCAGTTCTAAAGAGACATTGATCAAAATCAAATCATGTTGAAGTTGAAAGTGTTCCCTCGCATTCTTTTTTCTAGAAAAAAGCGAATGCACAGTTGTAGTATTTTGTTTTTAATTATATTATGGGACTCATCTTGTCTGGTAACGTATTCTAATACACATGTGTTGATGCTATAAAAACACTGAGCAAATTCTGTAGAAATTGACCAGAATTTGTAAATAGCACGAAACTTATGTCACACGAATTTCTTTAGTTTGATCTGAGTGTTTTAACCTGCTGTTCTGAAAGCCGAAGCACTTTAAACGTGTCGAGTTTCAAAGCCATCACGTTGGTGCGGCATAGAAGTTTGGAGTATCATCCCTGTCATTTGTGTGTGTGTGATTGTGGCTAAAAATATGGAGATGCGTCACCCGTAGCCCATTTTTTTCTCTTTAAATGATTTATATATACATTATCCTTGCAAAACATTTTTGTACTTGATATGTATATACTATAAATAATTTAGTAAGACAAAACTATGTAATTCATGTTATACAAGCTCCGGTTAAGCTTATCTGTATGAAGAGGGCCGCGGTAGCCGAGTGGTATAGGTATCGGATCGTGGCTGGCTTTGTCACGAGTTCGAGCCCAGTACCACTAAAGACCCGCCGTGTA
>BMAV01022690.1:232448-263547 GCA_019973955.1 Trichonephila inaurata madagascariensis
CCATAAATATAAGAATGGTTAATAGGATAAAAGCTATACTGTTCACATCTATCGGACACTCTGTAGATGTATGAAATTTTGTTTTCAATCTGAAATGAAAAAGTATGATTTCAACTCGAGGACTCTTAAACTAGATTTAAGATCAGGCAAAAAGAGCTGCATTAATGTGTGGGAAGGGACTCATTTTTTTTTTGGTTGAAAAGTGTATTGTATAAAAAGAAAACTGGATGAAAGAAATTAGAAAAAAAACTATATGTGGAAGAAAAACAAAAATAAATTGGATATATATATATATAAAAAACATTAAGAAAATGCAAATATATGTGATAAACAAAAACAGTATAAGAGACAAAGGCAAAGAAGTACTGTAAATTTATAATTTTCTTTTACTACATAGAAAGCTACCATTTTAAAAACAATTTTTTGTCTATATAGTAAAACGCAATTGACCATGAAGTAAAAGTATATATCAACCCATAAAGTAAATAAAATATTTCAACATGAAGAAAAAAACGTTAAAAACAATAGCATACGAACATTTTTGTGATGTATGCATTAAAAATATAAAAAAGAATAGTGAAATATAGAGATATAAAAACAAATGCATACCTGTGCTAAATAATGCTTGGATGTATATACAACATACATAATTGGTGAAAATTGTCTCTTATGTATGAAAAAAGGTAAACAAGTACCTTGTACGATGAATATATTTGAAATTGCTTCTAGGATGACCAAAGGACATGTTGAGCCCTTATGTATAAGACTGAAAAGGCAGGTGAGGTCGAAAAAAATAACATTCTCTTAAAAAAAGCTTACCTTGATATCTCAGATTCTCAGATTGTTGGAATATCAAGTTGTAACTCAGAAGGTCCTCGGTTTGATACCAGGTCAAAGTCAAATGCCGTATTTTGAAAGTTTGAATATAAAAGATTTGACATAAATTACAGTGAATAAATTAATGAGTTTATGCGAACGGGTATTTTCATCAAAGTAAAACAGCTCATTATATTACAATATTTGTTATCAAAATGTAATAAAAGCTTTTATAATTAATAAGCTATATCTCAATGAATTTGAGCAGCATATCATTCTGTAAGTTATAAATTTATTTAACAATATGTCTTTTATTATTTAAGTCGAAATTTTAATGAAATATCATTGATCGTCTAGATGAGCTAATAATTAAATTATCAAATGTAATATTGTAATAAGTAAAAATCGATATTGATGTGTTATTTCAAGTCAAAAAATATTTTGTTAAGCTTTTTTATATGTATTAGACGCTTGCAATTTTTAACGAGCATTTTTCATATTATTAATGGGATGAAAAACGAAAGGGAAACATAAAAAGGGGTAAAATAACCATTAATTTGCATATATTAATCATTATATAATCATTTATCTTTACACTTATATGAACCTCAACTTCTAATTACTGAACTAATGACTGTATGATATATAACGACATAATATAAAACAAGCATTTAAATGGTTATATAATTAATGTTTTAGTTTTTAACACATCTTAGATATAAACATAAATTTATTTTCTCTTTTTCCCGAGAGCAGAAAGACATACATTAAACAAACGAAGAAAAAGACACTATTTAAGCCTATTTTTAATTGCATGAACAATTCAGTTATGTAGAAATTCCAGTTCAATATCGAAGTAATTTTTCAACTTGTTAACTAATAATTAGTTTTATTAATAACCGCAATTATCTTTGTACTTGTTATTTAAATAAACTTATTATTGCACGTACACGTGTAATTAACAAGGACTTGGATTTTTTGGGAAACGGTTATAGTTAAGTCTCACGAAACATTTTAACGTTTTTGTATATTATTTATTTCCATCATTAAATTAGTTTCTTGGATATTTCAATGACCTGTTGAACTCTTTCGAATGGTCTCAAATACTCTTAAAACGATCTGATAATTACATTTAAAAGGATACTTAATATAGTAACTTTTTAGGTTAATGATATATTCAATTATTTAATTCAGTTAATTGCACAGACACACACATTTAATGAGTTAGATATAGCTCATTTAAATAAATTAAATCTCAAAGTTCTACTTAGTCTCTTGATGATGAAAGAAAAAAAAAAGAAATGTTTGACTGATTCACACATACAGCATTTTATGAAATAAACTTTCATTTCCATTATCATATGTGTTGTATGAGTACCCCTAATTACTTCTAAAATGGTTAATGTTTCAAAAGAACCATACAATCTAGAAGTATTAAATATAGATAGTCTGTTTCATACACATTAAATATGGATATAGTTTATTCCTCGTTAATTATGCATATAGATTTCATTTTCAACTAAAAACTGGAGATAAGATTTAGTTTTTAGATTGTAGATTTCAAATTCGCAAATTATGCGAAAAATTTCGCAGCATAATTTTGTAAGACTTCTTCTGCTTGATTTTGAGTCAATTGTGGTTATTTTTAAAATAATACTGTATTACTTTCAAGTGGAAGACTGGAATTATAATTTTTTAAAGTTTTAAATAAATTAGACCAGAATTTTTAATTTACACTAGAGTTTTACTTTTAAGACCAGAATGTTCATCGAGTAAAGCTTGCTATTATACACGGAGTTATGCGTCTTAGCAATATTTATAGAACATCTAAACTTTCTATAATTTTGTGGCTACAAATAGAAATAAGTTTTAAGACCCATATATTAATTATTTAGAAAGTGCTCAAAATTTAATTATCAGGCAAATTCTTAACGCTCGCTGGTTTATGAGGAATGCAGACCTCAGAAATGTGAGTATAGACAAACAATCAGGAGAAATGTTACCAATTTTTATTTAATAAAATTGACAACTCCGGTAATAAATCGATCACTAGTATCGAAAAAATATACTTCTGATCTTAATTTCCGCAGACCCAGATCAATAGAAACTGATCTTGCTTCTCTTTAATTCCTAAATATGTTCTCTTTTATCTATATTACTTATCTTTTAATTTTATTCTTAAATTCTTGCCATTTACTACTCAATGATTGGTCGAGCTTCTCACCTAAATATTAAAGTAAAAATAACTGATCTCTTTGATCAACCATTCACAGAAGCTCCACTCGATACCAACTCATTTTAACTTTTCATATCTAAATATTTTCTCTCTTTAATTCGAACTCCTTTACTGCAACCGGATTGGCTAGCCCACTCCGCCACCTCCGATAACGAAAATTTTCTCCAAGTCATGAGTTTTTCATCAATTTTTCTCTTTGTTTTATTTTATATTTGTAAATTTATTCATATCAAAGTAATTTTTCTTTATTTTTATTTTAAATCTTAAATATTATTGATTAAAAAGGTCCATTTGAAAGCGTTTTAATGTCATCCAAAATGTCTTGAAAGGAGATGAAGGTTCAGAAGAACTAAGTGCTCCACACAACCCTACAAAACTACAAACTACAGAAATAAGTTTTAAGAAATGTATTGTAATTTTAATTGCAAATTGAATAAATAAATATATGGCTTACATTTTTTGATCGGTACACATTCCGGAGCAGATTGAGTCCAAACGTTATTGACGCAGTAGGCCACAGCCTTCCCTTTCATTTGATACCCCGGGTGACATCGAAAATGGACCAGTTCTCCATTCCGAAAGATGAAGCTGAGTCCATTGTCCGGAGCTCTCGGTGCCGGACAGTTCAGATTGTTCCAAGATGACGCTCCGCCAAATCCTACAAGATAAATTGTTTCAAATTTTTCACCATTGTATAATGCAAAATAACAAATCTAAATTATCACAAGCTACATAATAATTAGACACACTTGTTCAATGAAATCAAACATAATTAAATAAACCTTTACTAATCATTTAAACCCTTAAGTGCCGCGGGCGTGTATACACGTCCTGCTGAGCTGGTGCCTTCAGTGCCCCGGACGTGTATACTCTTTTTTCCAAAGGAGGGCTTTTTGTATTGTGCTGCTTGTTAAAATTAGTCCCACGGCTTTGGAATACAGTAACATGGCATTGATAGTTCTTCTAAAGCAGGGGTGTCCCATACGTGGCCCGTCAGTACGCAAGTTATGGCCCACCGACTCTTTTTAAAAATTTTTTAAATATCAGATTTTTAAAGTTTTTTTTCATTTTGAAATTTATTTGAGGGAAAATTTTTTATATATATATAAATCTACAATGTATTTGCCTGTTACCTGTTCTTGTTTTAAAATAAATCCTTTTTTGATACTAGAAATGCTCTTTAGTTTAAAATAGATTTATATTTTATCAAACAGTTACATTTGATTTTACTATAGAAAATTACTTTTTTAATAAATTTCGAATTGCATTATGCATATCCTTTACTATGGATGGTACATGATTCGAGTGTGAGACTTTCATTTCTCCTCCTCCTTTTCTGTTTGGAGTGCCCAAAAAGCAAGAGGCAATCAGAGATGTTTCTTAAAGTTTAAAAAAATATTCAGGACAGTTAAGAGAAAGGGCAATGTATACTTAATCGCTTACGAATGACAGCACAATCAAATTTGAACAATGAGTAACGAAATATCAATTCAAAAGGAACACCGGAATTTTCAAGAAAATGGCAACTGTAATATTTTAAACATTATTTGATCATTGCATAATTATATTATATAAACATTATTATATTATCTATGTCTGTATACAAGAAAAATAATGAAAACAATAATAATAATTCATTCTGTTTTAAATTTTCACTCCAATAATTTTTTTTGTTTCCAAATCTGATATAAAGGTACATGTTTTTATGTGCGGCTTTCGAGATTCTAATGTTTTTCGGAAGTGGCCCGAAAGGTCATTTGGGTTGGATATCCCTGTTCTAAAGAATTTGCTTATTTCGGAGAAGAGGTGGGGAAGGAATTTCAAAGGGGGGGGGGAATATTCCGAGAACGATGAAATTCACAGCTGAGCAGTTTTTCTCGTTTGAGTGAGCTCTTTTCTATTCTTCATTTGCTGTCACTTTCACTTACCGTGTGTAATAGGAGCTTATTAGTGTTTTGTACGAATGCACTGAATATGATACTGGTTTATGAGTTCAATCATGTTTCAGGATATATCACAGAACACATAAGCTGCAATTTGTCTTTTTATTATATTGTAACTCTTAGAGAAAGTTTTTATTTTCGTTTTATTGTTTTATCCTTTTCTTTTCTTTCTTTTTTAAAGTGAAAGTAAACAATTTTTAGAAAAACAGGCCTTTTCTTTCCCCTCAATAAACGGCCCAACAACGCGCGCTTGCGAGAAAAACGGTGGCACTGGGGGTGTGGGGGAGGTGAATTTCGTAACTTTTACTCGGCAGTTAAGGGATTAAACAAGAGAACAACTCTCATGAAATGCAGAATTTTAATTTTTTATGAAAAGGCTTAAAAAATGGATAACTAATACCTTATCTAAGGCTGGTAAATTTTTTAAAAAAGATAATCTAGTTAAGGATATATATATTTTTTTTTACTTTTGGCATATTGTAATCAACCAGTAATTATTTCTTAAGTTATTCACATGCTTGAATTTTCTTAAGAGTATTCTTATGGTTTTTCCCACGTAATGATAATTTAAATTTATTTTCCGAATTAGTTCCCGGATGCCTTATTTATAGTAGTACTGTTTTTTATATGTTCCATTAAGCAGTATTATCAAGTTATGAAGAGAAGATATGATCTAATTACATTATATATGCTCATATTTGTTACTCGCATAACAAACAACGTAAAATCGATGGCGGATATCAAATCTGCCATCCGGATACTTTTTGGAAATGACTAATTAAATAATCTGAATAATTTTAAAAAACCTACGGGAATAATTAGTAATTCCTCTGAAAGAATATGGTTTAAAAAAATTATAAAAAAATGAAAATTTCCAAAACTTTGGCACACAACTGAGAAATTTTTTTTCGTAATTAATATAATACTTAATATACTCATATTTTTCCAACACTTCAGCATCTAATTGCTAACAGATAAGTTTTTATATTTCTATATAACAAGGTTTCTACTCTTAAAAAATGATATATTTATGTATGCACGTATTAAAATTATACTTTTTGGTAGAAGTTAATAGAAAATAAAAAGCTTTTTTTTTCACGATTGTTTCCAGTACAAGCTGTAAAATTTGTCACCACCATTATTTTTTTAGTTTTCTTTCAGCTAAGCGACTTGTATAAGAAATTCTTCTAAGAAATTGATTCTAAATAGATTTAATGCGCGAAAATATCAAGTAAGAAGTATTTTATCTAAGTTAATCCAGATTTCACTAAAGAAAATACATTAACAATTGTTTTCTCACTTGTACAGTAAATATTATTATTTCTAAAAAACAATACACTTTAAATTTGTTAAAAATAAGAATAAAATACTTCTTTTACTTAAAAAAGGTAAGTAGAAATTGATATTTTTTTGGTTTATTTAAAAATAAATCGATTATTCTCTACTTATTTTACAAGTAAATAATCTATGACATTTTATTAACATAATAACACATGTACAACATGTTATATATATATATACATACATACTGCTACGAGAAACAAAAATTTATCTTGAACCATGGCGTTTAGTGATAAAACACGGCGCTCATATCTGTCAATTTTTAAAAGAAATCACCCACTTTCATGAGATATGAAAGAATATAGAGAGGGAAAAAATGAAAAATAGTGATCGAGACGAATAGAAAACAGGACACAAAATAGAAAATATGAGAAAAAATGTATACTAAAGTAGGAGTTGAGCAACCATAAGTAGTCACGATATTTTTTTTATTTTGGGTGGAAAAGTTATTGACTTGAAATTCAAATATCGCTGAAAGGGAAAAAGAGAATATCAAAGTATATTATTTGGTGTTGCAATGGGACTACTGTAGATAAAAAGTATAGCAACGAATAAAAAAATAAATCTAATTTACTTCGGGTGTTGTATTTTCGCAATTTCTCAGGCGGAATTATGTTATAGACTTTTTGAATCTATTTTTTTCCGAATATATTTGAGATGGAATATTTTACAGCGACACAAATAACTTTGGATTTCTCGTTTTGGCTATTGTTTCTTCGGGTATGTATGCATCCTAGTTCCAAAAATTAAATTTTATCAGATTTTAGGATTGTTTATCAAACTGAAATATATTATAGAAATCCTATTTAATTGAATTACGTTGTAATTTTATACCCCTCCCCCCCTTGATAATTTTTCATTTTATCAACGATAAAATGATTTAGTTTAATATGAGTATATTTTTAACGAAGGAGGTAAAGAAGGATATTCGATAAAAAGGAAGGACGCATTTTCATTTTTATAACTTTTGGGTTTTAATACTATTATGCTAGGCTTATATAAAAATCACATAAGATAATATTTCTTCAAATTCATGAATCACTTTGAATGATCCCAATCCCAGAGTTTTATGATTCTACGTTTAGTTCGAGATTGTGTGATTCATTGAGTTTTTAAAGTTGAGTGATTCGTTGAGTTCTTGAATGAATTTAATGTCAAGATGGAAAGTCCTTGATATTACTAATTTATATAAACAATTAAAGCATAGCTATTTATATTCTCTTTGAAATACAAGCAGAAGGGGTAACTCTAGCAAGCAGTTAATAATTTTGGAATGAAATCGCTTATACTATTAAATTAAATTACAAGCATTAAACACAATATGTTATCTTCCAGGCTGTAGATTATTTAGTAATATTACTAACATGGAGACAAAATATTTAGTTTGATCAAATTATTATTCTCTAAGAACCCTCACGCAGCTCTAGAGCGACAATGAATCAAAATCAACCAGCCAATCATTTTTGAACAGTGGCGTAGCGTACACCTCCGCAACCCCTACATTGCCGGGAGGGGGGGGGTCAAGTTCTAGGAGGCTCAAAGCCTGACTGACGCCAAGTACGAACCCATTGTAAGATCCGGCTTAGGGCCCAAAACTTGATTTTGCAATGGGGCCCTAATTTTCTTCGTTACGCCACTGTTTTTGAAGAAAGGTCTAAATGAACATACTTTCCTATTTACTTTAGGGATATTTACATAATTCTCACAACTTTCACAGTATAAACCTGCAATAACTTTAAGCCTTATCCCGTTTTATGAATAGTAGCCCTTATTAATTCAAAAGAAAAGTCTTTGGTGAATCCTCTATACCAGTGCTCCCCAATCTTTTTATCACCGCGGACCGGTCACCGTTGGATAATTTTACCGCGGCCCGCTGAGGGGGAGGACGTTCATTATTTATATTTTAGATTGTTTCGATTTAATAATTTTATTTTAATAGTATTTATATATAAACGTGTCTTCAGAATAATATATAGCTACACCGAAAATGAATATAAAGGGATTTAACAAGGAATATAAAGTGATTTTCATAAGAAAAGCAGCCCAAACCCAAGAAAAATATACCACAGTAAATAAAATGGAAATAATTTAATGTGTGGACCGGTAGTATTTGATTCATGGACTGGTATCGGGTTGGAGACCACTGCTCTACACGACATGAAGATGACCGTTCACGAACTTTAGTGGTTTTAATTACATATACCAGTTCCTCATATGCAAGAAAATTGTTCATTAATGGCACAGACCCTTAAAGGGAATTAACTGGGTATGTGTGTGTAATGCGAGGTTATACATCTAGCAATGAAGAGTTAATTGCTGAAATGCACAGCAGTCATCCATTTTTAAATTCTTTTCGTTAAAATACTTCAAGGCTACCACACTTCCTCCAAATTGTTAACAACTTCATTCTCAATGGCCTTTAAATTAAATAGAGTCTGTTATAGTTGTTTCAGAAGCAAGCAAATGATTATCTTAAGTTCTTTGTATTAATATAAACAAAAATAAAGTGGGACGAATGGAAGAAAATAATTTTATTTTTCCTCTCTTATTTGATATTATTACACAAATATTTTATCAAAATTAATTTAAAGGGACAAGTAATAAATACTATTATTTAATTTCCTTTATATCTTCATAAATGAAAAAACAAAAAGTTTTGTTAAATCATCTAAATCAGTGGTTTATTTAACTAAAAAACTACCGAATGATAAATTACATGTCCATGTTCCTCTCGTCAGCAACGATATTAACATCTTGAGTCGTACAAAAAATTACAAATGAGGATTAAATTGCCGAGATAATTGCCAAGGCGCTTGATTCAATTAAACCGCAGCAAATAAATGACATGCTGACGTTTTGCTGACAGGCAAATGGAAGGAGGAAGAGATGGGGTAAAAAACTGGAATTCTTTCGCAGTTAGATGGAACAAAGGGCTGGAAAGGCAACAACAAACAAAAAAGAATTCAAGTTCACGAAGCATCACTCTTACATCTGGAATCTTGAAGACTACTCATAAGCAAATAAGAAGACAACTCACGCTTTAGGTTAAGTACTCGAGTCGCAAATGACGGAAGAATAAGCTTCAAGGCGCCAAAGACTTCACAATGAACTGACGCGTGTACTTTTAACCAATGTTATTTCCCTTTAGCTCTTACCAACAATGACAATGAATAGTTGGAAGTATTATGAATATCATTAACAAAGAATTTCGGGAACTAATATTATCTTTTTATATAGTTTACAACCAAATATGGAGAAAGGCTGGGATCATAATAAAAGTTGCCAATTGTAGTGTGACTTGTGGAATAGGAAATTACTTTGTTAATAATAAAATGAAATACTAAAGATAAGATACGTTTGTTGATTACTCACAGGAATCCTACGTTTTAAGAGTGATTTTATTTGAACCATTTTAGGATACCAAATGTTTTTTTTATGCACCCTTTTGATTGTGATATTTCTTCAGAATTGTAGCATAAACATTAAACAGTGTGGTCAATGTAAAATTCTTCAACTCATACATTACAATTTTATTTATCATTTACGAACCGAGTGTTTTTACATAAAACGAATCAATTGAGTGTAAACGAACTGTGAGTATTACTTCCCCAAACAGCACATAGAAAAATACTGCTATCAACAAGTTTTTTTTAAAAAAACATTTCTAATGAAATTATTTTTAACAAACGTGTATCAAATTTACAATTAAAAAATACATCGATAGCCACAAAAATGTGTGATTTTGCAGTTATTTAGGTTCATAACATCAAAATCTTTTACAATCTGATAAATGTGGATGGTAAGTATTGTCATGAAAAAATTAAAAACTTCTTAGTAAAATATTCAGGAAATATTGCTTGACTGTTAGTGTCCTTTTTAAATATCTCAGAATAAAAAGCTTTGGTGTTGGGAGAAAAACATTAACATACGAAAATAACTTACATCAAAATATTAAAGAGAAAAAGAGCTTTGAATCGGCGCAATAAAGAAATTAAATGTATAAAAATACTGATCGTATTATAATATTAATACGATCGTGTCTTAAAATACCATTAAAGGCCAAGGATGTAATCTGGTTCGCTCCAGTTATGGTGTAAATAATAAGATAAAAATATTAGAGCCATTTCTTTTGGTACGAAAATATATTAAGAAGTGGATTACTATCCTTTAATGATAAACAGAAGGCTTGGTTTAGTGCTGATATTTTTGGGTGGATTATAATTAAGGAAGAAGTTGAACTACAAAAACATATTGAATGTCTAATATCAAAGGTTATTTTAATAGAACAAGGTGTATAAAAATAAGCGAAACAAATTTTCTTTTCTGCTAACTAAATGAAACTACTAACAAAGATAGAAGAAATATATTTGAAAAGATACAGATAAAGGTCAGACTAAAGTATAAAACCCATAACAGTTATAAATATTCCCGAAAATCGATTAGTCTAAACCAGTGATGGACAAATTGGGGCCCACCGGTGATTATATTTGGTCCAATGCAGTTCACAAAAATTATTTAGAAAATTTCAATTTTAATATTTAAAAAATCTTTTCTGGGCGTATTCCATTTTTTCAATTCCTACTATTAGCTCACAATCTCTATATATTTATTTATTTATCTTGGTGGAATTTTCAATCGTCAATAAAATACATTTTAAAGCGCTCAATTGAGCTGAAATTTTATACACAGTATTATTTTGGATGACAATACAATAATATAAAAATAATTAATAACAATTAATTGATTAAAACTAATTATTTAAAGAATTACAAATACACACAGCCACGTTGGCATCATTTTTGACGACTTGGGTCAAAACTTGAAAAGATTTTTTTTCTCACGTTTTAAAGCATTCAGTTAAACTGAAATTTTATATACACGATTGTTTTGGATGACAATACGATACTTTAATGATAATGAATAAAAATTAATTACCACTTAATGCTGTGATTCTGTCATATGTATATACATTTTTATATTAATTGTAACTATTTAATAAAAAAGTAGCTAAGATTTTTCTTTGTTAATCTAAGTAGGAATTAACTTAATTTTTTTTGTATATTACTTGTTTTATATGCGAATAGTTTAACAAAAATTTGAAAATGTTTTGCATGTTCAAAATATAGCAAAAAGAATTTATATAGAAATTGAATGAAAAACCTTTGCATGTTCAAAAATTAAGACCTTTAACAAGTATGCAAAAAGTTATTAAAACATAATTATTCGCTTTTATATTTGTTAAAAAATGAATTTTCACTAATTGGAAATGCCTTTTTATTAATAAGATGAAAAAGAAAATTAAGGAAATCATTGCCTCATTCATTGAATTATTATTAAAACATATTAAAATTCATTATTTTTTTATTCATCATATAGCGTTTTTCAATAAACCATATTGCCCCACTCAAATATTCTTGGGTCCATTTGTAAGAAAGTTTGCTTATCACTGATCTAAAAAGACGTAGTCTTAGGTATTACACTACGGTACATATCTCGATCTAAAATATATAAAATTCACTTGAACTGAGTTCCTTAAAAAATGAACGCAGATTGCCTTTAGTACTTTATTTCAACAATTTAGTACGAAGTTATGGTAATCAAAGCTGTTATTTGATGGAAAAGGAATTTTTTTTTTCAAATGTCACATTTTTTTCTCCGGAAAAGAAACAAGACTTCATACAAGCGGTAAATTTCAACGGGAAAAGGCGAATACCATTTTTAGACTTCACAGTTGCAAATGAGTCATAAGTGTAACCTATCATGTGAGTTTTGAGTAGGATAGGAAATTCATTTCTTATCTCATCCCAATCTACAATGCAGGGGATATTTTAAGATTTTAACGATTGTGATGCATTTGATGATGGACTGCCTATCTGTGCAACGGAAGTGGGGAAATTGTTGAAAAGCCAATGAATAGCAATTCTAATGTAGACATTGCTAACGAAACACCTATCAAGACTATTAAATTTTCTAATACTTTATATTGTTTGGAAACATACCTTATGCAACAGAATGTAAGTGATGCAATATTTTCTTCTCTGCATAGAGTCGAAAAAAGAGCTTTTTTGAGTCAGGAATCAAAAAGATTTTCAAAACTTCTATTACTCAGTATTTCAAAATTTCTATTTAACTGGTGCGTAATAATTCACTAATAATATTTTTATTTTTAGCTATTGACTAATAAGTGTGTATTTTCTAACTATTGATATTTTTTGTGTAGTTGACTATAGAATTTCCAAAATTGCTTATAGAAATGCAAAAAATTCGTATTTTGTTTGGACCCCGACATAACGAATAGCCCCGAATTAACGAACGAAATGTTCGATCCCGATGAATTAGTAAAATCGGGATCGGGGTCCAACTGTATATATATATATATAGTCGACTCTCTCTAATTCAAAACTTTGATAATAGGAACCTTTCGCTAATTCGAAGTATATGCTCAGCCCCTAGAAAAACTCTTGATATTTCGAACTAAAACGATACGTTTTGGTGCACTCAATATTTCGAAGTAAAATTTGCTGCTGGCCAAACCACAACTCGAAGTTATCTTATATAGCTCTCAACAATTCGAACACTCACAATCATGTAGAGTCCTGGAGCAAACAGGGTGGAGCTTACATGTTTTGTATTGTATTGTCTCTGCGTGTCTCCCCTGTAACGTAGCCCCTTTGATGACCATCTGTCTGCCATCCCTTCTTTGTGTTTCCCAGCTCCTCAAGTAAAAAGACACTTTTTAATTGCTTTCCTTCTTCAAGTGGACTATAGACCGGTCGCACTTGTTGTCAGCCGTCCATATCTTTCGTTTAACACGTGACCTTGCTACACGTGTGTTCAGAAAGGATGGTTCGCTACTGTGAAGATGTGTAGGATTGAGTATTTTGCGTCGAAGTGACATGACTATTTATGACTTGAATGTGACTTATGGCACGTGGCCCTATAGATCATGGGCCGGACTGGACCCTGCCTTGAAGAACCATTGGTGTTGAGGACAGTGTCTGAGGAAACCGATAACAGATTAAACACATTTTTAAAGATATAATAAATATATTAAAATAACTCTGTTAATACTGTTCTAAAACTAAGTTCCTGTCATTTTCGCGAACTAAAATGACTCATAAAATTTATGTATTACATCTTGTTTAGTTTTCGACCCTTAGTATCATGTGATAATTTTTTTAACAGAAACCGTATCTCACAGCACGCAGCTGAAGAATTTCGTGGAAAGGGAAACAATTTTTTTTTTAAAGTTACGAAAACTAGAACATTATTGATTTATCAGACTTCTGCTATTCTTATTTTTAGTGAAGGATAAGTTGAATTTTTTCAATGAAGTCTACAAAAAAAAGTTGACTTCGGATGTCCGGATGAAAAACTTTTTAGATAGAAAAAAAAAACTGTATCTTTCTTCCGATCATGCATTTTTTTTATTTTCCCTCCTTTCACTCTTTAAACACTCAGTTAAGTAAAGAATCATGTCAGTAAAAAGACGTGAAAGGCATCACAGAACAAAACTTGCACAAAAAATTGTTCTTTCTTCGAAGAAAACTTGAAGAGTTGAATTCCGACTTAAATTTTTATCTCTTGATCTGTTTAATGAATTCCTACGTCGAGTATTTTAACTAGATGACATTTAAAAAGATCTGATGCAATCTAATATTCTAAGAAAAACGACCTTCGAACGTTTTGATTTGCGACATTGAGAAAAAAATCTTTTTATCACAGCTGAGAATGATGATTCATAATTATTCCGTTATTTAAAACACTTCAGTGGAAGAAATTTGAAGGAGTTGAGGCTTGACGTTGAAATTGATGCAGAGTTGAATTAATCTCGATGGATTTATTTTAATATCACTTTAAAGATATTCATTAGTATATTAATCGCATCTAATTTATCAAGATTAATGATTTTACTTAAGAAGAAATTTAGTTGAAGGGTTTTTTAATTTCGAGACTTCAGCAAATATTTGAAGTTAGGACTTCTAAGCTATATATTTCTCTACTAAGTTTATCTGACATCAAGTGCATCTCAAATGTATGCACAGAAATAACGTTTTAAAACGGAAACAATTCCTATAAATTCTTTAAATTATAAGAAAATCTTACACGTAATGTAAATTTTACTTGTGAAAAAAATCCATGTACAAAACACATTTAAGCACTTTTTACAAGCAGGAAAATACTTTCTTTTTCCAAATAGGAATGTATGTAGCCATTTATTAAGACGAAATACCTTATTTATTCACTCAATCTAGGAAATTAACCCTTTATGTATTTCTATAAGAGAAGTAATCAAATTACCAGAAAATATTTGTTATTGTGGATATAGTTTTGTCTGGTTTAAATCATTTCGAAAAGATGAAAATCTGCCTCAATGATTAACACAAACGTGTGTGTGGACAGTCAAAGAAAAGGATTTATAAGCCCGTGTACCAAAATCCACATTTCGTTCAACAGCGCCCCACGCCCAATGTCTTGGTGTTTTTTTTTTTTTTTTTTTGCAACATTTGATTAAATTACAATTCAAACAGTAAAAATGAGTAAGCACCAATGTTTAGATGATGGTATGATGTGGCAAATTGTGGGTAGGTTAGAAGAAGGCCGGTCTCAAACCCAGAATTGTGGATAATAATTCAATTTAAAGTCCAGCGTCGTGTTCAATTTATGGAAACAGTTTCAAAATACCAGATGCATGGAGAGAAATCCAAGGCAAGATCGTCCAAGAGCCTCAACTACGAGGGAAGATCGCCATTTGTCAATTATATTGAGGCATAACAGGGATATTACGGTTTCTCGGCTCTCTAGTGAGTTGTATGTGGCCACAGGAACCCGAGTTTCATGGGTAACTGTTTCCAAAAGATTTCATGAGAAATGGCTGTTTATAAAAATATCTGCTGTTTATGTCCTTTTCAGTTCTTTGAACAGGAGAGATCATTTAAAAAGATGCAAAGATCGTCGAGATTGGAGCATGGATCAATGGACGACCGTTCCCTTCAGTGACGAGTCCCAGTTCTGCCTAACCAGTGATTCTCGATGTACTTTCATATGGAGAGAACAAGGGGCCCGCTACTTGCCCTCCAATGTCCAAGGAATAAACTATTATGGCAACAGAGGCTTGATGGTCTGAAATGGCATTACGTTGGATGGCCGCACACATCTTCGTGCCTTTGAAAAAGGCACTAAGTAAATTGTGAGATATATGGATGAGGTCTTGGAACCGTATGCTTGCTTTTTCAGAGGTGCATATTTGGCTCTGATTTCATTTTAATCGATGACAACGCGAACCACATAGAGCTCATCTGGTCGATGAATTTCTGGAAAATGAGAATATTCGCCGGATGGATTGGCCTGCTAGATCTCCAGATATTAATCCTATAGAGCACGCCTTCAACGCTCTGGAGAGAGCAATTGCAACCCGTAACCCCCCTCAAAAGAACCTTCCAAGGGCTGAAAATAGAGTTGTTGAACGAATGAGATTTATTGCCAGAGGAATTATAATTTCCCTTATTTCCAGAATAAAATGGCGAGAGGCCTGTATATCTTTAAGGGTACGGTATAGGGGTATGGTATATCTATACCATACCCCTATTATAAGCAATTTTTTTGCTTTTTTCTGCAACTGCTGTTTCATATCTTCTCCGATGACTGTTACGTACGATCATGCGTGTGTTTTATAACTGATGAATGGTTATTTTTGCATTATATCAACTCTATGTACATACCAAATTTTATTAAAATCTGCCCAATAGTTCTAGAGATAATCGACACAAAATCTAAAAATTCTCTTAATTTTTAACTCACACCAGCGTATATGTAACAAACAATATATTGCTGATTAAAATTAAGTTTTAATCAATTATATTTGATGGAGTTATTTTTAAGTGCAAGTACCCCTTTGTTTTAAGATCCATTACCTAAGATCCATTTAATGCATGTTTATGATTTGTAGAATTTAGTGAAAAGAATTGTGTTTTCAGAAATCTGAAAATCGAGAAGCAATTAGCAAAGCTCTGATTGTGTTAATTAAAATGAAATCTTTGAACAAAGCCATTAACAGTGATTAAGTCATTAGATGTTCTGTATTTTTAGAAAAACCACTAATGTCGACGGACGGATGATAAAAATAAAACATTAGTAACTGGAAATTAAAAATCAATGTCTGAAAATATGAGAACGTGAAAGTTAGCAATTTTCAACAGTTTACTTTGTTTTGTTTATGTTAATAACTCATCACGAGAAATTTTCTCAGAATTATTAAAAATACTACAATTATAATAATAAGTTGTATTTAATAACTCGTTGCAGAACGTGAATATCTATGGAAAGTACTTTTCTATAAAACATTTTAATGAATTCAAATTCATCGGAAATATTTCAATATACATAAATGAAAAAAATCGAAAGAGACTTACAATACTAAAGTATTACGAAATTGTTTTGAGAATCTGTTCATTTCAAGACAAATGAATTTTTCTCTAAGAATTTGACGGAAGAATATTTGATTTTTAAATACTTAAGATCCTCTCTCCAAATAGAAATATTTTTAATTACGTTTTAATTACAGTTCCGTTAAAATAATACCTTTTACTTTAAATAATGCTTCCTTGAAATTTCGTGTTATACATCGTATGTTGGTTGTTGTTTGTGATAAGATTAAACATCTCTCGTAGATTTTTCGTTTGAAGTTTACTTTTTATTGCAGACCGAAATTGAAGACGCTTTCGAAATAGAGAGCAGGGTTTCGACATACCTATTGCGGACGTTGCTAAGATTTCAACAGATCGCTAAGCTTTCTGAGGATTCGTATAATAGAATCTAATTATTAGAACGAATAACTAGTAGATGAAAGTATGTTCAGAATTTCAATAAAGCTAGTTTCTTAAAAGGATTGCATTCTTCAAAGTACTTCAATGAGAACTGACTGCGCAATAATAGAATTTGGAGAAAATGCGCTTTAAAGATTTTGGTAGTTAATAGTATTAAATGACATCATGTCATTTATAGCGCGCGACTATTTTAGAGAAATCAATTTAGGTAGAGCTTTAGAGAATTGCCGGGATACTTCAAGGAATGTACGAGGTATGTTTCGAAATTTTAAAGTCGCTTCTATCTTTCCATCGGTTTCAAACGAGAAATTAAGTGATTAATTTCCTATTAAAGTACTACATGAAGTAACTGGAAATTAGATATTTGAGACATTAGACATACGAACTATATATCCAAAGGACTAAGAGGATAATAGAAAAGTTATGCAATGAATAAGAGTTTCTTTTAAAAAAAATATATCTTAACTCTTCTTATTTGCTCTGTGTATATAAATTTTTTAAAAATAAATCAAAGTATCAATTTTTGTTCAGAATCCTAAGCCACACTTTGGACTGCTGATTATTATTTAAAATTCTTTATTTGTCTTTATTATTAATTGAACTAACACTAGTTTCATGTATTTGTGTTGATAATACATGTAATTTCCGATGTAACTTTATTTTTATGGTCAGTCAGATGAATAATAATAATAAATTCAAGAAAATGAAATTAAAATTTAATTTTGCTGACCAGTAAATCTCACAATTTTCTGTCTGTTTTTTTTTCAATAAATATTTTGTTCAAATTTTCAATCCTTAATAAAATACTTTTTGTTCATCCACTCAAGTTCAAATACATTTTTTAAAACTTGTAGTGGATGACACTTGATTTTTATACAGTTTTTTCCAATATTAATTCAATAAGGAAATTAAAAAATGAATAAATGGTAAAAAACAAAAATAATAGTCCGACACCATATATAGAAAGGAAAATGGAAAATTGCTTTCTATTTTGCTACTTAATATTGTCATATGTGTATACATATTTATATTAATTATAATTATTTAATAAAAAGTAACTAAAATAGAATTTTTCTTTGTTGACCTAAGTAGGAATTGACTTTTTTTTATATTACTTGTTTCGTTGTTGCTTTGGGTGCATTTGAATATCTAAGCCCCTCCTTACCAATATTATTAATACGATTCTTATTATCAAGTTCTTATATGGGTTATTTTCGACGAAAGATAACATTGACATTACTTTTAAAAATAGGCTTAATATAAACTATCATTCAATACTGACTCAGAAGCTTATATTAAGACAGTAGCTGTCGTCGCTGCTAATAAATAAATCAGTGACTTCTCTTTCTTCTACTGCATTAGAAATTTTTTTTTTTTTCATTACTGAAGTTATTTTACACATTATCTGAGGATCTTCTTTTGGAAAGGATAAGTATTTGGTTTTCATTATATTCTACTAAATTAATTTCTAGCAATTTTCACGTTAATCAGTATTACCCATCCAACTTTTTTTACACGGTTTTAAAATTGCAATATCAAAAAAAGAAAAGTTTCCTTTCTCTTTTTATAACTAAGATTAAGGCTAACTTAAGATTAAGGATCATTCATTGTTACGTATAAGAAAGAGAAAGAAATTCATCAATATGTGGTAGTTTGATTTCTGAGACCCTAAACTCTTGGAGCAAGTATACATGACAATTTTTTAAAATATTGATTCAAACACCGAAAGCGCTCTAAAATTCTAAGGAAATAAGATTTGTTTTGCTGCGTTACCGAGAATTATACCAAGAGACTTGCAAAACAAAACAAAAAGAAAATTTTCGATAGAAATAAGTCAACACCATAACATTTTTCGGAGAAAAAGCAATTATTTTCTCAATTCGGGGAAAAATTTCACATCTTCAAAACATCGTTACTGGAAGAAATTCTTGATTGGATTAAATAGCAGTTGCGGTACATCTTTCGGGTGAGGACAACGATTTTGTTTCACCTCGTCGTAAACAAGTGCACTTATTCAGCAAACATATACGAATAATTAGCTAATATTATTTATAGTATTTTTTTATTTATTATCCTGAAATATACAAATGTAAGTACACATATCTGAATACTGATATTGCTGATTTTGTATCCCATGTATAATGCAGTTTTTAGAATTAAGTAAAGTTTCTTATTCTATATTGTACACATTTTTTGGGAGTTTAAAGAATACCCCCCCCCCCCCCCCTCATTTTTACTTTGCAATTTGTAGTTTCTCTGCACTGTTTTTCTCATAGTTTCTTGAGGAACGTATTTACCGTATAAAAAACGTTGGGTGTTTTTTAAAGAGAAGGGGGGTGGGGAGGAGGTTGAGGGTAAGAACAGAAAGCTTCATCAGATTGGATTCTTTTCCGATTTCATTATTAATATTATGGAATAAAAATTTTCTTATGGTGTAGTGAGAAAGTTAAATGACAATAAGATTAAAATACAATACATGACATGCGTAAAAATTTTTAACAAAATATTTACTTTTCTGGTTTTTAAAATAATCACAATCATACTTTAAGTTTCTATTCCATCAACGCCATGGGGAACAATGAAAGGCTACTATACATCATATGCAACTTAACCTCAAATTCTTATAGAGCTGTGAGGAAGCTTGAAAACTATATTATTAGTTAAGTTATTGTCCTCATCACATCAGACAGTGGTTGAAAATTATATAGTTTATGACTAATAGCTCTCTGCATCTTGCTACCTCCATTCTAATTAATAAAATCTAAATTAAGCTAAACACTTTACTAAGAACCTATTTTTTTAGCAGAATGAAGTTCTTTTATAACTTCAAACAGGTGAGTCTTGTAAAACTAACCCCCAACTGAGAAATGAAATTTGTAGTAACATTAAAAATAAAGATGGAAAATTCTTTCAAGCATTATTGAAGCAGTTTGTTTGATTTAGATTCAAATCAAGAACTTTCAATGTTGCAGACGGTTGTACTTCCGCGTATTTCGACATCATTATGAGAATTATCAGTGAATATATGGGAGTTAGAAAAATTCTGTTTTAACTCTCTCGAGATAAAGAGAACTCTACTTTGTATTTCTTTTACAACAAGTGATAGCTAGAAGATAAATATTCATATTAAACTTGATTAGTAAATTACTTTATTGATGTATTTTGAGAGACTAATTAAAAGTATGGTTAACATCTGAACATGTCTACTTAATTGCAGTTAATGCAGTGTTTCTCAAACTTTCAATATTTGCGACCTAATTTTCAATTATAATTTTCATCGAGGCCCCCGTCCCCTCCATACTACAACAATGTATTGAATTCAAAAATATATTCTCACGCTAAAGCTACAATACAACTTTAGTTATAAACCGTACAACTTAACAAGATAAGTATTAAATTTTGTATGCAATATTATATATGACAAGACCATGGAGTCGCTGATAATTATTAAACTTGTTCTTAATTTAGTATTGTTAAGATATTTATCAAATACATTGTACAGTACTGATTCATTTCTAAGTGTATTATATGAGTGTAAATTGTATTTTATTTTTATTATGTCAAAATGTATTTTGTTTTGATTCCTTTCAGTAAATTAATAACTTTTAAAAAACAATTTTTTGTTTTCGACTTATGGATATGCTCACAGCCCCCGCGCCCAAGTGTGAACACTCCTCCTAGGGAGCACGCGCTACCCCCAGTTGGAGAAACGCTGAATTAATGCATATTCTAATCAATAACTAAAATGTAAAAAATATGTTCATTACGTTTCCATAGAAGTACACAAATTTAGAATTTTCAAATACTCTCGTTAACAGCTAAATGCAATCTTAAAAATATGTAAATAAACAATTCAAGATATTTTTCATAAAAATATATGTAAATAAACAATTCAAGAGAGATTTTTCATAAAAAATATATGTAACTAAACAATTCAAGAGAATATGTTTTTACAATCGTGATTGTTTTTCAGAACTATATAAGTATTAATAATTAGCTTTATAGTATCAATAAGTTATATTCATATAAGTGCAAAATTGATACTGCATTCGAGTACTTGTATGTACTAAAGAAGATATGAACCCTTGAAGCAAAGTTAATATCTGCATTCTGTTTTCAGCTACTCAAAGGAATACTGACAAGTTCGAATAAAAGTGTAGGCAATAGAAAGTTCTGCAAAAGAACAGGTTCTTGAAAGGTTTATTGAAACCCGATCCTAAATGCAGACGCTGTGGAATCTCAGAACCAAAAACGTAAGATATTCACTCCCAATCTGAGCGATATAAGGCTCTGTCGCCTATAAAGGCATCAAAGCGTAATATAAGTCATTCAAAGAAACAAGTAGAGACTTCTCCGAGAAAAACTATATAAAAATCTAGTCTACTCAGAATACCATTGCAGCCGTAAAAATTTCTCTATTTCCCTTCAACAGAAAAAATTTAATATTTGATATCTAACATGCCCTGTTTCTTATTCTCGCATCTTTAATAAAAAAAGCATGAATAGTCGTGTCAGCTTTTATTAGATATAACGTTCATTGCAATGGATGCAATTCCCTAAATTTTAGAAAAGAAATATCGTGGATTTCTTTTTATAAATTCTTAAGGGGACGCGTGAAGTAGAATGCTGTAGTTTTTCATCAACCTTATGTTGAAATTGGATGTATTATTGACAGTTATATGGATATTTTAGAGTGGATCGAAAAATCTTTTTTTCAGAATTTCAAAACCTACCTAAGCGAAAAAGATGTTCTCTGGTACATAAATAAATGGAAAAATAGAATAAAAAAATAACTTTCATGTTAAGTACTGAAACAAATTGAATAAAGTTTAGTTAATTGTGATTATTTATTTTAAAGTAATTTTTATTAAAGGAAAAACAGGTATTTTAACACATTTTAACATTTATTGCGATGACAGGGCACCTATTAAGGAGTAATATGAAAAATAACATTAAGTATATTCAACAGATTCTCAAGTATAAAATTATAAAAAAAATTACTATCAAAATTACAGTGCACGATTAAGCACAAGACAGGAAAAAGCTTGGATCGAACAGATTCGATGGTGTTAGAAGAGAAAGCTTGGGTAATGAAATGCTGCAATGTACACATAATGTACTATTTCCTACTCAGTACTCCCTTATCAATACTCGTTACTTTTAGTTATTTATGCTGTAAAAAAGTAATTTTATTTTAGCCTAAGATCATCTTGACAAAATTAAGACTTCTATATATTTTTCAAAAATTCAGCCCCTTTGTGGAAATACTAAATTTTGAGATTATTTTTTTTAATTATTTTTCTCCTGATCTCTTTACCATAGAACATCTTCTCCGTATAGGTAGGTTTCGAATAATAAACAGTTTTTTTTCCTCCATTTAACTATTATCCACCCTAATGCATGTATTAGACACAATATATCAGAAATATTTTTTGAATAATTTTAATATTAGTAGTTTGCTTAACACACATTTTCAAAACAGCCCATATTGGTTAAGCTTCATATTATAAGAATTCCAGAATATTGCCATCCTAGCAAATAAGTAACATTGATTTTCATATTAAAATTCAACAATTTATAAAAATAAATAAATACTAACTTTAAAATTGCCATTCTATAATATCTATGGTTATATTTTTTAATTGACGAACTAGAAAATTAACTTGCTTATATATTTTCCAAAGCATTTTTTGTCCTTCATGTTTCTAAGGTTCTATACCAAAAGAACTTTGTACAAATGTACAAAAATATGACCTGTGTAGCGTTTCTTACGAGGCAATATAGGTGAAATCCGCTTGTAAATAAAAACTTTTATAACTTGGAGGTTACTATTATTTAAATTTAAATTCTTATTATTTTCAATGAAGAGATAAGAATGAGAAGATTAAGTTTCTACAACACAGCTGAGAATTGATTTTTCTATGTTTGAAAATGTAATTTCATATTTTCTATTTGGTACATATTTGTTTTTTTTATCTGTTATTTCTTAGATCTATGGTCCCCTTATGCAAAACAATGAAATAATAGGCAATTTGGTTGAATTATAGTCCATTACACATAATTACTTACCCACTCTTTCGTACTTACTACATATTGACATATTGAACCATATTGGTTACAATGCTATCTTGCAACTTAATTACGGTAGGATGCGCGGGGATTCTTAATCGTAACAAATTCTACTTGTGTTCCCAGATTGTTCTTAATTGAATCTTAAGGATACTGCAGCCTAGAATCATTTCGAGACGCCTACGCTATTCGTTTATTCTTCTAAAGGATTCGTCGGAAATATTTCTATGGCTGCGTATCGTGCGTCATTATAGGGTTAAGTGGGAGCTCTCAGTAGCAAAAAGTCGTTTTGGTAATTGTCTCATCCTGAGTATCTCAAATAACACTTATTATTGCTTCCCGTATTATTAATCGCGGGTTACACGGTAGAAAATCTGCACTCTTGCTGTAGAATAACTCTTTCTAAAATTTAATGATTTGAGAAGTTCTTTGTTGTGGGTGATATAACAGATGGGGATTAATCAAGCTCAAATTCTAGAAATTGTGCAATGGCTATTAAAAGTTCATCAGTAAAATTGAAAGCCGAAAAGTTTTATTTTTTAAATTTTTTTCGAAGCCAAAATTGTCTATTTAAAGGCAATCTTCAGAAAGAAAAAAATTTGATGTGACTATAAATATATTCTGAAATGGAAACACACACAAAAAAAAAAGGTACATTCCGGTACATTTAGTTAAATTACAGGAAATTTTAAAGGAGTTTAATGAATGTTAAATATATGAAAAAAAGGAAACATTAGTAGTTTAACATACATGTGTAATGTTTAATCTAATAGATTAATGATTATTGTTTTTATTAATTAATTTATATTCATTAGATATATAAAAAGTAATAGAACGATACTGAAATTTAGAGCGTAAAATTACGTTGGAACCTTTAAATACAGTAAAATCAGATTTGATGAGTTATTTAAACTAAGGCACATGATTATAAACAAATTTGACCTTTAACTAAGCAATGTTTGGCGTAATTAGAAAAAGGTTCTACCTTAAACTTTGAGACATTATAATGGGATAAAAATGATTAAACCGATACTTTAAAACTCACTGTAAATCAAGCATTAGTTTGTTGTTTAAATAGGGGTAGTTTGATTACAAGAAATATTAAGGTAACATGTTTCAGTTATTTTTCCCATTTTGCCAAACTTGAATCTGTTAATGCTGATATTAACGAAGGTAAAGTCAGGAATAAATTTTTATTTCTCATTTAAATGTATTAATATCAATACTATATCTTTCAAACATTCCCCTTAATATGTATTCATTAATTGGATAATATATTAGGGAAAGTAAAAGTCAAGTTGCTGTTAATCTCTCTCTCCAGTATTTAATTACAATATACTTCAGCTTACTATTTCCTTTTCAAATAAACGAATAAGGATTAAAAACATTAGCCCTGCCAGATATTCATTATCGACTTACTCATGAAATGCAAATCACAGAATGTCTAAAAATAGAATAAATACTGTTGAAATCATTATAATATGCTATAATGATCTTTCCCCAAAAGGTCACTTTGCAGAAGAATGAAAAATTTATTTCGGGAATCAAATTCCTGGATTTCTAAATTGGAAATAATGAGGAGTTCAGAGGTAAGATAATTAATTGGAGTAAAATATATTATTTTAAATAATAATGATTTGAAGTCTATTCCTAATTGGATAGCAGCAGAACAGCGTCACCCTTGTTTACGAAACATATCCTTTACAATTTATTGCAAGAAGATTGTCGCACGTCACAATTGATTAAAGTAATCTTCAGTAATTATGGAGCAAATATTTCTTAAATATTTATTTAATCGCCAGGGTTTTCTGCTGAAGACATAACCACGAAAATAGCATAATTTTTATTTTCCTTTTATTAATATTTCCAAAATGCTCATTAAAATTTAAAACTTTATTTTAGAGTTGTTTCATTATTAATGATGTTTTGGATTCATTAATTCTTGATAATTATTCGAATGGATTTATTTCTGTCGGAAGCTACTGAAATTGCTCTTTTTCATTGTCCTTCTTCCAATTATTTAAATACTATCTATATATCGTCGGTCTAATTATCAGACTGCATAACTCCATCTGGGATGCTAATTTGATACAGTACGCCAAGTTGTTGTTTATGTTTGCCAAGATAGGCGATAATATTACAATATGGTTTTGATATTTTTATCGTGCGATAATGTGGTTGCCATGGGGATAACGTATATTAGTGTTAGTTTTTTATTTTGGTTGTTTTTTTCCGCGGGATCTCTGCTCAGCAAAAGGAACACATTGCTACAAATTTTGTGTAATGAAAGCTTTAAATAGTGTAAATAATTTATATCTGGAAGTGTAATAGTACATTAATATCACTTTCTGTTGTATTTATTTTATGTTAAAATCTTGCCACCACCTCTCCCTTCGAAATCTAGTTTTATTATGAAATAAAAAAAGTATTAATTACACTGATCGAGGAATAAATTAAAAGCGGAGAGCACAATGAGGCATGGTGTAGACTAAACAAAAGGATTAAGGAATCGCGCCAAAAAACGCTTGGCGCGTTGCATTCCTATATCAAATCAGTTACACCGGTGGAGTTACGCAGTCTGATAACTAGGCCGACGGTATGCAAAATTTTGCTGCAAATAATAAATAATTTTTGGTTAGAATCAAAGTTCAGAAATACGTTTTCTCCCTGAACTTCCTTCATTTTCTAAATTTATCAACTGTTGTTAATTTAAATTATTGATTGAGAGAGAAATTTAATATACGCATGAGTTCAAAGTATTTTTAAGATTAAAAGCATAAACAGGCGATATACGCCGAACGATGCAATTATTTGCCTCTTAATTCGAAGTACCAACATCTTCACGATGTCTACAAATAATTAGCGGTTTTTTTTCCAATAAAAAATAACAGAATAGCGTTGAAAGAAACCATCATACAATTTTATTTTTAAAAGTTTATTTTGCTTAGGTGAGAAGAAAAATTATTTATCTCGAGTTGCTTCTAGGAAAAAATGCAAATAAACAACAAATAAAGAAAGATACAAACAAAGTCTTATTTTCCTAACAGCGGATTGGTAAGACTCCCAAGAGTATATAAAAAATACTGGTTAACATTCAGTATTCGGATACTAACACTTTTTTATATATAAAGTATTTATAACATGTACAATGTTGCTGGAAATGAGAAACTTTGTATTATTAAGTTATTTATTTATTTATTTCATTTTTGCTCTTTCATTGAACTGTTTTTATTCATGTGAAGATGGTTACATTGTTTTCATTTAAATAAAGTATTTTTTATTTATTAATCTTTTTTGTAAATTAGACTACAAATTAATGTTTCTTTCAGTTCATTTTCTTAATATGTAATAAAGTATATAAAAGGATCTTATTGAACATAAATGTGGTAGAAATAAGCTCCTTTCTCTATTTAGTGTTTCTTTTTGTTTAATAACTTATATAATAAGTTTGTATTATATAAGTATTATTTGTTTTTAGATATAAGAGTATTTCCTGTTTTAAGAATAATTCTCAGCTGACATGCATGAATATATTATAAATTTATTTCAGATGCTGTAAAAATAGCTTATGTAACATTAATTAAAATGTAAATATCTATAAGTGTAATGGAGATTCATTCAAAAGGTTATTTAAGACTGACTTCTATATATATATTGCATCAAATTGTGTGTGGTTGGAAACTTATTATTTTCATCCCTAACTCTTTAACAAATGTATTTTAACATGATAATTAGATAATAAAAATTCTTCATACAATTTGATTGCTTTAAAAGGGCTCATCGCAGTTGGTCTATCACTGAACTTATTGTTTGTTTGATATAAATCCCTCTCTCTCTCTCTCTATATATATATATAGTATGTAAATTTACGGACTCAAGTAATTCCTGTTTATATTCCTTGGAATCTTAGAAGCTTCTCTTTAATTAAATTTTATACTATAAGACCTCTCACATAAAACTGTACTTTATTTAATATCTGGTAATTGTAGTAATTTAAATGCAATGTGAAAAGCACAACTTTTAATAGACAACAAAGAGGAAAAAACTACTACTCACAAAAAAATTTAGAAATTTTACTTTCAGAAGTGGAACTTTTCTGTAGCACGAAAAGAAACAAAAATGAAGTTTCATAAAATGAATGGTTGTAATAACAGTATGTATTTCAAATTTATCGATTATTTAGTTATAATACATATGAGGAAGAAAGAGAAGGAAAACTCGTATGTGTTTTACTGTTATTTACAAATAATAATTAATTCAACAAGTTATTACACATTGGTAGTAGATTTCATTATAATTAAGATTTTTTAAAAAAACTATAATGGTTAAAATATAGCGACAGTAATTTAAATCACGTTAATTAAAGAGATGAATTCTTTTAAGGAACGCACACACAATTACTTCATATGTGGTAAAAAAATGTGTAAACCAAGTATTGCTGTTATTTATTTTGAAAAAAATAAAACAGAGGAAAATTTTAAGAGCATTCTATGGTAAACTTATTATTTAATATAAAATATATTTTTTAAGTACATAACATTATAAATTACTCTATTATTCAATACAAGTCTAATTTCACTATGGAAGTGTTGTACTTATGTTTTTATATTATGTTTATATATATTATGAAGTGTTGCACTTATATTTTCATTATTTATTAAGACACCAGACACTGGTTTAACACAAAATCTCTGTTTCCAAAAATGGTGTTATCAAATGAGCTTCATTTCAATCGTTAAATTTGTGACAACTCGCTAATTTCTGCTAGTAAATATTTAGGGAAAATGAGTCTCGTACCTTTTAACATCGAACGATAGTCTACTATTAAAAACAAATGCGAAGTATGTAATACATTTTAAACAAGTATTATAAAAAAATGTATTTCATTTCCTATTTAGGTCAACAAAGAAAAATTTTATTTTAGTTTCTTTTATTAAATTGTCACAATTAATATAAATATGTATATATATACATATGACAAATTGCAATATTAAGTGAAAAAATAGAAAGCGATTTCTTACGCAATTTTCCATTTTCCTTTCTGTATATGATACTGAACTATTTTTTTGTTTGTTACTATTTATTCATTAGTTAAACTTAGTTATTCTAATAAAATAATATAGTAAAAAAGAAATCACATTCTCAGAAATTAGGTCATCCCAGGTAGGATTTGAATCCACGACCTTTGGATTATAAGTCCAACGCGCTATCCATTGCGCTACAGGGACACAATGAGCGATTTTCCTTTTTATATATGTTGTTGGACTATTATTTTTGTTTGTTACTATTTATTATTTTTTTAATTTAATTAATGAATTAATATTTGTAAAAACTGTATTAACATCAAGTGTCATCCACTACAAGTTTAAAAAATGTATTTGAACTTGAATGGATGAATAGAAAGTATTTTATTAACGATTGAAAATTTGAACAAGATAGATATATATATATATAGTAATATAAAATAAAAGTGAAGAAGTACTAGAACCTACAGTGCTAAAGCAGGAAGAAATTGGAATTCACCAGACACAACAAATGTAGATACAAAAAAGTCTTTGGACTAAACTGGAGACCTATTATGATTTCTAAAGCTGTCGCTGAATTAGGCCAGAGAATAAGGGTTAGCAATGCCTTATGGATCCAACCTTCCCCGTACAGCAGAAACTTTCGACATAATAGGGGGGGGGGGAACCAAGTTGAAAAGTTAAGCCCAATACAACACGTGGAAGAAAAACCTGATAATATATTAAAATGAAGCTAAAAAAGAGAACAATAATGAATGTCTCAAGGAGAGGAATAATAATAATAAAATTAAAAAAATAATAATAAAATAAAAAAAAATAAATTAAAAAAAAACAAACAAAAACTTACGTGTAAAATAATTACTGGAAATCGAAAATTCAACCTTCCACAATAAGCTCCCAACGCGAAATAACGTAAAAGAATTGAAACGACTATTCGAGAAGGAAAAATCGTGGAGGGAGAGTGTGAACTAATAGTAGGAGTTGAAAAAGTACCATTCTGATTGGTCAATTTTCTTCTTTAAAAAATCTACCTTAAGTGTTCTTTTTCATTTTAAGAAATAATCTCGACTATTCGTCTTACTCAGACAATAAACGATTTGTAAAAACAAATCTCTTCCATGAAAATATATATGTACGCTAAAACTAAATATTAAAATAAAACAAATATATTTATCAGGGTGTAGCTCTACTTCGATATAAGAACAGCATGAACACGTTTTTGTTCTTGACCAAGATAGTAAGAAAACTAGTCTTAGCTTCATAGTATTGCTCGCAACCATGAAAAATATTGTTTACTATTATTTTTACCTCTAATATGGAGAAGAAAATCAGATAGATCACAAGGCCGAAAGTTTTCCCTCCTTTGATACCGCATTGACCTCTCAAAATCTTAGGGCAAAGCGAAGGAGAATGGAAGTCCATATTTCTTCACTCATTCTTTATGAAGGTGTTGAGAAATGCGTGAGAATTCATGACATGGTTACGCTTCATTTAAAAAGAAAGGACAATATAGGTCAAGGCAACAAGATATTTCGATATTTTTTTTAGTTTTTTTGAAACATTTATCAACTTATTTTTATTTTCTCCTTTAATCTTCAATGAGATTTTCTCAAATTTAAAAATAAAATGTTTCTTTGTGGATGATTTATTTAATGTAGTGCGATAGAAAAATGCAAGAAACTAGTGAAATTAGTGAAATAAAAATTGAATCTTATAAAATTAGAAAATAGGAAACAGAGCGAAAGATAAAAAGGAGATGATAGATAAAATGTGTGTTGCTTTACTACATATCATACTAATATTGAAATAATCTATATAGAAAAAATAGTTTATCTGTGTGTGTGGTTTTCTCGAAATACTGCTACTACATTAATACTGGAAAGATATATTGATATCTGACACGAATCAAACTAATTGAATAGAATAGCGATAAATGATCTTAGGATTAAATATTTAATGAATTTATTTGTAAGTCTTAAGTTGCTACTGATAAAATCTTGTGAACTTTCGAGAATCTACGGTTTATATCAAAGGAGAGGTTTATAGGAATAAATAAAAAAAATATCCTTTGGAGTATCCTTTTCCCAAGTATTTTATCCCCTATTTCCTTAATTATGTTCTAGTACTATTAAAAAAAGTTCAGAGACATCTTTCATATTTATAAATAAATAAATAAAATAAAAATAAATAAATATATATATATAAAAAACCCAAGATAAATTTAAAAATCGTAACCTTTTAGTCGGAGAATTGCGAATTTGATGCTCTGTAATACTAGAACGTATAATGCGCGATAATGGAGGATGGTATTGAAAATTAAATCAAAAAAGTCTTAAAAATGTTTTGCAGAGCGTACGTTTAGTAAGTAACATACCTGTCTGAGAACCATTCTTTTCCTTTAACCACGAATCATGATTACAATCGCAAATAGCTTGCTGCACATGACTGATTGATTGTTTTATTATTATTGCGCTTCGAAGTTACATGAGATGTATAAAGGACAGAGACCTAGTAATTTTCAACCACAGTCAATCGATGAGGATGACACCGGAGCTGCATCCAAGGTCCCTAACTATCAAATTACGCCAATGTGATGATTTCAAGCCTCTACAAATTTATCGTACATCAGTCCCTCAACACGGTGAGATTTCAGTGGCTCCAGAATCGAAGTCAGTTCCTGTCAAATCGAGTCCACAGCTGTACAGATACAACACCGATCACGAATTCATGACCATGACCACACTGATGTCGTGGTCATATCTTGATGTGAAACTCTTATGGCGTATACTGACTAACTTTATCATAATTAAACCATATTTCCCTAATCCAAAACATTACCCTTGG
>BMAV01022690.1:263947-279597 GCA_019973955.1 Trichonephila inaurata madagascariensis
GGAATGAATTGAAACAAAAAATAGGAATGAAACTTACTATTTATAAATTTAAAACGAATTATTTTATTTTTTCTTCTAAACTAAACTTAAAAGTGTTGCTTTTCCCGGCATTTCTTTCTTTTTCAAATAAGACTTTAAGATAGATTACAGTTTTATTTTATTGTTTCTTCTACGTTGAACTTAAGAACGTTGTTTTTACCAGATTCGTTTTCAGAGAGAAGTAACTCTATTTTTCAATTTTTTCTCACGGAAAACTCAGATTCAATTAGATTTATTTTTGTTCAGGTTTTCTATAAAGAATGCAAACACGTAATCTATTAAAAAGTAATTAATGTAAAACTATGGTGATCTATAAATAGGATTTAAGTCATGATGTACACCATACCTTTCATGCATTTTTATATAAAAGTTGGCACATATTTTACTTCTGATATAAAACTTATTTATTAATTTGACACAATAATAATTTAGGTATTTCCTCCTCAAAAAAGATAAAATTACATAATTATTTTAAAACTAATTTTTTTTTTGGATAAACTCTAATCAGCGATTGCTTTAGGCGATGAAGTTAGTAAATGTTTTCAACGTCAGATTCACAGGGATCACACCTGAACTGATATCATACTACCCAACTTTTCGTGTTAAGCTGAGAAATTTTTATTTTTAAGATAGAGAAACAAAGAAAAAACATTGAGATCCAATGCTTATTATCATTAATATGAATTGTGTAGGGTATAACTCCCTTATATATATTTACTTTTTGAAAATCTTGATTTAAAAAATTATTTTATTTAATTATTTAATGAAATATAAGAGATATTTTTTTTTATAATTCTATCTAGACATACACAGTTTCTATTTCAAAATGTTTCATCATACACCTTTGGAAGTTCTTAAGGTATCCGACTACGTTCGGAACCGTGATTTTGCAAAAGCGCGTAAATGGATAACATTTATGATATTTAGTGTCACTTAGATTAGAATACATGTATACAATTGTTTTAAGGACATTATGACAAAAAAAATTATTTAAATACAATATTTTGGCAAAAAATTAACTTAGAATAACCTTTTTTCCAAATGTTCTCCTTTTGTAAAAAATGCTTCTATTGTATTAATATTTTGCCTGTATTCCGCTCAGACCTCTGTACAGAGGCTCAACTAGAATTTTTGAAATGCATAACTCGGAAGTGGGTTTATCCATGTTTTACGAAAACAGAAGGGAGAAATTTTAAGAAAATACGCCGATAATTATTTCAAATGGTTGTAACTGTGAAAATAATTTGATTTTTTTATAAATCATAGTTGAGCCTCTGTACAGAGGTCTGATCTATAGACAGGCAAAATATTAATACAATAGAAGCATTTTTTACAAAAAGAGGACATTTGGAAAAAAGGTTATTCTAAGTTAATTTTTTGCCAAAATATTGTATTTAAATAATTTTTTTTTGTCATAATGTCCTAAAAAAATGGATACATGTAGTCTAATCTAAATAACACTAAATATCATGAAAATTATCCATTTATGCGCTTTTTTAAAATCAGGGTTCCGAACGTAGTCGGATACCTTAAGTAAAGAATGCACCATATTTCTTTTCCATCTTTCCTCTTCCCTTTTTTCAATGTTATAGGATTAAACCAAACCTTATCCTTCTAAAGTTGTGTCAAACATTTTCTGCCTACATGCTAAGCAAATAAGAAAAGTATAGAGAGCCAATATTTTCTTCTTGTAGGAATCATTTCAGGTTGTTACTTATTTTTTTTCGGAAACGAATCCAAGATTTCACTGTGACTTACGTAGCTGGTATCCGATGGCTTGAAGTGGGAGTAACAAACTGATCTTGAAAAGATGCTCGTTTCTTGCATGGCAATGACCATAAAAAGGAGTCACCTCATTTTAGATCCAACACTCGTAAATCTTTCCGGAAGACGCAAGAAGTGACCTCAAACTTACTCATTTTAAACCAGAGAAAGCTGAGAGTGGCTTATGCACTTTTAAATTTACAACTCAAGAAGTGAATAACCTCTTAACTTTCGTCATCAAGTCACCATTCGACGTTGACTGATGAGGATGAATGTCGAGAATTATTAATTGTAGTGAAATTGCTTTAAATCTGGAGTGCATTTTTAAGATACTTTGCTTATACTACTTGAATAATTGTTACTTCAACGATAAAAAGCCCAAAGGATTTTTTACTATCGCATTTTAATTATTTTTAATGTAAAATGTTTATAATATATACTGAACATATTACTTATCCTCACAAAATAACTTACATTACTTTTATCCTCACAAAATAACTTACATTACTTATGTCATATATAACTTACATCACAAAAATAATCAAGAAATAAAGTTATAATATCTGGAATTATTTTTATTAAGTTTATTTTATGAATAATATTTTAATGATACTGTATTATAAAAGTTCGTTCAAAATAATATCTTTAACAAGCCTCATTTTCGTAAGAAAAAGAAATACTGAAAATATTAAAATCTTTTAAAATTGAAGGGAAAACTTGAAAATTTCACTCTTTCTGAAAGGTATATCATTTCGAAAAATTAATATTCGTAAGTCTTTCTCAAAACACATATAATAAAGATAGATTGAAATATCTTAAGAATACTCAGAATCAACCATCAATATCATAGATAACTGTTATTTCTTGAAATAATAAATTTTGATAATTCTTGGAGTAGTGAATCCTTTTAAATATTAATTTATTCACAGAAGAAAGAAGCAAAATTCAATAATTATGAATTACACAGTTAAAGAACTAATTTTAGAATCAGACAAGAATGCAATTAAACATATACTATGCATATTATTTAGGTAAGAGGATTCAGCTTAATTTACTTGAGCCTCTAAAGTAATTCAATAATCAGAATCTAATTGTTATAAAAATAAAAATACACTTTAGTGCCTATTTAACGGATTCTATTGATTATTACATAATTATATATGAAAGGCCAATTTTCTGATCTTCTGAGTTAGTTGAATACTTGAAGCAATATAATAAAATTTGTTATGCATAACATCCATAGTTTATATTTACATAACATAATTAGTAATTACAATCTAAAAGGTGTGTCTGTTTATACACATACAAACAATAATTTCTAAATGAGACTTTCCTTTCAATCTAGTGCCTTTAGGGTGAAGTGTTTTTTTATTAGAAGATATATTTCAGCTGAATAACAATACAATCAATTCAAAACATTAAGTATAACAGAACTATTATTTTAACGCTTTTTTTATTTAACTGCAGACGTGTACTTTTAAGCAATGGTGCAATATTTAAATATGTTCTTCAACAAAAATAAAAAGGTTAAAACAACTTAAGACTTTATTTCATTTGAACATTTACTACTTTAATTAAATTTGCAAAAAAGCCGTTTTAAATTTAGTGACATTAGGCTTTAATCTTTAAATTTAAAATGTTTTTGTAAAAGAAATCCTTTTTGAGGATAATTTACGTTGGAAATAAACGTTATATTTTTTATCTGACCTGTTTGCAAGAGCAATGAAGTGTTAAAAACAAAAAAACTGTTGGAAATCTTAAAACACCTCTAAAAGAATATAAATGCTGAAATTCCGTTCCAGTGATTTACGAATGTTGTCAATTTTCCATTAAAAACAGGATTTCAAATAGTACTGATTAAAATTTACATTATGCTTCGCAAGTAGAAGGCCGAAAAAATAAAATCCTCTTTACATTAAAAAAAGATCCTTTTATATATAAAGGGAATATATATCCTACATCAAAGAATAATGTCTAACAAAATTATAAAATACACACACACACACACACACATATATATATATTAATGGAAAACATTTTATGCGATAAAATAGTTAAAAAATCAATTTCAAAACCTTTAGAGAATGTTTTAAAATTGGTTTAAACATTGAAATTCCATTAAAGTTTTAAATATTTTATACAAAGACCCCAATAAAATTAAAAGCCTGATTCGGAAGTGTGAAAATAAAGCTCTTTTGGTTGTTCCAAAAAATTGTTCCATTAAGATTTATCTCTTAATGAATGTAAAATTCGTTCTACCTGGGACTTATAGAAAAAAGATTTAGGCTCACTGTAAAATAATTGTTGGCAAAAACGGTCTAAAGAGCTTGTCGTAAAAAAAAGATATCAGAAAGATTTAAAAAACATTTTAAATACTTAAGAATCTTATAAAAACAGCATTGATTTTGTGTGTTTCTAGTCTCTATCGAAGCAATTAGCACCGTAAGTGATAAATGCTGTCATAGTTACAATCATTTAACTTATTTATTTCTACATTAGTTTGACTAAGAAAATACTATTCATATTTAAATAAAATACTTAGAATTTTCACTTCCTCGAAATTGATCTCTAAATGTTCCCAGAAAAACATCTGAGAGCAAAGAATTATGATTCTTTCAAAGAAACTAACTCTTTCAAACCAACGTCACGCGTAGATCACAAGAAGCACGCGTAAGGCCAAACAGAGCCTGTATGGAGGCCACATTCTCAATGTTGGGCATCAATATGTCGAGCTTAAAAAAAACAACTTGCAGATCGGGAGAAGAGCAAATGAATGAGGAAACGGAATTGACTGGAATATCGGGTGTGGTGCATAATTACGACCTGTCCTTGAAGCGGTCACTGTCACCACAGAATACGTCCGCAACTTCAGGGCATACATAAACAAGAAAAGAGAAAGAAAAGTAGATACAACACATAACAATCGATAATAGTAATTTGTATTTTAAAATAGTGGCTTTGGTGCGAATAAATAAATCGTTGTAGACGAATTGAATGTTTTAAAAGGTTTGAGGTCTTATCGTTTAAATGGGTTAATTATTTTGTTTCGATTTATTTTTTAACAAGCATAATTTAAATTGTCACTGCTGTATATTTAGTGACCTTATTTTATTACCAGCCTGACACCGTTTTATAAATACTTACGGGAAAAAACTATATTTTTACTCTGAACTAGCAAGGTAGTCCATATATTTAAAAAAAATACATACCTGTGATATGATTTGAAAAAGGGGGGGGGGGATATTTTTAAACTTCTGCAGACTTTTTTTAAAATTTCTTAAATGTGATAAAAAATTCTACTGGGACTAAACATTAACTGGTCAAGTGATTTAAAATATATATATATATATATGTTAAAAGATACAATACTTGCTATTTTATGTGTGAGTTACCTTTTTCTTCAATATATTAGAGAGTATTTAAGCATTTCCTAAGACATTAATTCCACCAGGATTAATTCCATTTGTTCTTGAACTAATTTCAGGGTCATAATTTGGGCTTCATGTACCAATAATTTGTAGAATATCAGAAATGAATTCAAAATTCAATTGTTTATTAATAAGCAATTCCTTCAGTTGTACGTAATTGAAAATCTACACAATTCTTACCATACGAATACCTCAGTAAAAAAGTGAAAAAATCTATGTGGAGTTAATTAATTTTTAATGATTTATATACAGTGGGCCACAAAAGTGTTCGTACATTTGCAATTTCTAACAAAATTTAATGTTTTCGACTAATAAAAATTAATATATTGTAATTGTAATTTTTTTATATCTGTAACTTGTTCTTAATGGAATGACGTAATTAAGTTTTTAAAAATAGTGTAATTATTTTTTAAAAAAATTAATAATCAAAAAGCTACTAAAAATTACGCCACAAAAGTCTTCGTACACTTAACAAAAATCTCAACTTTAGCTTTAAATATTATATTTCTTTCTTAATTTAATACTTAGTAGGATATGTTTTAGTGCCCACAACCACTTCTAAGCATCTTGGTATAGATTTAATCAGTTTTTTGTAATTTCTGCATCGATTTTCCTCCATTCTTCTGTGATTATTGTTTTTACTTCGCATTTTGTGTTTATTTGTCATGTTTTCTTGTTTTTTACATAAAAATCTCACCAAATATGTTCTACTGGGCTAAATAAAGTGATTGAGGAGGTGTTTTCATAATTTGGGGACAGTTATAGAGACACCAATGGCGTACATTGAGATCAGTGCGCTTGGCCTCATTACCCTGTTAAAAAATGAAGTCGTCTCCAATATCCAAATTTCACTCGGATAATTTAAAATTTCTCTTTAAAATATTTCAATAGAGCTCATGATTTACAATACCATCAAAAAATACCAAATTACCTAATTCTGAGGCCAATTTACACCCCCACGCCAAAACACATTCACTTCAATGCTAAAGAATGGAGGTGGAGGACTTCTTGTTCCACATAAATTCATCGGATTAAACTCCTTACTTTTTCATTTACAAGCTATTATAGACCCATCAGAACCAAAAATGTTGAATTATCTGCCATTCCAATCAATTTTCTGACAATTCTGAATTTTCTGAGACTTAATCCCAAGAATCTAGTTGGATGAATAAAACATGAAGGTGGAAGTGTCCTTGCGTGGGGGTGTTAATCGGCCATAGAATTAGGTAATTTGGTATTTTTTGTTGATATTGGGAATCATGAGCTCTATTTAAATATTTTAAAGTGAAATTTTAAATTATCCGCCCAAAATTTGGATAATGGAAACGACTTCATTTTTTAACAGGGTAATGAGGCCAAGCGCACTGCTCTCAATGTACGCCATTGGTGTCTCTATAACTGTCCCCAAATTATGAAAACACCTCCTCAATCACTTTATTTAGCCCAGTAGAACATATTTGGTGAGATTTTTATGTAAAAAACAATAAAACATGACAAATATACACAAAATGTGAAGTAAAAACAATAATCACCGAAGAATGGAGGAAAATCGATGCAGAAATTACAAAAAACTGATTAAATCTATACCAAGATGCTTAAAAGTGGTTGTAGACACTAAAACCTATCCTACTAAGTACTAAATTAAGAAAGAAATATAATATTTAAAGCTAAGTTGAGATTTTTGTTAAGTGTACGAAGACTTTTGTGGCGTAATTTTTTAGTAGCTTTTTGATTATTAATTTTTTAAAAAAATAGAGTTACACTATTTTTAAAAAATTAATTATGTCATTCCATTAAGAACAAGTTACAGATATCATAAAAAAATTACAATTACAATATATTAATTTTTACTAGTCGAAAACATTACATTTTATAAGAAATTGCAAGTGTACGAACACCTTTGTGGCCCATTGTATATAAACTCTCTCTCTCTCTCTCTCTATCTATATATATATATATAGAACGATTTCATTAAAACATTTTACCTGGAAAATATTTTATATTGTTGCAGTCGTTGAAGGACTAATGAGAAGACTGCTTAGTATTTTAATTATGCATTAATTGATTTTAAACTATATAAAAAGGAGACACAAAGAGCACAACTTAAATATGCGTGAATAGACGAAAGTACTTAAAAGCGTTCTTTGTTTGTTTCGGAGATCTCAGCTTTTAGGATCCGTTAATGACTTTTGCGATTAGTAGGAAAGGCGGATGATGCAATATTGCATCATCTTGTTTTGAAAAGAGTGAACGTTGTAGTTTTGAGGAGATAAAGTTGTGGTAAAAAGGGTACTTCTCGTTAATCCGGCGCATAATGCGCAGTTTGAAAACAATAGATAAAAACGAAATTTATGAGAGTGCGTTATACGCCGGGTATAAAAATGAGAGGATTGAGAGAAAAATAAAAAAAGGTGTGCATAGAAAAAAAATTAGTCTTCTACATAAATTAAAATGCTATTTATTAAAAAGAAATGGCATTCCTTGTGAACTTAAAGAGTTGTGGTTCTAGAAGTATACTATTTTTTTCAAACTTGTAACAATAACTCGAATAAATGACTTTAAAACTTAAGAGCATTACACACGTATATTTCAGGTTTCTACGTAAAAAAGGGGATGCGTGCGTGTTATACGGCGAATATAACTAAAAATTAAAGATTACGGCTTGAAAGTATAGGTGCGCGTTATAAGCCGGATTTTACGGTAAATAAAACCCCTCAAGAGAACATTGAATGGCGAATTATTACATATTCATTTATATAGAGAGAGTTAGAGAGAGAGATATCGTTTACACAATAGCAACAATTACTTAAGATCACACATCTGTCAGCGATTTAATTAAAAGACTAATAAAGATAAGTCTTCATGGAACTAGCATTTCAACGTTCATTAAGTATTTGTTACCAAATAATTGACAAGTAACCAACTTAGAGAAATTGTGTGAAAGGTGTACATTTACAGTCACGTAGCTTCAATAAAGGGGATACAATAAGGTTCTTTCCAACTTTAAATAGAACATATATGAATGTCTTACCTTCCCTCCGTGTTCTAAAAAAGAATTGCTGGAGTTGAAGCAGGGTTTCAAAAATGGATGTGGGAAATTTGTCTTTACATTTGAATGGAATATTTCAGTTTGAGGTATCCGACTACGTTCGGAACATTGCTTTTAAAAATAAATGGATAATTTTCATGATATTTAGTGTCCCTTAGATTAGAATACATGTATAAAATTGTTTTAAGGATATTTTGACAAAAAATTAACTTAGAATAACCTTTTTTCAAAATGTTCTTTTATAAGAAATGCTTCTAAAATAATAATATTTTGTGTGTGTGTGTGTGCTTATATGAAGTAAAGACTTCTCCAGAGAGTCTGAACTAGAATTTTTGAAAAATTCACATTATTTTCAGTTTTAATCATTTGAAATAATTATCAGCGTTTTTTTTTTTTTTTTAAATTTTTCCCCTCTGTTGTCGTAAAACATGGATAAACCCACTTCTAAGTTATATATTTTAAAAATTCTAGTTGAGCCTCTGTAGAGAGGTCTGAGTTATATACAGGCAAAATATTATTATAATAGAAGCATTTTTCACAAAAGGAGAATATTTTGAAAATGGGTCATTCTATGTTCATTTTTTGTCAAAATATTGTACTTAAATAATTTTTTATTGTAATACTATTCTTAAAGCAATTTTATATATATTTTCTAATCCAAGTGACACTAAATATCATAAATATTATCCATTTATACTCTTTTGCAAAATCACGGTTTCGAACATAGTCGGATACCTTAACTATCTTATTCGTGAAGCATTTAAGGGGAAGGTAAAATTTGATGAATAACAATATTAAAGTGTGATACTTTAATAATCTAAAATACTTTTCCGTGAATTTGCAAAATATAGCCGATTAAAAATTTACAAGGATATTACTCGAAAAAATTTAAATTTAATCTGTGGATAATACAAATATAAGGGAAATAATTTAAATTTTCTTGGAAAATGTTACCTAAAATAGAAACGCAAGAGAATTTAAATTGAAAATTATCCGTATTTTCTATCGACTAAATATTCTAATACCATTTAATACATTTCACAGAACTGACTTTATTTTGGCAAATATTGGCTTTAGAAAATATTTCCCATGAAAGGGGAGAATTAACGGGGGGGGGGGAGTTGAACAATCGATATTTAAATTTGTTTCACAGTTCCACCCTCTCCTTTAATATTCCAATACAGATTATTATATTCTAAGACATAATTCATTATGTTGTCGCAAGATTTTGTCGAAGCTTAACATTTACCAAAATGTCACTAAACATTTTTCGTTTTTATTCATTAAATGATTCTAGTTGATGTAGAGTAAAATTTCCACTGTAACTTCATTTGGTTCTTTGTTTAAGGCCTGTAAGGTATATTAAAATAATAATCATTTATCAAAGGAAAAGAATTGTAACGAAGCCATGTACTTTTTAAAAAAATAACATACTCGTTTTAGTGGAACAAAAATAGTTAATCTGAGCACTCGGTTATAAAAGTTTTGATACATGAATCTTAAAAATATCAAAAATATTTTGAACCAACCTAATTTAGCAATTATAAGTTTTATCCAAAATTATTTAATGCAAGGGTAAGCAATAGAGAAATCAAAGGAGATTTTTTTTATCTCTGATAAAGAAATAAATGTTTTTACATATTATACCATGCTCTTCAATTTCAATTTTTTTTGCAAATTGTTCAAAAAATTCTGTTTATATCATAATAAAATGTATAATTTTAGAGTGATTATATAATACTAATAACAACAACAATGATAATTTATGTTATTATGATAAAACGCGCACATATTTCTTTCTTCAAAATCTGAACAGTTCTTGCAAAGTCATGAATTTTTCATGTTCTCGTCATTTTTTCATGAGGCACACAATGACTGGAATTATTTTAATTTCCTCAACTTATATAAAACTGTGAATGTGCTTATTTCAATCATATATTTTATGTTGATGAATTTCATGGTACCTAACTCTAAAATATTAATAAATTATTATAATAAAACGTATTATCAATTAACTAAACTATGAATAAGTTCCTTTAGCTAATGCAATTATTGATTGATTATTAACGTAGCACTGTTTAGCTACACGAGGGCTTTTGGCGACGGACCAGGCAATTTTGAGCCATGGTCAAGTGACGTGGACAACACCTGAGCTGGCACCCCCTCTCCTAACTACCACACCACACCAACGGGAGGACGTTTCAGCTCTCGACAGATTTAACGTGCATCGCTGCCCTACACGGCGGGTCTTTAGTGGTACTGGGCTCGAACTCGTGACAAGGCAAGCCACGGTCCGATACCACTCGGCTACCACTGCCACAGCTAATGCAATAAGTCATCCTAATTGATAAAAATGTATTAATACGGCAAAATAAATGTATTCCTTTACAAATACGTAAATGAAAGAAAGGAAATGAAAAACACATAGAATCGAAACTTCAAAAAATTGTATGAGTATAATTAATCAGGATAGTCATACTTAAAATTAACTTTATAGAAAATTATCAATATTAAGAATACAAATGAATATATATATATATATATATATATATATATATATATATATATACACCGATTTTGGAGATAAGAGTATAAATTGTTTTATAAGTTCTCATCAGTGTCACATTGAGTAATTTTCAGCAGTGCTTTAATTTCTTATTTATTTTTAAAACTCTTTTGTGAATCATGTATAAGTGAAACCTTTAAAAGTCTTGACACATTATCATTTTTTAAATACATATTTCATAGGAGAGGCACAAAAGCTTTAAAAAACAATATGCATTTTAAAATAAGAATCGATATTTTATACATTATACCCTAAAAGTTTTCACGGATTGAAATTTTATGATGCTTCCAATTTTTTAAAAATAGTATGCTGTTGTTGTTAAGGATGAAAGGTCTACTTTTCACTTAAGGTCTATGTAACTCTGCCAACATCCTGAGATTACTTTAATAAATTCCTACATTTAGTAGGCACATATAAACATCCACGTATTCCTTTTCATGCTTTTCTTTTCTGTTTATAGAACAAGAATATTTTAGGTTTTTTCACTGTGTTATACTACTAGAGCCAAATTTTATTTTACTGCTTTCACCATATTTTGAAAGATTATTCACATATTTTACCCGATACAGTCGTTTCTTGGAATTTATATCTTTGTGTTCTACTTAAATATTCAATTATATTTTACTTTCTTTTAAATAATAAGTATTATAGGATGTATAAAAACACTTGTTTCAGAATATTTAAAAATATTTTTGGAGAATAAATTTCTTTTTTATTTTTCAGCAGCGTCTGAATTTAAATATTTTCGTGTGTGTACCAAACTTTATTCACAAGTTGTTTTTACTATTGGTATACAAATGTAACTTTATATCTCTCTTATTCACAAAGTGTCATTTCTGAAATTTGTTGCAAGCTTGTTAGTCATTTTTCCTATTATTTTTTTCAACATATGTCCTACAGCTGTAAATGCCGTTTGTTCATATCATTCTAGAACTTTGTAAGTGTTAAAAGTTTTTGTAGAGAATTAAAATAGAGCATTTTAATTTTAACGCGGTTGAAACTCAAGTTAAAGATACATTTAAAAAAATGCTTTAAGCTTTGAAGGGCTTTTTTTATAAGTTGCGCTTAAAGCTTTAATTAAATATTATTAAAATATATCTTTCATTTACAGTATAGTACAGTACAAACAAATTCTAATATTAATGAATACTTAATAAAAATTTAAAAAAAAATTGGCAACAAAAATTGATTTAAAATGTATAATGTTATTTTAAGATGATTCATTGTTTTTTTAACGTAGAACATAGAAGAAATAACAAAATTGTTGGCAACGGAACTCGTAATCTTGAACTTCAGTCATGTGACATATGCGACACATATAAGTTAGCCTCCCACTCTCCATACCCCACCAACCTGAGGACTTAACCTACACGAATAGCCTTTATATATATATAAATAAGTACAAGGACTCGACAAAAATAACATCAACGAGCTCGCGCGATGATGACCATTTGGGTAGAGCGGCCATTACTTTGAATGGAAGATATGATTCTGTATACTTTCTTATTATATAGGGGCATTGCTTATAATTTCATCACGAAAAAAATTACTTGCTAAAAATATGTACTGAAGTTTTATAAGTTGTTAGAAATTTTTAGTTAATTTATAATCAAACAAATCATTTTATCTGTAATAACGAAAATATTTTCTTCACAGTAGTTCGAATTTTAAAAACCATAAGAAGTTATACAAAACAAAAAATAGTATAAGTTTTTTCCGCACTTGAAATGCATTTAATGCACCTAACGTAATATTAACTTTCTCGAATTTTTTTAAAAAAAGTTTTTTAATGAAAAGAGAAAAATAAATTAATTAAAAGAAAAAGTAATTACATGCGTTTGAATATTTGTTAATTTTCCTCTGTTTTAATCGCTAATTTGTTAATCCTCTTTTTTAATCGCACGAAAAACAATGATTTTCTTTCAATTTTTCTTAATGATTTATTTGTTAAAGATGAAAATCTCCTTTTGTTTGGTATCGCATTGGAAGCAATTTAAAATTTTTAGGGATGAAATATATTTTTCACACACACACAACATTCATAGTAAAATTCGGTTACTTTATTTTGCAAACATCTACACAATCCAGAGTCTTCGTACAACAGTCATCTTTTTTGTCTAACTCTATTATCGAAAAACAATTCTTTTTTTTTATTTTATTGAATAAAAACAGCTTGAAATTGCCATTTGACTTAGCTTAATAGAAACAGTAGACGACTAAATCATGAGCTAGTTAAAGTGCTTAAGTTACTTTACTCATTGTGTACTTTTTTCCCCAGAATGTCGCAAAGTCAATAATATTTTAAAATTGGTACTAATATATGCATTTCTATAGCGCAGCTGTGTTATGATCCGCAAACTATCTTGATGGAACAATTTCATTTTAATATCTTATGGCTGTCACATGATATATTCAATCAATTAAGTACATATAATCCCAGACAGCAAATATTTTCATTCCAAAATCTCGAATTTAAACTAATTGAAAGAACTAAAAGAAGTTTCATAACGTATTTATATTAAAAAAAAAATACACCATTCAAGAAAAAAAACCTGTACATTTTCTTATGGAAAGAAAAGCAATACCCGTACATCCACGTTAGAACAATAAATCTTTACTTTAAGATATATTTCATACCGCTACCAGTTGCCTAAAGAATTCCAAGTGTAAAGTTAATTAAACAAATAAATGATAGCAAATTGTTAATTTTAAGTTATATTTCCTCCAATTTGCTTTGATATCATTTTAAAAAACATTAATCCATCAAATAAAAATATTAATAATTCCAAAAGTGATTTATACTGCTTAGCGTATGTATGATACAAAAACAGAGCTTAGTTGTTTATATTTGCTTCAAGTTCTTGATTTTGACCCGTATATTTGATTTTGACCCGTATATATTACAAAAATTTGGAATGGCGCCCACACACACATACACATATTATATATATTTTAATCATTACATTTTTTATAAATATTCGCCGTTATACAAATCTTATATTTAACAAATTTTCCTTAATATGTAGTTTTATATTTTTTATGCTTTTTTTCCTATTATATTTGAAGGCAGATAAAATGATTAAGAAAACACTTTTTTAAAACAATCTTCGTACACAACATTGGGATTTTGGAATAAAAAAAAATAACCCTTTTATTTCTTTTGATGTTAGAAAAGAAATAAATTAAAAATTTACATTCCAAAAAAAAAAGAGCTTTTTACCTTAAAATTATAAAGCATGCATTCACTGATGCCTGTAATGTAAATTTCAGGGTCCTTTAAAATCATAGAGAATCTACATAATAATGAGAAGTTTTGGAATATGTGTGTGTGTGGCGAAATCTAATTTCATCTATTAGAAATAAAAATGTGCGCAGGCATATATTTTTCTTTACTTTAGAAAAAAATCAATCTCCATTTTTTTAAAAAAAATAGCGAACTATAAATATTAAGCAACTACTCTCACAAATAAAACTGGTGAACCTTGCATTAAATCGTAGACATACAGATAAACACAACACTTCGATTTCGACTAAAATATCATTAATTTTCTTTTGTGCACTTTCCGAAAGCTATGTGTACCAAATAAAATTAAATCCGAAATTGTAAGGTAATATGAGAGAATTTCCTTAAAAAAGTTAAATGAATTTATAATGTGTTTTCTAGGAAAAATACACTAAAATTGTTTATCTTTCTGAATAGCGCAACTTTCTTATTTTGTGTTAAACTTTTTCTTCTAACTAAATTTAATTTCTTAGAATATTTGGGGAGAAACTCGGATAATTGTTTTGAAGTTCTCACACCCTAATTTCAGTAATTTTATGTTTGTAATATATTAAATTTGTTTTTATAACGTTCATCGGGCTCTTCCTAGCATAGAAGCCTTTGAGTTCTTCAACCTCTTCTGAAGATACTTTTTTTTCCAATTTAATAGAGATAGTAACCAGTTTTTTATAAAAAAATAATTTGAAGATAAAGGTATGAGAAAAAATGATTTTCTTCTTTTTCTAGTAAAAGATTTTTCAAAACAACGATTTGAATCTGAGAGTCCTAATTATGCGTCCTGTGAATTTTTATAGTCAAAAATATAATTATTACAATATATGTTTGCAATTTCTTAGGTTTTTTTTAAGCAAGTAGATTTTTTTTAATGTGCACATTTTTTATTCTCGGCGAAGAAAAATTTAATGAATTCAAAACTTTTAAGCAAATTTAAGCCTTAAAATATAATTTTTTAAAACAATTTCAGGAAACGTGGATCCAATATTTAAGAATTTTCTAAGAAAATAAAAAATATAATAAACAAAAACATCCGTAAAAAATTATCATCCATTATTATCTGAATTGAAGATCTATGAAATAGTCCTATCATATGAGTTTTATATGAAATGAAAGTATCTTTTTTAAATAGAGAGATTAAGGAATTTTCGTAGTTTTTGTGCACTCTTATGTCTTATATGTATGTATATGTCTTATATAAATGTATCGCGTATTTTATTTAAAAAAATTCTGCTATAAACTGAAAACATTGTCTTTGTTAATTAAAAAAAATGTATCGTGATGTTTTATAATTGAAAGACTCTAAATTAAGAAAAAGTATATGTCGAATGTCTTCCAAATATGGAGGAAATAATTAAATTTATGTTGTTTAGAACAGGGGTGGGCAGGCTACGGGATCCTTGTAATTTTTTCAAGGTGTAGTGGTTCCCCCAGTAACTTAGATGTGGTGAGGTAAGAAAAAGATCTACAATATTTATTGTAACTTAATAATAAATACGGAATATATTCTTTCGTACGTAACTAAAA
>BMAV01022690.1:293087-345281 GCA_019973955.1 Trichonephila inaurata madagascariensis
TTTTATTTTTTAGGAATATTCCCCGTATAATGTGCACCCTTTTTTTTGAAAAGGAACCTGAAATCTACACGTGGAATGTTTTTATCTTTAGAAGCCATTTATTCTAAATATTACCTGAGGCTTTTGAACAATGGTATACTTCTAAGACTATAGTCTTAAAGTACAAGAAAACAGGGAGGGGGGGGGGGACACACAAAATTTATGAGGTACTTCGTTACTGAAAGTTTATAAGGTGTGTCATTCTTTTAAATGGACAGTATTTAGATGTGTATGTAGAGATCTAATTCTGTTAATGCACATCTTTTTTTATTTCTAAAGATAATGTTTTTATATACAGCATATAAAGTGCACCCCTAAATTTCGATCATATTTTTTGTGTTAAAAGTGCACATTATACACCTAAATATAAGGTATAAATATATACAGGGTTTTTAGAACATTTCTTCTAATGAAATAAAAGAAAGTAACTGAATAAGCTTTTAATTTAGAAATTAGAAGCGCCATTCAGTGAATAGAAGTGCTACTTAAGTGCAGCAGACTAATTTAGCAATTTATAACTAGTTAAATACGGTTCTTTATTCTTCTAATTTATGTCATTTGAATACTTAAAGAGTCCTAATTGTACTTGTATTTGATGTACAGCAGCCCTTATTACACTTGATTGTGAAAACGAGTCTCAAACTAAATACTTATTGAATACCAATCTGTTGTTTAGTCAGCCTAGATGAAGCGGCTCTAGAAGTTATAAAATAATATTTTCAGATTTGTTTTATAATTCCATTTACAAAAATGTTTTTTGATATTCTAAAAAATAATCAAAACATGATCAGAAATATTTTTACTGCTCAGTATCTTTCCCCCCCCCCCCCTTTGAGTTATCTAAATCTTTTTGCGTGTTCGCGTTTATTTGTTTCTAATTATTAAAAAAAAGTTTTTTCTAAGCCCCCGCAAGTCATTAATAAAACTTACTGAAAAACCGCATTATTCAAAAACAGAAAAAGTGTATCGAAGAACTTATCGGAGCCAAAAGCTAATCTATTTTTTCAGAAATACAAACTTTTTGTATAAAATAAAGCTCTTCCTGGTATAATTTCCATGGGGATTTATAAATATTTAGCTTTTTAAAAATTAATTCCGTATGAATCTCCTGATTCGTACGCAGTATTGGAATTCTTGTTAAAAGAAGGACTTTTACATTTAAATTCCATTAAATATCTTTTTTTTTTTAAAAAAAAAGGATGTTCACTCGAAATTTTAAAAGAAGAGAACCAAATAAATAGTATAATAATACAAAAAGAAAAAAAAACATGGAATGAAGTTTATTTTGTTCTATAAAGCGTATTAAAAATAAATTACTTTTAAATAACAAAATTAAATTGAATTAATACAAATGCAAAAAATAAAAAACTTTCTTTTTTTCCATAAGAAATAGATTACTTTTCAGAAAACTTTTATATGAAATATAAAACAGCGCAGAGAGAGAATTCAGAAAAAAAAACATTTAAAAAAAATACAACATATATAAATTTATATAAAGTATTCAGCATTCATGTATACGAAGAGCAAAAATATAAATAAGAAAAATACAGTACCCACAAAGAAACAACCTCATTTTAATAACGTAATATTTAATAGATACCCATATTTAAAATGAGTTTTGGAAACTAAACTCTCCATTAAGGGAAAGCAAGAATCAACAATCGAGTTTTTTTTAAAATTTTTTTTAAGCATTTTTAAAAATAAATGACTTATAGTGTTTTCTATTGTGTGTAACTTTATTTTAAACAGAGTTAAAAAAAAGTGAAAAACTGAAAGATAAATTGAGCTGTACAATGAAATTGTCAGAGTTAAAATCCCATTTGAAATGAAATTGGTAGGGAAACTACTTCAAGAAATATAGGATACAAATAATCTCTCTTTTCTCTCTCCCTTTACATGTTTTCAAAAATGTTTTTCTATTATCTTTAAAGGTATGCTATCTTATAAAAAAATATGATTTTTTCCCATAGTTCAGAAACTGGAAGGAAAAAAATTTGAAACAAGTAGAAAAAATAAGTTGTTTTCTCTCGACAGTCTTTATTTAATAAATAATTATTCCTAAGATATTTGCATTTCCAGTATAACTTTCAGAGATCTTTAAACGGTAGATTATATATAAAGATAAGAAATGCTTTCTAAACACGTCATGCGATACTCATACCATTTTCAAATTTGTTTAATTTCATTAATCATAAAATAATTCCTTATCAATTTAACTTTTATTGCAATGGCTTTTAACAGTGCTAGTTTTGTCACTTTTTTATCTTTTCGAAAATTGTTAAATAAAGAACTTTTAATACATCAGCTAAATATTAAAAATATTTGAAATAATCAAATGCAAATTCATTTTTTAAACCCTTATTTTGAAGAAAAAAGAAGTTAGATCATACTCCTGTGGGTATGTATAACTGATATTTCTTCTTCGGCTTCTGTTCAAATATTTATTTCGTATATGTGAAATAGAAGAAAAAGTAAATAAGAAGTATTTATTTCGCTGCTTTTTTTTTAACCTACGTAAAAATACAAAAAACGACCATAATTAATGTAAAAGAAACAGGTATCGTGGATAAAGATAATGGACAAAAGGGACCTCGGCTTAAAAGGTCTGGGGATTTGCGAAGTTCCCTGCGACCTACACAAGAGGGAAAAAATGTCTTAACAGACGAGCTTTCTAAAAGAAACGAAAATCGTTCTTGATTTTTCCCCCCTTCATCATGATTGTTTCTAGCTAGGTCTTTCCATCGCCTAACATTAGAAAGCTGGGGAAAAAGGAACTAAGTAAAAGACTAAACTAAAGAGGAAGAAGACAGAGGTTAGCAAAAAAAGGAGGAATTTTAAAACAGCTTAACTTAACTTTTCAAAATTCACCCAAGCAGCTAAAGAAGTTTCGGTAGCTAAGTTTGGTGGAAGAGACTTGATTTTTATTCGAACTCCTTGCAAGTGACGGCTAATTATTCGGTTTATTGTGATTTTAAGTTAAACTCTTTAAAAACGAAAAAAGAAGAAATTGTGTTATGATTAAAAAGTTAAAATATATGTCACTTACTACCTGAAGGTAAGTTAAGTGCCTACACATTACGAAAAGAACGACAAAAGCATTTTTTTAGCACATTTTGTTGCGAATAGGTGATATATTTAATGCTCAGGAAGCTAAGCGAAGAATTTTTAGAAAAATCCACAACCAATAACTTAAAATGTTGTTAATTTTGGTGTAAAAAATAAAAAAATATATTAAAATAATTTTTTTTGGTATTAAATTTATTAAAATTACTGAAAATTATTGATTTGTTTCTTATTCGGTCTGATTCACCGTTTTTCCATTTATATGTGTGAAATAGGGAAAAAATTCCATACCCATTAAAATTAATACCCTGTATAAAGAAGTACACAAAAAATTACATGAATTTTTTTCGACTATGTAGTTATAGTTATAACTATTTCATTATTTTATAAAAAAAGAAAATACGATTAATTCACGTTTAAATGCAATTAATTAGAGAAGTGAAACATGAGGGAAAATTTTTCGGATTTCAATATGTTTCCACAACTTTGTCTTTTTTACATAATGCTAAATAAAGCTCTGTTTAATTTATTTCGAGCTTCTTTCTTTATTCTAATAATAAATATGTATTTATATTATTGAGATTTTCTCCGTTTATTAGCTTAAAAATTTCAAGTCTTGATCCCGTTGAAAGGTTATTAAAACGAATATCGTGAGTCCCTAACATGTGTTAACATCATTTCTCTTTTTCTGTGAAGGCATTTTTTACGTTAATGGCAATGAAATACAGGAAAATTACTACAATAATTAAAATAAAATTTCAAAAAAAGTTTTTAATTTTAATCTAACTGTACACACAGCTCACTTTATAAGATTTGTTAAGATTATTTTATGTATTTATTTATATTTTAGATAATAAAAATATATCTGTTCATAAGGATTTTTTATGCCTGTGAAATGTGAATTAAACTTCAGAGGTTCACATAACTAGTAAAACCTGTTCATAATCAATTTTAGTTTAGGTAATTTTATAAAAAAGGAATAGATATAAAATTTTAACTGAAATCACACATCAGTAATAATATAAAACAACTGATTGAGGAAAAGTGTAGATATTTAAATAGAAAATCAGGTTGTTATTCAGATAATCAAAAGATAATCAATAGATTACGCTGTATGAATCTATATTTCAATTTATAAACAATAGATATTTCATTCAAAATTATATAAGAATTTCACAAATTGCCGTAAAAAAGTACTTCAAAAATAAGAAATGAAAAAGGAGAAAAAAGAAAACAGATGTATTTCATTTTTATTTTTATCTTTTAAACAAAACAACTTACTTTCTAAAAAAAATCTCTATTTTCTTCTCGAGAAGTTTTAATTCTGATCCAAATAAGAAAATGTTTCCACAGTTACGCTCAGTTTAAAGTATTAAACTTCTCTCCTTTACTCACTGCTTTTATTTATTAGAAAATTTTATGGTGCTTGTAATGAATACGTGAATGTTATTAAATAACCTCACATAAAGTTTTAAAAATGCTTAAATCCGACAAAAAATATATAAAGAAAAAAAACTTCCTCTAACAAAAAAAAAAGAATTCTTAGCATTATTTTACTCACTGTAATAAACTCTTTCAGGCATTTAAAAATTAAAAGAAAGCATCCCGCGATAAAAAAAAAAGTGAAATTAAAGAGTTTTATAAAAAAAAAACTACCGTCATACATATCTATTTTTTTAAATAAAAAACAGCTATTAAAATCTATTAATTCAAATTTTACCATTCCTATTTAAGGAAAATGACATATTTCTGGTATATTTAAAACGTTATATTTAATATAATGGGTATCTTTAGCAAGAATTATTTCCTAAGAAATAAATTCTCAGCACTAAATGTTTCTTATATAATTATGTCTTTTATGAACTGAAGTTTTTTCAAATTGTTCCACTATTATCATTTACTTTTTACGTTTTAATCTGTTGCTTAAGAATGGAGAGAAGCGCAGTTTTTTTCTAATCAAATTCTTCAAAATGTAATTATTTAGTTATGAAAATTAATTTGCTTACAAAAGCAAAAAAATAAAAAAAAAAAAAAAATTAAATGAGTTTTCTAGTTTCTATTATAAAACGAATACCTATTATTTTTTCAGTATATCTAAATTGTATATATTGATATAAGTAATAGAATCTTTTTCTTATTACGCTCTTAATGTAAAATAAAAGGTTGACTGAATTATAAAAACAACAAGATCAACCAACAAAAATGTTTGAAGAGGAAGATGAAGATATAAAAATTTAGAAAACCATATCTATTAAAATTACATACCAGTTATTCTTGTTGGTTTATCTCTTATATTTTGTAAGAAGGAAGTTAATTAAAAATTTTCTTGCGTTCCTTAAAAATTTGATTTTTAAATCATATCTCTTCATAAGACGGCGATTTTTTCATAATCATTATGATTAATTGTTATTAATTTCTTCAACAGATTCCTAAAAATTTTTAGTTCTTATATAAATATAAGTAATACTAAAAACTTGATTATTACTATTACTTTCTCTTTATGGTTTTATTATTAAGAAAACTATAAAATACAATAAATACATTAATTTAATTATATAAAAAAATATCAAACAGGTTGGATGGAAACGATAATGGATAGTTTCCTCCAGATTCATTTTAAATTTAATCAAAAAATTTTCATTTCTGTTTAAATCTATACATTTATTTAACTCAGTTTTTTTGCTTCAAAAGGTTCTATTAAAAGTTTGACTATATTTATAAAATTATGACGCACATCACATAAAAAGGAAAATAACTTTTAAAAAAATCTGAAAGATACGACAAAATACAATATTCTATGTCATTTATTATACATAAAAGAATTATATTTATATATCTATTTCAAAAAATACATATATATATTTTTAAAAACATATATTCAAAAAATATTTTTTATAAATAAAATTCTTAATTTTTTTTAACAATCCATATAAGAGAGTTCTCTTTAGGAGTTTGAAAAGTATTCTCCGCTTAAAATCCATAAATAAGTATATTATGTAACATAAAATTTCAAAAGAGCAACACAACGAATTAATTTAATAATTAATTTGAAACTTAAGTCTTTATATTTTAAATTATACTTAAACGAAAGCTTAAAATTATAATAATTAACAAGATTGAAAAGTGAGTTTAAAATTAATCGAAATAAGTTTCTAAAAAGATCGTACCTGGCAACACCAGCACCATAAAAATGATGAGTTTCATCTTCATTTTCAACTTTTCTTGCATCCCTTCACCGCCTCTCACGAACGACAACGCCAAAAACTTTAAATAAATTTTGTTCCGAAAATCGCTTATTGATTTACGAAAGAAAAGACAACTCAAATAACTTTATGGAACCTCAAACGACGCGAGCAAATGTGAAATTTGCAAATGAACTGCCAAACGCTTTCTCAAGGGAGAAAATTGGATGCCACTTCTAATGGAGCCTCCGAATCGTCTGACAGAAGTTCAAGATCTGTTCTTTGAAGTGTTGCATCTTTTCTTTTGCTTTTTATCCCGGCAGTTAGTTGTGCGGATTGCTCACCAGGTGGAGTATTGCATCTTGATTGTCATAGCAACGATGACATTGGTTGTAGTATTTATTGTTCCTGTTTTCTTTGCTTTTTCTTCATCTAGCACGGTGAAAGTTGGCTTTCATTTTGCACGCTTGTTTACTCGGCTAAAGGCATTCGGATAAATCTTTGCTTTTTCGAAGCATAAATTGGATCTTTTAATATAACCAAATAAATCATTTAATGAAAGAAATATCACTTAATGCTTTTTCGGCGTTATATCTAGTGCCAGAATAAGTCAAAAAGATTTTCTTTGCTCTTTTTTTTATTTTTTTATTTTTGCATGCTTTAGAAGCTTTCTTGATTGCTTCATTTATAGTTGAACTTTTTCAAGCAATGTTCAAATTCACAATAAATATTCGAATATGGTTGATGGAGAACTTTGGAGAGATAGTTGCTTACAAAACCTAGATTTTTTTTTTATGTGTAACATCTTTCCTCTCGATTGCTGGTTTTTGTGAGAGTTATTTGGTGAAAAGGGACGGATGTGTGTAACAGGATGTGACGTAAGCGCGCGCTACTTGATTTGACCAATGAGAGTGCGTGGCTGTGTCTTTTCGCTACCCTCGCATGGGGGTTCAACTCTAGTAGACATAAAGCACTCGAGCGCTTGACTTCAAATCCGTTAGTCATGATATTGGAGGAGACGATATTGGACAAACAGTGATTTCGGTGCTCGTATACATTTCTTCGAATCAAACGGTTAAAAAAAATTAAAGATTTCCTGCGTTTTGTACTTTTACCATATAACGAAGGCGGTTCTGCTCTTTTTAAAAAAATATCACTCGCTTCCCCTGATTTTGAGTGGTGATTTTAACTTTAACTTCAGTTTGCCAAAAACTAAGCCGCTCATAGCTTTTATGAATGATGAATTCAAGCTCGAAATGAACACAAATCAAATTGTTTCGACTGCTAACGGTGGTAGTGTTATTCACGCTGTTTTTCAAAGGTTTTTAAATACTTTGAAATCACAAGTATATGTGTCATATTTTAGTTATCATACGTCTATTGTCTCCGCTCTTCCCCAAATTGAACAAGAATAATTATTTTTGATAAAATATTGCATTACTCCTTTTGATAATTAAATACAATTTTCATTAAAGATATAATTATTCGATAGAAAATTATTTCCAATCTTACCTGATTTTTTTTCATATTTTTTTCAGGAAAAAAGTTAATATTGCGTATTTACCACGATAACATGTCAGATGTTACACATCACATGCGACTACTGTAAGACTCGTTTCTTTTTTTTATATAAATTTCAAAATTTTAAAATGTTGTATATATTTAATTTTATTTACTGTTTATAATCATTTAAAAAACTTTTTGAAGCAAATGCTTCTTAAAAAATAATATATTACCAGAAAACACTAGTTAACATTTCAAGAAAAAGATTTTGCATCAGAATTAGCCTTGTTCCTTTTGATTAAAATTAAGTAAAGGAAAAGTTACCTTTTCACTTTAACATTTACGATAAAATGAGTAGCTAAAATTAGGCACTAAAATTATATTTTTTCAAGAAATCTAAAATTATCTACCATTTATTGAAAGATTGATCTTCCACCTAATATTATAAAATTCTACCAAATTCTTTTTCGTTGAGTGTTATTTTTGATACATCAAGCGATGTTATACCTTTCTACATTTTAGCTCATAAAGAGATATTAATGAACTTTATGAACTTTTTAACGTGAGTTTGATACTAATTCAAAATTCTTTTTAAATATAAGCTCGTTTGATTGTCACCGAAAAGCATCTACTAATTTTAAGGAAATAAACCCTTTTGAATTTGTTTCATTTTATTGTCTCGCTTTGTATTTTTCTTGAATTTGAATCAAAAGGATCTATTCATTTTTTTAAAATAAAACCTTTTCAATTCGTTTTACACCAAAAAAAAATATCAATCATATTCATATTCTTTTAAAAATTTTCGAGAAATTCGCATAAATATATCAAATAACTTTTATTTTCCCTAAGTTGCTTTTGCCATTTAAAAGTTTTCCATTTTTCTCTTTGAATCCATTATACGAGTATATCCTTTATTCTAACTTTTAAAAAAAATTAACAGAAGACAATACTATTTTTACAATCCATATATTCTCAAGAATTCTATACTTATTTAGAGATTAAGGGAACAAGGATCGTCTTAATTGTGTTAATAAATCCTCTTGTAACCATACTTCAGAATTATAAGAAGTGAAGCTACGGCCCATGGGACTAAAATTATCGTTGATGATTTGGAAAAAGAACTGTGACATATCATTTGTGATGAGTATATGATGTTATATATTTAAAATTTTACTTTTCCATGTGTTTCAACAACTATTTCTTTTTTAACCTGTGGGTTGCATTGGAGTTTCCTACACATTGTTTCGTCATATTATTTACTAATATTAATTCTACATACATTCCATCAACTAGGTAGTTTTTACTTTTGTTTCTAGTTTTATTATTCTGGGATAATTTCAAATATTAAACATTAATTTTTTTTAAACATACAATGTAACAATAGTCTAAAGCAAGTAATGAGGTCAATAACGATTTAACTTCCGAAGTATACAGTTTAGAGTCCTTTTTTTTGATACTATACTATTCGTTTTCATAAAAACAGCTAAATACAATTTTAAAGAAAGAAGAACGCTTCGCTTTTTTTTTATCACGCTTGGGACAACTCCTGTGGCAGCTTATTAATATAATAATGATTTCGGTTCAATCCTTGAATAATATATATAATGAAAGGAAAAGAAAAAAAAATGAATTAAAATCGGGGAAATAGAAAAAAAATTCCTTTTAAACGATACCGAAATAATATTTACTGATAGTTACTAAAATATTCTAAAAACGAATTATTAAAAAGAAATATCGATGCGAAAATATTGTGCTAAACATTTACATTTATATTATGAACAAGAGAACAACAGCTCTTTCTCCACATCAATATATTACTCTTTCTAGAAAACATGTTTACTACATATAGAATAAATATAAGTTGAAGACTACTCTTGTTATAAAATGTGCATCAAATTTAAGGAGGAAAATGTAACCTGAACACATTGCCATCGTAAATCCAAAACAAATTATAAATTTTCCGAGAAAATATCCGAAAAGCGTAACTAAGATTGTAATTTTAGAACCATTTCTCAAATGAACATCTTCCTTCTAAAGTAAACATTTTCGTACACGTCAACATCTTAATTCATCGTATACTTTCATTTTATTTTACCATCCTGAATTTAAACCAATTCTTGTCTTTTATCCGTACAAATGTACTCCGTAAAAAAAAAAACGACAGAGGAAGATATTTCACTTAGACTTGCCTTAATATATCTAAAATAGCAAGTTGGAAATCTGAGATTGTCCGTTCCTCTGAAATGTTATATTTGGAGCTCTAGGCATTTTCCCAGAAGAAAAGATGTTATTCATTTACAAATGTTAGGGATTCTCAGAGAGCATCGGAGCTGCGATTTTGGAGGAAACGGAGTTTCACATCTACAGTTTCATACGATCTAAAAGCTAAGCAATGATAAAGTTTATTAAAATGCCTGGAGTCAATAAGATGTTATGTTTGATATTCAGTGCATTTATAGTGTGGCTATATATAGCATATTTTATGGACAGTATTTTAAATAAATTATGTTGATTTAAGGAATGAATATAGAAAGAATCGCGAAACCTGCAAGAAATAAAGAAATAAAATTGAATGTATTTTTCACTGTAATCGAAATACATAAAGCAACTTCCGACCTTTGCCTTTTATCAGTTTATCTAAACACACATAAACTATGCATAAGAACGTGGGACATGATTTTGACCTAAACACTTTTCCACTGAAATAATTTTATTACTTGTGCTTTGTATATTTTATGTCTTTTGTGATGTTTAAGAAGATAGTGAAACCTTAATAAAGTAATTATTTTTTTCTCTCTCTAAAATAAACTAAAACTAAACACAGTGGCTCAACAGCTAATGCAGGCTAAGGCCTACTGTGCCCTTCTCAGTTTTCATGACCTTGGGCACTGAGGTAAGTGAGCAGATGTTCCGGTCGGAGGATCAGCCTGACGTGAAACTCCCAGTGTTTAGTTCCCAAGCACAAGCTTGGTACTCATTTATCGACCCACTGAAGGGATGAAAGGCTTCGTCGATCTTTCCCAAGCCCAGGGTTTGAACACGGACCAGTGGCGGGGAAGCGCAACATGTTACCATTCAGCCATTGGGGTTATATATTAAAAATACGTTTCACAATACTAATGTCTATCAGTATTTACTGAAAATGGTGTAAATAGCTTTCTTGCATGTCCAAAGTTATATATTACAAATCTACATACAATACTCCGAATATTAGAGAAGAGGAGTTACTTTGTGGTTTTTAAAGCAACACACTTATGAATTAATAGATCTCAAATTTAAATACTTCTAAATAATGGTGATTGATATATGAAATTGTGCTTTAAAAGTCTTCTTAGGGTGAGGTATTTAAGCCCAGGGAGTATAAAACTAGCAAAGACTTTGTTCTCTTTTAGTAAGAAACAAGCTAAATATTTTACAATGATCCTTCTCTTGCAAGTCGAAACTATGAATGACAGAGTTAAAAGTTATCTAATAACTGGTCATAGAGGGAATTTCTTTTCACCTTCGTCTTCACAGAGTATGCCTGGAGACCTCAGATGGGCAATTTAAAAATAATGCCTCAAATCCACTCCAAAAGTCGCCAGAAAATACAGTTATGATTTAATGTTAGCTCTTCTTGATTTGGCATTAGATAGCATAGCATCGCAGTTTAGCCCTATTGGTTTAATGAACGTTCTGTAACATGAGAACTGACGCTCCAAGTATGATTTGAATCGGACAAAAAGAAATAAGCAGATGTGATGCACATGTATTGAAAACGAGACGCTAGCAGTAGCATAGGAATTGAATTTTCTATTCTGGAAATTCAGCTGCAAAAGTAAAAAAAAAAAAAAAAGAAAAGATTATACATTAGCCCACCTTCAGCCGTGAGGCAAGCTGTTGTATCCAGCAAGGCATAGAGTTGACGTATATATACTAATGCAAGGTTGTTTGCCGTACACGTTTGAAATAGCGAGTTAGATCAACGAGATTCATTGGTAGTCAAAGGCACTTGCTTATCAGGCTCAAATAATTTATATTGGGGAGAAATTTGGTAATCGGGCGGCCAGGAGTCAAGGAAAGGAAGTACAAATATGAATGCACAATCTCGTCGAGGTACCTCCGGGCTATAAAGGGACCTCGGATGACAAGAGTTAAGGACATCAAATGAAATAAAATCTCAAAACTTAATTCCTGGCTGTTGAACTGTTTATTGGATGGTAGTCAGGTGAATATCCCACCGTTGTTCTGGATGTCTATATATACTTCTTCACTCGTCACCAGATCCCAAAAAATCCTAAGTGGAACACATCGTTAAAAACGATTATTTTCAAATCCGTAAGGTTCCAGGTTGAATGCGTCTGGCACTGTACTGAAGACATGATTGGTGATGTGCGAAGGTGAAGGGCAGTAGGTGCAATGATCTCCGTGATCTCAGCCTCCATTCTCTGAGTCGCTCATGGATGGTCCCTCTTAAAAGTAATTTTTTATAAGGATACACCACACACACACACAGGAGTTGTAAGCGCTGTTCGGATAATTCCCCTTTCCTCACGTTCTGTCGTGACTCTTAGTCTACCACTATCTTCTTTATTCTCTGTACTGTGCAGTGGTTCGTCCATTCCTACCAACATGATAGCTTCGCTCCAACCCAAATGTCGAACGATCCTGCAGTTTTATCACCTTGCTTCCTTGTCCAATTGCACGTCTTCCCTCAAATGGTGACATTTTCTCATACTCTCCGTGAATTTGTCTACGAGGCTTTGATACAGTTCACGTGGATGGACGGAATAATGTTTGCAAGGAAATTATGCCTTAGTATTGGAATATCTTCTACTTTGTAAACGATCTAGTCGCTCCATTGCAATATACTGGAGCTCCTGCTAGTCAGTCATTGGCTGCCAAAAGTTAATCATTTGAATATTCCTTCTTAAGATATGTCACTTCTTCAACACTTCCTTAGCCGATGTCATTATCATTTCTTACCCCAATTCAGCACATTTGTACTATCATGAGTAAGCGTCTCCAAACATACCTAGACCTCGCCAGTATGACTGACTAATTTGATTGTGTATGGTCATCTGCCTACTCTACAAGTCAATACCCAGTCGAATAAAAGTTTGAATCATGACCAGATGCAGGCCAACACATAAATGATTTTTTTTTACTCTTGGAGTGGTAATTCCAGAAAAAAAAATTCAAATTCTATTATACTATAAGCAAAAATCAATACCATCGTTGTTCGTGAATCAAAAGGATAAGACTTTTGCTTCATATGGGCCTAAAAATATTAGTATCATTCTTTCTATTCTGCATCATGATAGAAAAGTTTCACAAGAAAAGGAAAAGAGCTCATACACAGTTTTTTTCTGTAATCAAACTAAATGTAGAGTAGATACAAAGGATAAACTGGCTGCCACTTACGCATGCAAAAGAAGAACAAGAAGGTGGACGATGTTGTTGTTTTATAATATGATTGATCTAGCTGTAGAAAGTACCTTTGCTGTTTTTATGCAAGCGAATCCATTCGTACAATAAACGTAAATTTTTCAAAAGACGTCTTTTTCTAAATAAACTTGGAAAGCCTCTTACACAGAGAGAATCATAAACACATTAGATAAAAAAACATGTTAGAACAAGCAGAAGGTTAACTCTTTCAGATGTAAGAATACCTAAGATAGTAAGGTTTAAAGAATGTGGTGCTGAAAGAAAGAAAAACTTATATTAGACTAGCTGGTATACCCGTTCTTCGCACGGGTGAATTGAAAAATACAGATTGAAGGATAAAGAATGAGTTAGTTTTACATGAATTGCACATTAAACAAAAAAAACCTTTTTTCATATCTTAGCCGAACAAAAAAAAAATCATGTTTGTTAAATTTTATATTTGTAGATCTAATAGCTGATAAAAAGGAATTTTCTTTTATTTATAACTTCCGTAACTCTTTTGAGGGTCGATTTTTGAAAACACCTTTTTAAGCTGATCTCTGCTCAGCGAAAGAAACACATTGCTATAAATTTTGTGTAATGAACGCTTAAAATAATGTAAATAATATATATCTAGAAGTGTAATACATTAATATTACTTTCTGTTGTATTTATTTTACGTTAAAATTGTAATCTGCTTCACACTCCGCCTGTTCAAGCATTCGCAGATCCTGGCGTAGACAAAACAAAACAGGGAAGTTTTGCTTCCCACATAAGAGATAGATATATCCTGTGGCGGGATTTTTCGCAGATGGCAGGATTTTTCCCTACTTACTTGACAATTATCGTTATATTTTGGAGATTTCACACAATATCGTTATAAATTATAGTCTATGTGTTATTCTGATATATAAGCTATATTGTTGTAAAGTTTCATTAAAATCCATTCAGTTGTTTTTGAGTGAAAGAGTAACAAACATTTCTATACCAAGAACACATAATTTGTTTACTGTAAATCTTGTTTATCATGGAAACATTGTTAGTAATGAGGCAGTTACAACGTGAAAGTAAAAAATTATAAATAAAACTTATGAATTATTTAATTTCCTCTAATATATTCTCTAATATTTTCAAAATTTTATATGGAATCAAGAGACTGGTCTAAGCAAGTTTAAAAAGAGAAAAAAGGGAGAGAAAATATGAATAAACTAAAATATAGTTGATACACACACAATAATAATGTAGAAATTGAGCTATATATTGAAAATATTTCTTAAGGTCTGGAACAAATTTTCATGCATTGGGTCGATTAGATCCATTCAGGTAAAACGTGACAGTTTTTAACAGAGGCAGAAGGTTAAATTATTTGCATGTTATTTAATAACTCGAGATATTTACTGTGTAGCATTGATTTGTTAAAACTATATATAACAAGAACGAATTTCAAAAAAAGAACAATTGAATTAAATTGATATCTTAAAAGATGAAGATAAGCTTAAAGAATTGGATAAATTCTGAGGATTATAGAAGCTGAGATTGGATGTGAGATTAAAGAAAAAATACCTCAAACTTTAGTCGTTGTACATGGATTATCCCATACTGCTATAATATGGTCTAAAAGACCATCTGCGTAAGCGTAAGATAAAACAAGTGTTCAATATCACTAAGCGTTTTAGCTGAAATTACATTAATGAATGTACCATAAATGCAGTTAAATGTTTTTTTAGAAAATTCTGACTATTTTATTTCGACAATTTTCTTTTTTCATAATAAAAACAAGAATGACGAAAAAATGCTCATGAATAAAGATTGTAGCTTGATTTTTGTAACTGAGCTTTTACGTTTAAACTTCGCTATTAAATGGATCATTGAACAAAATAGTGTCATTTCATACTATCTCATCTATACCGACTCTCTTTTCTACTTGGATTCTCTTAATTGTATTTATTCATATAACAACATAATCGTCGAGATCCAAAAGCAACTTAAAAGCCTAAAAGATAAAAACATCTCAATACATTCGGCATTTGTTCGTGAACACACAGGCTTTCTTGGAAATGAGCGGGCCGATTGGCTTGCAAAGACCGCAACCAAGAGAAAAATTGACATTGCCTTTAATATTCTTAAATCATTTTACAAGAAGGTTATGAAAGAAAGAATGATGAAGTCTTGGAACCAAGAATAAATCTCATTTCAAATAAAGGGAGCTTAACAAAGAAATTTTTTCCAACCATTAATAAGAAGCTGTCATGTTTTTATATTAATTACAAAATAACCCAATTTCTCACTGGTCATGGTAACTTTAAAAGCTACTTGAAAAATTTAATTTAATTCCGTCATCATCCTCTGATTGTAATATTGGTGACGAGGAAAATGTAGAACATGTGCTCCTTCTGTGTTTCAAGTACGTCAGAGAGTGAAATATCATAAAACTGGCTTTTAAGGGACTTAATATAAATTGGCCTCCCCGAATTTCCACCAACTTCTTGCCTCCAGAAGTACTTTTAAAAAGTTCTGTGAATTTGTTTTAAATATTTGTAATCCTTCATAACCTCAATAAATTTTTTTCCTTCTTTCCTTTGTAATGTGTAATTAATACTTACTTCTGTGAGCCCCGTGTGATACTTTCTGGTGCACGAGGATTTTATGGTTGTTTTCAATAAAAAAAAATAGAGATTGTAGAGTCTATGAGAGCATAGCGCGGCAATTAAAAGTTATATTGAAAAATGATTTTTTTTCATTAATCTATGAAATCTTACGTATGAACAATCTCGATAAAAGATTGTTAGAAATAAAAAAAATGAGAAAAAGTGTCAAGTAATGCGGAATACACATATTTCATTACGAATATTTTTTTAATTAAATCTTTCATGGCTTAAAAACAAAAACGTATTAACATCTAAAATTTCGATGTTAATGCCATAAAAAATTTGGTATAACAACATTATTTTTATATGCTTTTTCTTCTGTGTCTAAACACATATAGTTACTTTAAATGCTGAATAAATAATTAAAAGTGTTTTTTTCTAAAATAAAGTTTTAAAAACTGAACTTTAAAAATATTACAATGTACAACATGAAAAATATTTAAGAAAGATAGCTTTTGTGTTTGTTTTTAATCAAAGTCTCATTAAAAATATATTACCCAACTATTGATGACATTTTTTTACTTCTGAATCATGTTTCAGTGATAAGGACAACTCAGCTGACTTCTCTTGTCAAATTTCCATTTTATTTCGTATGTGACATTAGTTAAGTTTAACATACCACAACTCAGATTGTTTAACAGTACATTTTTCTTACGGTATTTCCCAGCCTTAGAAATACACTATTTTGATTCGACATTAAAAAATGTTTAATGTTTTGCAATTAGTCTTAGGAAATTCTTAAAATTGGAAATTTAAAACACATATAGGTGTCAGGTAGTGCAATACAATACATGCTTCTCACGATATAAAAGAAAAAAAAATTGTTGTGTAAGAAATCTTTCCAAATAAGTCTTTGGGTTACAGTTATTAAAATTTACAGTACTTAAATACAAAAATTTTGTAACCATATTTAATAAACATAGCAATAATTTCAGATTTTCCAAAACCAAAGTTTCACAAAAAAAAAAAAAGAAAAAAAAAAGAGTGCAGGTTTTCCATCCATGTCAGATTTTTATAAATTATATTGCCGAAATGATAGTTGAAAAATTCATTATTTTTCCTCTAAAAACAGAAGCTTAAAATAACATCTTAGTCTGCCTTCCTCGCCTAAAAAGAGAAGACATGTTTTAAATGCATAAAGAATTAGGTGCTATAATACACAATAAAAGGAAGACATAAATTTTCTTCTAAATTGACTTTAAAAATAAAGTCGGATACCTTAAGAAGGCAAGAGACATAAAAAATAGATTTTCACTCCATTTGACCAAATCGTAGTCAAAATTAATACTTGAATACCTTTATTCTTCTTCGCTTATTCTGTCCTTTTGAATAAGCCGCCCACATTGAAAGCAGCCTTCATCTAAACGAGTGCTCTTTATGACACCGTATACAACTTTAAAAGCTTGCATTTATCGTCAACTTGATTTGTACTCCCACGTTAAGTTAGAATGAATGCTTCAAGAGATTTTTAAGAACTAGAGTGAAAAAAAAAAACGAGAATGAGAGAATGAACGTATCTTGTACGGATAAATAGATTTTACTCGCCTCGTTTATTTTGAATAGATATATTGGTTATAACTTTAAAAATATCACTCGCATCTAAGAGAATCAATAAAGGATTTTTAGTAAAACATTTTATTGAAATTTAAATTACATAAACTGATAGATGTTTACAGCTTTGAAGTTTCTAGATGATTGTTTACTTAATTGAGAGGTACACGATTCCAATAGAATTAAAATTTTTTTGAAAGCATGTAATATCTTCATTTTGCAGTTTTAATTCATTTCTATCGAAGGGTTTCAATAGCAAAGTCAATAAAGTAAAGCTATTTGATTCAAATTAAAACAAACGTCAAATTAAACTAGACACATATTAAAATTTGACGTTGTATTTCTATCAGTATATGCTTTTATCTTCAGAGCTAATGAGAGAGAGAGAGAGATCTTAAACATATTATGTAAGCCTACATATAATAAATTTTATTTTGGTGGTAATTGATCTCTAGAATAAGTCTATGCTAGAATAAACTATGCTCCTTTTCCTCATGTTTGTATTAGCAATTTAGTCTTCACAAGTCATGTGTGGATTTACGAGGATATTAATTTAAAATTCTCTTTTAAAGGGAATAATTTTATCTACAATAGTTAAATAAAAATAAGTAAAATCAAACAGATTTAAATTGGTTTATATTTTTACTAAGCTCTTTAGATAGAATACACTACCGTTTGTAAAAATAGAAACTAAGAAAGATTTTTAAGAAATAAATGAAATTTATTCAATGTATTATTTATAAATGTTTAAATAAACGATCAAACTTATGTATCAATAAAATAAAAAAAGGCTAAGAATAAATGTCTTGTGTCGCCATCACGAGCAACTATGAGATCTTGTACAGCTTTTAGGTCAAAGCATACGGATTCTGAATATTACACTGAGGAATAGTATTTCAGAGGATTGCATATGAAGTCGATTTTTAGTTCTGCTCTTCGTCCCAAGAGTGGAAAGAGCAAAAGCAAATTGTCCACCGATAGAATTCCAGACATGCTGAATGAGTAACATATCCGGCGAACGTCCAAGACATGAAAGAAGCATAACGTGTCCTACTTTAAAGAAGGATTGTAAATTCCGAGTAATAAGTGGGCGGGAATTATCTTACTAAAGTAAGGTTTCGAGTATACGTTACAGGGAAACAGGATCTCGACTGCACAACTTATCTGATGTAGCACCCTCTGTTCTCGGTAGCGTGGTGTTTAAATTTGGAGAGTGTGGTGCCTGCTCAGGTGTCGTCCTCGTCATTTGACAGCAGTTCAAAATCACGAGGTTCGTCACCAATAATCCTGATATAGCTTTGAAATGCAACATTAATATTCAATCAACCAATCCTAGCACCAGCTGCTCAGAGCTCCACAATTTGGAGTAGGTGATAATATCCATGCTATCCAATAACTCTCCAGACAATTATTTGGCGTTAATCCAGCATGACTCTGAGTAAGACACTTTGGAAGAAAGATTCAACTCTGAAGCGAAAAATAAGAATTTATCGTTTAAGTCAAGACTGTAGCGAAACTCATCTGATAAGATAACATGTTATCAATCGGCACGGAGTTGGCTGTATTGCTAAGCCCATTATTTCTAGAGGCATTGATATTTCAGCCCGAGAGGACACTGCAGGGTCCATTACCGACATTTGAATGAGATTTCTGTCATTCCATTGTAAAGTCAAATTATAGGAATCACAACCGATGTTATAGTTTTGCCGTTTTTCTATGATCTATCTCTTCCACGTATGCATCCATTTGGTGGCATTGCACTCCATGCCTTTTACGATTTTCGATACGAAATTCAACCCTCACAAAGGTAGATCATACTGCTCCTTTTGGACTTCTTTACATGTTTGCATGACACTCTACGCGCTTTTGATGAGGACTATGAACTAATTATTTGTAGCAGTTAAGCAGCGATCCAACCATTTTAACACACCTTTACAGTGCTTTTTAAGGTATCCGACTACGTTCGGAACCGTAATTTTGCAAAAGCGCATAAATGGATAATTTTCATGATATTTAGTGTCACTTAGATTAGAATACATGCATAAAATTGTTTTAAGGACATTTTGACAAAAAAATTATTTAAATACAATATTTCGGCAAAAAATTAACAGAATAACCTTTTTTCAAAATGTTCTTCTTTTGTGAAAAATGCTTCTATTATAATAATACTTTGCCTGTACATAGCTCAGACCTCTTTACAGAGGCTCAACTATGATTTTTGAAAAATTCACATTATTTTCAGAGTTACAACCAATTGAAATAATTATCGGCATTTTTTTCTTAAAATTTATCTCTTCTGTTGTCATAAAACATGGATAAACCCACTTCTAAGTTATATATTTCAAAAATTCTAGTTGAGCCTCTGTACAAAGATCTGAGTTATATACAGGCAAAATATTATTATAATACATTCATTTTTCACAAAAGGAGAATATTTTGAAAGTTGGTCATTCTATGTTCATTTTTTGTCAAAATATTGTACTTAAATAATTTTTTATTGTAATACTATTCTTAAAACAATTTTATGTACATTTTCTAATCTAAGTGATACTAAATATGATATTATCCATTTATACGCTTTTGCAAAATCACGGTTCCGAACGTAGTCGGATACCTTAAACATGACTCTTTTGGAGTTTTAGAGGGTGTTCGCACATGGATAATCACTTTATAATTCTAATCATTTGCATAACCTAACCCATTTTGCATTTTCTGCAAGTTTCATTTAATATTTACATGATTCCTTCAAAATGTTGAAATTTTCACAAATAGTAATATATACTAGATTTTTAATACCTGCCTTACAGGAGTTACATAGCTCATACTGATGACAGAGCTTCTAAATTTCCTTATATTAATATTGTACCTCATTTTCAAGTTGCCACATCAAGCAACAAAGGAGCCTTGAAGCTCATTTAACACCCAGCAACTTAACATTTATTCCTCACAATAGTAGTAATAACTCAGAAAATTTGTTGTCCTGATATCTCAGCCAGCAAGCTATCAGAGTCTAAATACAATTTTTTATCAAGATTTTATTTATACCTTATTGGCTCAAAAATCTTAATTCAAGTAACTTCAGCACAGCAACTACTTTAAATAAGTATAGAAATAGTTATACACACATACATAAGGGTAAATATTATTTTCACTAATTTACATGCTCCTAATGCCCCTATAAATTTATAAGATGTCATAAAAATAATTTTTGAAAATATTAAACCATTACATTAAATTCAAAAATAAGAGAAGACAGAAATATATACAAGGTGGTCCCGAATTCATGGTGCAAACTTTAAATGAAGGTACAGGACATTGTAACAATCATTTATTGTGTAGGAATGTATGGATGCAAGTAGCGTGGTGTGGCACAAACATAAAAAATAAGAGACGAAAAGAAAGACAAAGTGTTTATTGAAAACGTCTTTGACAGGTGTAATGTTAACAATATTTGTTCAAAATTGGGTCCACCAGTAGTGATATATGCTTGACAGCATCAGCGGATTGATTGGCGTATACGTTCAAAGATGACAGGTATTTCATGCAAAAGGCTGCAGCTTCAGATATTCAAGCAATGAGATCCTCATCTGAGTCAAGTGGGGTCTTATTAACAAGATTCTTCAAATGTCCCCATAAAGAGTAATCAAAGCTTGGTAAATCGAGAGATCGGGGTAGCCAAGGGACGGGTCCATCACGCCCAATCCATTGCGTTTCAAACATGGTATTCAGGGAAATACGCACAAAGATTAAGTGCTAAAGTGGGCTGGTATGTCTCTACGGTAGAGAATAATTAACTATACATAGATAAATTACCATACTGGGTAATAAGTCACAATGGAACTTAATCAGTTTAATATAATTCAACATTCTTACAAAGACATTTAAGCAAAACTAAAAAAGATCCACTTGACAAAAAAAAAAAAGTTTTTAGAAGATCTCGTATAGAAAAAATCATTACAGAAAATTCTTATTCCCTCCTCCACCCCCTTTCTTCCTTTTCTTCTCCATTCGATCGATGCAAATAATATGATTTCACAGGAAAGTCACCCACGAATTACAAAGTTTGAAAAAAAAAGTAAAAAAGAATAAAAATAAAGTAAAAAAAAACAAAAAAAACATTACTTTTTCCATCCAAAAGCGAAATTAATATAATGTTAAAGTGTTCCAAAATTTAAATCAACATCAACAAAAAAATCATATTTTAAACGAAATTCCTAGTACAAAGATTATTATTTCTTAACATTTCTCAGATTTTTCCCATTTCAACAAAATATCACTTTCAATGCAATTTAACATACAAATTATTTTCATCAAACAGGGAGCATGACTGATTTTGAATTTCATCTGCTGGTAGAAGTTTGGGTCTAAAAATATATATACATTTTACACTTTCAAAATAAATTTCAAATTCAATTTTTTCTCAAAAGAGTTATATAAGCTATGCAATATCTTTGAAAAATTTTTATGAGTATTTTCTTTTTTGTTGACATTAGCATAAAATTTTACACATTTTTTTTTGTAGTAAGAATTCTTTAAAAATTTGTATATAAAAAAATAAATAATTAATTATATATAACTCCTAAGATGTGATTTTTAATTTCTTTTATAGCGTTTATTTTCTAAAGCACTACAAAAGACGTAATAAAAATTTTATATATATTGCTACCGCTATTTTATTCTACATTATTTACGAATTACGTATAAATGTTACGCGCGTACATGGTGAATTAAAATAAACATATATTTCTTTCATATATTCTTGAATAAGGTTTTGTATATTTGTAGCAAAAAGAATGGAATTATTAATTATTTCAGTATTTTAAAATATAATTGTTTAATTGTACGGAAGGTCGTTCACACTTTATGGAAATGATTTTGATAGTTACTTTTTATCTATAAATACCGTATTTTGGGGGTGATTTGCTTATATTTGATAGCCATGATTCTTGACAATAGCTCTAACTCTAATTTTTCATAAAAGTAAACTTTTTCTTAGTACTGCTTTTCTGCCAATTTTACTCCATACCTCTTGAAACGTTTTCCAAAGTCCGTTCAGTGTGTTCTTGGGTATCGTGTTTCTAAGACTAGGAATTTTATCAAATGGGATGCTTTTTATTCCTGTTTCTGATTCTTTCTTTGCTAAATAATTTGATTGATTGATTGAATATTAACGTCACACTGTTCAGCAACACGAGGGCTTTTGGGGATGGACCACGTAATTTGGAACCATGGTCAAGTGACGTGGCCAACACCTGAGCTGGCACCACATCTCCTAACTACCACACCAACGGGAGGACGTTTCAGCTCTCGACAGATTTAACGTGCATCGCTGCCCTACACGGCGGGTCTTTAGTGGTACTGGGCTCGAACTCGTGACAAGGCAAGCCACGGTCTGATACCTATACCACTCGGCTACCGCGGCCTTTGCTAAATAAGTGGCGGATGGCTTATAGACATGTTATACTGGAGGCTTTGTTCATATGAAGCTCAAATTTATCAATGTTCTTTACATATAAAGCTAGAATTTCTTCTTCAATAATTGGTTCTGAAATATTCTGCTGATAGTAGATTGAATTAATTTTGGCTTTACTTGAGGTTTTTTTTTTATTTTTAATTTGCCGTTTTAACAAAACCCTGAAATGATCATGAATCCCTTTGGGAATTTTTTCTGCACACTCACAAAGCCATTTGGTAGGGCAATCCCTTCAGTTAAGCAATAGAAAATTGATCTTCTTTTATTACTGACTCTTAAATATACCCATGCCTCATCGAGTGTTACCACAAATTTCCATTTTTCAGCAGCTAGGGGTTTTTCGCATATTTTTCTATAATTTGTTTTTCTTTCAGCAATATGTTTTGGCAAAAGCAAATGAACTTTGGGTTTAAACATCTTTTTTAATTCAAATCTTTATGAATGGTTTTACTTACAGAGCCGGAAGACATCCATAGTTTCTATGCAATGACTTTTTGAATCGGTTTATTTTCTTTTAGAGTTAGAGACTCCACTTTCTTAATAGTAACCTGCATTCTATCCGTTTTAGGGTAAGGTTTCGTGGTCAAGTTTTCATTTTTACTTTCAGTTAGCCGAGGGGTTTTCCTTTCAAATTTAATATATTATAAATATCTTTTTTTGAAATGCAGTAACCAAGATTTTTACACCGCTTTATAATGTGATGATACGAATATTTCTCCTTGGAAAGCGCATTTACATAACCTTCGAGCCATCTATCAATTTTAGAAGCCATTTTAAAAATAAATCTTTTATTTTACATTCTAATCAGAAGAAAACATTAGCAGACGATTATTCTGAAGTTGTCATTTATCTCAAAATGCAAACAAGAAAATAAAATGCAAAATAGTTTCCATAAAGTGTGCGTACAACCTTCTAATTATAATATTTTGTGGACGTTGTTTATATATATTATAATTTGAATTGTTTTTATTCGGAATTTTGCTTTGTATTGGTTTCTTATCTATATAAAAGTCAGTTTTCTTCCTTTTTAAAATTAAATTATTATGAAATTACATCGAGTTTTTGTACAGAAGAGTATCAGAAAATCTTATTCATTCCATTATATTTATGCATTAAAACTGTTCGCATTCTAAGAGCAAAACAGATATTTATTATCATTTACAAAAAAAAAACAAAAAACATTTAAACGTTGTTTTATGTACAAATTTCCTTTTACAGTGAAAAAAAAAAACCAATTTTGGAATGAATAATTTCTTTTTTCTTATAATTTACTACATTATATATGAAAAGCTTTAAGAGTATAATTTTTCTTCAGCATTTATAAAAGGATTTTTTATATTGAAAGAAGCAGCAATACATCGTTTATTGCTGTTGTTTATTGCTTATCATTGTATTGTTATTAAAATGTTTAATTTCCAACGACGAAAAAATTTTAGCATATTTTTACACATAACACTTTATCAGTATATAAGAATAAATTTTTTATTGAGTTTATGCGTAAAACTTGTTATCTTTACACAGATTTCTTAAGCGTTTAACTTAATTTTTAATTAAAACTGTTTTTTCAGCTCATCATCTTCAAAAAATATTATGATTTAATCCTACTATGTAATTGCCTTGAAAAATTAAATAATTTTTTTTTTCGTAAAACTATAAAATTTTTATTAATTACGTAAGGAAAGAAGTAAATATACAAGCATAATTAAGCAATTAATTATATGTCTCGAGTATAAACATCTTGTTCAAATAGGCTAAAAGATTTATTAAGGAAATATCAGTTAGTTTTTTTGAAAATCTGCACCTCATAATGATTCTGTGAAAACGTTTTACTTTAATAACATTATATAATCAATAAAAATTTCATTTTGATTCAAATTTAATAAATTAAAGTAAATTTTTATTTATAGTCTTAGAAGCTTTTTTATAGAATTATTATTTTTAATTTTAAAATCTACATAAAAGTTTCAATTTGGTTATTTGACAAGTTCTTGAATAACAACCGTATTAGGAATAAACCAACAATAAAGTTTTATGTATTTTGCATATTTGTTAAATTTGATTCATAAATAAGACTAAACTGAACATTTAAAAAAAGTTTTTAACTGGTTAAAACATATATTCAAAGAGCTACAGAGAACTGTTTGTTTGGATACTAACATTGGTATAACATTGTTTTTGAGGATTCTAGGGCAAGTGTGCCTTTCGTAAAGCATTTTTGCTAGCCATAAACATTCTTTTAGTAAGAAAGATATGCTGCCTAAAATAAATAAATAAATATTCTAGAAGGTTGGCAGATATCCAGAGACAACAACAATAATAAAAAAGTCGAGCTCAAAACTGTACCATGAAATAATTTCATTTAATGAACTCTGTTAATTTGTTTTTACTCACTTAAAAGTAAAATTAAAAATCTGGAATGAAACAGTAAAAAAATAACTTAAAAACACTATATTCATTCGTTGTGGATATAGGGAGAGTTTTTTCAAGTATTACTTAGCTACAGCTTTTGATAATATATGTATTCTCATTTGTGTAAAGTTTAATCATACAAAGGTTTTTTGAGAAATTCTTTCTAGACTTCATAAATCTACACTATGCAAATTTTTTCAATGTGTATATCAGTACCATAAATAGTTTTCAATTTAGTTTTTGAAGGGAAGAATGTGGCAATCGCAATCAGTTTCATCTTTTCCTCTAGTAGCTTACTTCGAATATTAGTTTGATTTTCGTGACTTTTCAGTGCAGGATTAATTGTTCTACTTATAGTTTTACACCAAATGGAGAATTTAATCGACATTGTAAGTTAATTTTTAGTTCTCAAAGAATATCAGTCTTGTTCATACGAAGTTTAACATTCCTGTTCACTTACTTATTTATCTCATTCAAAGCATATTATGATGAGTTTTGAAACTTTCAAACGCGTATTTGAATAAATACGAAAAGAATAATAAAGAATAAATTCTACAGTTTCTGTTAAGATGTTTATTAGAAATATGTATAATAAACGACAAACAATCTGCACAACCCAATTACTTATAACTGGGAATCACATTCTGTTTTTTCATTTAATAAAAATCTGTTGAATTGCCATTGTAATAAATTTGTAAGCTGATCGAATTGATAATATTTTTCAGATATGTTTACATTTGGTAGGTATTAAAAATATAAATAAAAATAGTGCATATAAAGTTAAGTGATAATATAACAAAATTTAAAATTTTTTGTGCATATACTTCCGAATTAATTTGTGGAGTTTTTCAAATTCGGTAAGAAGTCAAAATGACCAATAGCTCTGAATAAAAAAAAGGTTTACTTTTATATAAAACTTTAAAAACATTTAGTAAAACTTTATCTTTTATGGGATAAGTCGAAATTCATCTCTTGCAGGAAGGGAAAATAATTTTTTCCTGGTATGAGAGCTCATAGAAAGTGTGGATTTCAGTTTCTCGAAATTTTCTTGAAAATTGAAATTTATCTTGTACTGACTGCTATAAATTAACTTTTAATGGGTTGTTTTACAATATCAATCACAGACGTGTCTTAAAATTAATTTAAAGGATAACCTATTTCTTATTTTGCCACATATTGTGTGAAACTGTCCCCCTAGGGTGTCCTTCTCCTGGATTATCTGCGTGAGCTAGAGGTGTAGGATTAACAAAAGGACTAGACGTGTCCATACTCTTAATATGACTTTATTAAGAATTTAAACTTAAACTTTTAACAGATTAGATGATAATGATATATATGAGAGAATCTACGATGACAAATTACACAATATCAATAATACCGAACTAACGTAACACGGACCACTATCAATATCTAACCCGCCTAATCTCAATTCCAATAATATCACAAGTCCTAATATTAAATAGTCAATCCTACCTTGATCCGATCGCCGAATTAATCATAAGGGAGTTGCGTCTTTACTCGAGTGCAATGGTATGCACCTTGACCTAATGTCTCTATCTTCGGGATAACCTCTGTTGGCTGTCACTTTACAATCGTATCACTCTCTAACATAACATTCCCCTAATTGCCACCTCGCTTACTGAAACTTCTGATATTTAAAAGCTATCTAATTTGCATCTTATATTCACGTTTCACTTCTTGGGTTTTGGTTGGAAAAGAGTTGCCATTAATTCTGGCCCCAAAAGAACCCAAAGGACATGTCAATGAAAAGACGCGTGAGCCCGACACAATTGTTTCGAAGCACTTACAATTACTTATTATTTTACGATATGAAAATATTACACCTTATACACTTTCAAAAGGTAAACTTGTTTCAAGAAACTTTGATTATATATATAATTTTTTACACCACAGAGAGAGAGAGAGACTGGAATGAGATATAGAAAGAACAAAATACACTTGTTTATATTTTTTTGCAAAACTTTTCTAAATTTCCTTTTTGGTATAAATTAAGTATAAAAAATTCCCTTGTGTATTTACTAACCATATTTAATTGGAAAGGGATATCTAGACTCGCTAGTAGCTTTAAAAACAAAATGATTGCGGAGACAAAAGTCCTCTTGCTATTTAGGTTCCAGTTTAGTTTTTGGAGCTTAAGTATGTATGGATGAACACTTCCATGAACATGAGAGATTTAAAGAAATATTAAAACTTATCCTTTAAAAAAGCTCTATATTATTCCTGTTAGTCAGAATTCATGAATATAAATAATGCTATTTCATATTTGGTTTTATATAGAACAGATTTATTTATTACCATAAATTTATAAGACAATGTTTGATATACTAAATGCTTGTTTATAAGTGATTATTTACTTTTCAATGCTTTCTTAAATATATATGTTAAATGTGTTATTAGTAATAAAAATGAAACTCAACGAAATTTGAGTAAAGTATTGGGTTGTTCATTGGAACAACGCCATAGGATTTTGACAATAGATAACTCGTACAATTCGAATCAGATAACATACCAAGAATGACACCTGAGCTGATACAACATTCGTCAGACTCAAAATCTTTCTACATGAGGACTCTCAGATCCTATTAAGTTTAACTTGAAAGAATCTTCATTATTCTAATTAACGGTCTTTGATGAAATCAAGTCTCCTCTCCATCAATTCGGAGAGAACATCATAAATTGCGAAGTTCACGATCTTAGCCATCAGATTATATTGGTATCTATTTTTAGTATCTTGCTCCGCTTAGAGATCTGGTTTTAAAAGTTGTAGCTGAAAAATTACCCATATATTTCCCTTTTATGTTATTTAATACATATTTTCTTCAATGGTGTTAAAGACAAAAATATTTCAACAATCTAAAGGCATCTGTAAGATATACTTTATATTTGATAAAAAAACCTAAAAATGCATTTTACAGTTTGTTTTAATTGCTAATGAAAATTACCATTAAAAACACTGCTTATAATGGGGCAAGCTTCAAGTTCTTCAAGTGTCTTTTCTGAGTGTATTAATTTTTTTTCATCCTCCTTCAAGACTTAAAACTCCTTTTAAAAGATGGTTTTATGCATCTGTCTGGTCAAAAATTTTTTAAATGTATATTTCTGCTTTTAAGGTATAGGAACACGTTGAAAATGACCAAATTCGGTCAAGACAGATATTTTTGTTTTTTAGGTTATTGAATAGAGATATCTTTGTTTAGTTTCTACGCTACCTAGAGGCCAAATTACAATCAATTTTTTAAAGTTAGAAAAACCGGAAGAGTGGGTCTTGATCTACCAGAAGTGGGCATTTAAATTGCTCAAAATCTATCATGGCGAGTCTGATAACTCAAAATGTTACAAATTTAATTCTATAAAACTTTTTGAACCAGATATTTATGTTATTTTCTGGAGGATGTACTAAAATATTTTTCATTGTATGAATACTTCTTGAGTTATGGCTTTTTATTTAAATAACGGTCTCATAAAGAATGTCACATTTCTTATAATGTTTACTCAATCAGCTCTAAAATTTTCAAATTTTAATAAATCATTAAAATTTTAGTACATTTTCTAAATAAATGCATCTAATTTGTTTTAGCAATACTTTTACTAATATAAGTTTATTACGTTTTTCTCTAATTGTTTTGAAGTTTTTCAAAAATATTGCTAAAATTTCCCTTATATTTGTTATTTTTTGTAAAATTTAGTTAACTTATTTTAAGAATTATTAGTTAAATATTAGTATTTATTAGTAATGAGTCCTAAAAAAGTAATTTTAATGTTTAAATGTGCTAATTTGTTAAAAAGTATTCTGAACGTGTTCAGTACCTTAAATGCGCTAAAAAAGAAACATTTTGCCATTACCAAATTGTTTTAAAACATTTCCTGTGGCAATATGGGTTTGAAGATTCTAAAATGATCCTTCTTCAAGTAATTCTATGTGTTTTCCAACGTCAGCGTTAAAAACAAGGCGACGTCGCTCTGTTGAAAACACATTAAGAAGATTCATTTCACCCTTTTATCGTTTGAAGACTCCTGCGCTACCACTCTTACTTGTGAATCCTGCAAAGACCAAATGACTGTAAAATCGCCAAGAATCAGAGAAACTTTCGCACATGGTGCAAAATTTATGTTTCCTGGCATTCAAGTGACGCATGAGATGAGAGGGAAAGATGACAGATAATTGCGTTTATTTTTGCCTACTGTAAATACAATTCAAAAGGTCCATGTAAGTTTCTATACTCTTTTTACTTCAGGCGTAGTTACATGCACGTGTAACAGCAATTCGAAAATGCCATGTGTGTGTGTGTGTTTTATGTCTACCAATCTGTGAAAAACCTGCTATAAATCTTTCTTAAGATTTGTTACACATACTTTAATAGCCCTAATTATTAGCATTTTTTGGGACTTGAGACATTTGTCGAAATAAATTTAGTTCTCTGTCTTATACCCTATTCGAACAGACTTCAAAGATACTATATGGCAACAAATAATTTTTTCCATCCCTCATTAGAAAATTATTGCTATTACGATACTGAATGTTTTGAAAGCATTGAAATATTTTAGGATTTTATATCGCAAATACAGAGAACAGATATTAAAATTTCTGTCGATTTTTTCCCTCGAAACTCAATAAACAATGTAAATGTACTTGTAACATAAATGAAAATAAAATATGTGCATTATCAAACACACTGATTTGTACCTTTTGTCTATATTCATATATTGTATATTTCTTATTGTTTTTTCTTTAAATACTCATCAAAAGCTTCATATTCTATGAAATCCATAAATGCTGCAGCACACGAGGAATTTATTGCAATTCAATTAATGTTGGTATTTACAAGAGCGTAAAATAATTTTGTTTTTAATGTAATCGATGCATTAAAATCTACATATTTAATGTTATTTATTACTCTTATAAAATATTTATATTTGTATAAAATAACAAGCATCTGTGAATTTGTAGTTTATAAACTATATAATTCTTACATTATTTTAAGACATGAAAATAATTATTAAAATATTGTTCATGGTAGATCAAATATCTTCTTTGGTTTCCCATCTTAGTTTCTTCATTAATAAAGTATTTATTAAATTTGTCGTACTTAAATAAAACCGGGTAGTACTTTTTCTACTCTGCTTCACTCCCAACGATAATCTAAGCAATTAAGATTTTCTTAACACAAGAAATGAATTCTATTCCCATCCTCATTGATCCAAGCAAAAACGAAATGTTACAGTTATGGAGCAACAGAGAACTTACTTTTCATTTCATTTTTCATGTATTGGTTTTTATTTTCAAAGCGTTTAGAATGCCCCTAATGCAAATTTTAAGGGTAAGTTTTCACTTCTTTTGAACATTAATATGTTAAATACAAAGTTTATTCGCAACAAATATGTTTTAAAACTATTTTAATGGCTTGCTACATTAATGTCGATTAGTGAGTCTCTAATAGTAATGTATAAGTTCTGTTAAAGCCATTTCAGAGCTCCTTTACTTTTCTATGAACCTTCTCATTCTAACGAGTGTCGTTCAATTTGTTAAAAGAATTTTTCCAATATTAATGGCTATATTAACCCGGTCGTTCTATGAACTCACCCAACAAATTCACTTAGTGCACGTGCAGTTACAATCCTGTGATTGTTAACATTTTAAAAAAGAACTCTGTTGAATATATACATTACTTAGCTGAAGAAAAACTATTATAATCATGATATAAATACCCAGCTTATTTTTTCATTTCGACGGTTGCTTCCTGTTTCCATAACATTTCATCTCGCGAATTTTTACATTAGTTATAACTTTTTCAATTGAATAAAAGTATCTTTTAAGTAGCACTAAATTTTAAGCTGTTGACACACATAGTGGAAAATTTGCAATAAATCTCATTCGTGTTTTTGACCTCTTTTAAATGGTTAAGTTGTTCCTTTAATTTATTACATGAACCCATTCTTCTAAGTTCTTTGACTTACACAGAGCAATGACTATCTTAGTTATCATTATTCGTGATAGTTTATAAGCTTGTGTTGTTACAATCAGTCGTTTTCAACCTGGCTTATTATGAAAAATATACATATGATATGTGCTATATCTATAATACAAGCAACTTCCCTTTTTACCGTCTCACATTAATTTAAATGTATTCTCAATTATTTTCTTTAATTATACTATGAACTATTCCTTAAATTACAATTGACGTATTTTCTCATTAACAATAAATTCTCTGCTATATAAATTGCTTCTTTTAATGCTATTTAATTACATTATATTTGAAGAGGGTGACATGATAATCTTATTTTAGATGATTTAGTAAAGAATAAGGAAAATTCAGAGATTTTCCAAGTAAAAGAACAAAAGAAGTGCTAAAGATTTTAATTTTAATTAAATGACGGGAAAACTCTCTGTTTATAAATGTATTCTACTTTTTAGTTAAAAAGAATATTTTTCTTACTGTACAATTTATAAAATTAAACACAGTAAAAAAATTTGAATGTATCATGAAGCACAAATAGCATAAAAGACAGTGTTTCTTTATTTTAACTCTAATTTTTCAATTTTATGTAAATCATAGGTTCCCGATATGGGAGATTTTGCTCATTTGTGTACTGAAGTCTTTTAAAGGGATGGTAGCAGTTTAAGAAGGGAAAATGGTAGGTATATAAGTTGGACAATTAGTAAAAAAATTAAGCAGAGCAGCTCACTTTGCCAGAAATATGTATGGTTGCAGTGATTTTTTTACTGCAAATGTGTGATAATTTACCTAACAAGTCAACGGATATTAGTCGATGCGGGCTAAATTTCAAATTTTTAAGGATGAAAAATATAGGAAGACTCATATTACAAGGTAGGATAATGTTGCTGGCTTGCTTATTTAAAATTACAAACGTCTTTTAACTAGCGTCACTTGAAGTGATTAATGAGCTACTCTGCCGCCTCACCTGGTATGGTGGTTACGACACTCGGCTTGTAGTCGAGTGGGTTCGGGTTCGAGTCCCGAATAAGGCATGGATGTATCTTCGGGAAAAGAAGTCGTACTTTCGCCTGAAATAGATTTTCGTCTCTAATGGAAAAGCAGTTCTATGCTGGGATCATCGTTTGTATTATAAAGTCCATGTTCTTCTGTGCTTGTATTGTATGCTTCTGCTCATCTATCTCTCGTCTTTCATATGTATCTCAGGATGAAACACACGACAACAACAATGAGCTACGCTACAACAATTGTTCCCTTGTCTTCGTACTAGTTATACAAAGGTTTTCTTGATTTTTTTTTACTGACATGTGAATCAGGCTGGGTTCTTTCTGACACTTCAAAAACATACTCTCTAGCTTTGTTTGAAAATTTCAACTTTACAAGTGACTGAAGATTTTCACTAATACCTCTACCAGTTTTATGAATGCCACACTTCAAAGAATATTCGTAACAGACCTCTAAATTATTAACCATGCTCACAAGTGACAAGGATGACAGCTCCCAAAACTTTCACATCACGTCAACGTGAAAAAGTTCCTCTACACGGTAGTCATTGAGGACATCAGTTCTCAAACTTACGATAGCTATGGCATCCTTGTGGTTACGGTTCCGAGCTTGTGCTCGGTGTATCATAAGTTCGAGCCCAGAGCCGCTGAAGTACGTTAAATCTATCTAGGCTCAAAGTCCTCCCGTTGGTGTAGTGTGGTAGTGAGGAGAGGGGTGTCATCTTCGTCTCTTGACCATACTTCAAAAATATGAGGTTAGTTGCCTATATCCCTCGTGTTACTTTATAATACAACGTTAATAAGTACTCCTTTCGCGAACGTGAGACGGGGCAGAAGCAATGTCAGCCAGGAGCTCGTGACCATGAACTTTCGGGTACTACGTCTAAAATTCTGCAGTAAAAGTGAAGTTTCTAATGAAAGAAATGAATTAATTTATTAAATAACTCTGCGAAAAATATTTATTCCTTTGCACAATTGCGCGCAAGCGCTAAAATTCTCTTCTCTCTCTCTCTTTTTTTAAAAAAAAACAAAACATTACTTTGGTGGTTAATTATGAATAGTTTCCATCAATTTTTTAAGTGGATTTATTGCAGGTGTGTGATATAAAACAAATTAGAAATTTAATTAATCAAAAAACCTGGTTATGTATTTTACAATATTAAACTTTTATGGCTAGTTTCATTTAGCAAAACTAACACAGAAAGTATGATAAGATCTTAAAAATCTCTTACTTCTTACAAACTTCTTACAGTGCTTTGTTTTGGATTTTAATCTTTTAATGAACTTCTTTTATAATATGTGTGTGTGTGTGTGCAGTAAATGATCTAATTTATGGTATGTAGCCAAATGTCGATAAACTCCTACCACAGGTAAGTCTGTTCCTTTTCCATAAAAAATACTTAATTAATCAGAAACTTTGTGAAATCAGAGAAGTTAAGAAAAAATGCTTAATTAAACGAAAATAATGAAGTGTTAGAGTAACAGAACCAGTTATAATATTTCATCGTTAGAAAATTATGAGCTGCGTTAATATGAATGTCACGAAAATCTTATTAACCTTTTAACCGATAATGGCAAATTAACCTAAGTATTTTTTCATGTAAAGTATGGAGAAGTTTCTATTTGTATTACATTTAAGAGTATATATTCACACATTTTAATTTATTTCGCAAAGAGTATTGATGCTAAAAACCACTAGTTAATATTTTTATTGGTTTTAAAATGCCCCATGATTATTTATGTCAGGATACTATATATATATTCAAGATTAAATATATTATATTCTCCAGGCTCAAAATAGATTATTCTAATTTAACTATTTTTTAAAAAATGTGAATTGGTTAATTAACTAAAAGTATATTTAGAAAATCTCATAAAATCAGGAGGAAAAGAGCTCAGGCTTTATATATTTTTAACCCTTTATCTACCGACGGTACTTATAAGTATCACTCACTTTAAAATTACATAGAATGACCATTTCTTTGAATATTCTGACAATATTTAGCAGGAATATTCTCTGAAATCCTCTCTTCCAATATATAAGGCAGCACGGGTTCTGTGATGAGTATTTTAGTGGAGAAAGCGAATAGTTTCATAACAGAAATTGCAATAATTAACTGTTAGTTTACCTACCTAACGGGATTTATTCGTAACTTTATCACGTCAAAAATTATGTACTTGGTGTTTTTTTCAATTATTCGTTATATAATAACCTCGTACGATATTTGTTCACAAATCCCAAGATCCGCCCATGGAAGTCATATGAATGTTAGAGCTTCCGGTCTGTGTTTTATATAAGAACCGTAAATTGACTTGAGAGTTCAGGCTAAGTGCAACGAAAGATCATTGGATGGGATAACAGAGAATTATCTATTTCTTTCCCACGAAAAGAACGACATGTTTACTCCGTCCTCTCATTTTTATTTCTTCCTTAACAAGGTACTGAGCATTAGTGTCTTTAGTTTGGTTAAAAATTCCTACTTAGAGTTACAATTCCAAGCTTTTAACCCACAGGTAATTAAATATAATAGAAGATAAAACATTTGTCTTTTTTTCCCCCCCCAAAATAATACACTTTTCTTCCTACTTCCCTCTATTCTTTAAAAACAGTATTGTAATCCTAGTTAATAAAGCTAAAGAATACCATTTAATTATGTCTTAAATTCAAACAGTTTCAAACTATCCTTAGGGATAACAAAGACTAAAAATAAAATAATATGTTTCTTCCAAAATAAAAAAGGGTATCAAAAGAAAAGGGACCTTCCCTTTTCTTTTGGCTTTCCTTCAAACAATATATTACAAAGCTTGATGTGATAGGGGAAGATATAGTTTTTGTTTTCATTCGAGATTTTTAAAATTATTTTTATAACAAGAAAATTAAACTAACTACACTTAAATTTATATATTTCTTCTAGGAAGAAAATCTTCGTTCGGGAAATGATTTTTTATGCTAAGTTATCAAAAGTTAATACTAAGTTATCAAAATTTTTTAAGCAGATTTTTTATGTATAAATAAAAAATATCTAACGATATTCTCAAGTTTCCATTTTTAAGCGCAAATGTAGTAAGTTCGAAGGAATTTATAGCCCTGAAAACATTCTTATAAAATCTTTATAACACTTAAAAGCACTTATCTTCCTTAAAGTGCTTATAATGTTTAAAATAATTTTTTCGAGAAAAAGCATTTTTGTACTTTCTTTGAATAAAAAAGCTATTAATTTAAATGGAAAAGTCAATTAACATATATTTGATTAAATTAATATTAATAAATGATTATTTCTTTCAAAGTAACGCTTTAAAGAGTATTAAAATGCCTCTTAAAATATTATTAATATATTTTTATTAGATGAAAAATTTATTTTTCTCTAAGGAAACAGATTTTTATTTTATAAGTAATTTCTTTTTTTTTTAAGCAAAAGAGAGAAAATGTCTATAATCCCATCAAATTTCCTAAAAAGAAATATAAATTAAACCAAAAATAATAAAATTACAATAACTATGGACCACAATACATTTTTTTTTTTAAAAAAAAATTAGCTAACACACTAAAAAAAAAATGTCATTTTGAAAACCAGACATATGACTCCGACAATTTATTAACTTTCAATGTGAAGTAAAATATATTCCGAAAATGACCGGTATGAAATAGACTTTGAAAGGTAAAAGGATTCTATGACAGTTAATTCCAAACTTTTGATAACAGTTTTCCACCCTTACATTCCCTTTTCTGCCCTAAGCTATTTGTTTCTAGAAAATGACGTCTTAGAAATGGGAAAATTTTGTATTACTTCAGTTTATATTTATTTCATATCTTCGACGATGATGAGGAAATACGCACAAAGGAATTTCCAATGCTGTCAGCATTTATAACAGCATGGAACTGTGAATTCAGATTCTGTGTTATGATTAAATCTGATGTGTTTATGATCCTGAAATCAAAATCGATTCTTTCCAAACTGTTCTTTCTTTTCCCCCAAAATATTAATATTGTTTTAAAAGTGGGAACTAATTTAAATTGCTTTATTTTACAAAGACATTATTATACAAATTTTTGACTAAACGGAATTTTTAATATATTCTGTCCAATTCCATTTGGATCGGTTACACAGAAAATGCTTGTATATTTAAGTTATTCGTTTAAAAGGAAAAACATAAGATTTTACTTCGATATAGAGAGAGAGAGAATATTATTTAAAATTAACTAAGAGATATTACACTTAAAATTAAAGAATGAAATAATATGTACTTCAGAAATATGCAAATTTTCCACAATTTCAAAAATTAACCTAACACTTTAAAACTTGTCAATAATAATACAGAAAGAAATTACTAGCTGCAACACTGTGAGGAAATTTTTACAAATGTATCAAGATGCATACTTTGTGAGCAGTTTAATATTTTTAAAAATTATATATATATAAATTTATTAAAGAATTTCAAGTATTGAAATTTATTGATATGAAACTTATATGCCTGGAAAAAAGTGAAGAATAACTCTCCATGGACACGATAGCGTGAATGAGTGACTATTTAGCTACTCGAGGGTTTTTGGCTACGGACCTCGTAATTTTGAACAATGGTCAAGTGACGAGGACGAGACCTGACTTCCCCCCTCTCCTAACTTCCACACCACACCTACGGAAGGACATTTGAGCTTCGACAGATTTAACATGCATTAACGCCCTACACGGCGAGTCTTCAGCGGTACTAGGCTCGAACTCATGACACACCAGCCTCGAGTCCGTTACCTTGACCACTAGGCTACCGCGGCCACATGGACACGGTAGCCGAATGATCATAATCCTGGAAAAACTAAAGATCCTCTGTGTAGAGGGGCTGATACACGTTAAATTTGTCAAAGCTCAAAGTCCTCCAGTTAGTTTGGTGTGGAAATTTGAAAAGGAGGGCAGCTCAGGTGTCTTCCTCGCCACTTGGCAGTGGCTCAAAGTTTCGAGGTCCATCTCCAATAGCTCCCGTTTTGCCTTAGAATGCGATGTAAATCCAAATCCATCTATTCATTGATCTCATCCTTTGAAGGCAAGCTTATATTCAGGGTTCGAATCAGAACTGAACCGAAAACCCGAAAAAACCGTTTTTTTGGTCGGAACGAAAACCGAAACTGAACCGAAAAAAAATATAGGTTTATTTCGGCTCGATATATCTTCAGTCATTTTGTTACTGTGACCAACTTATCAATATTTCGTCCTCCATATATTTATCATCATTCCACGTACATGCTTCTCGATTTCCTGTTTTGATTTTCACTAGTACTTTTCTGTTTCAGCTTCGTATATGAAACTACTTGTAGAAGGCAGATTTAATTCAGTTGAATGAACTAGAAATATAGATTGAAAAATATTAATCTGAGTTATATTTTGCGCATCTCAACATGCGATCATTTACGGATGTTTGTGTAGACTTTAGATAGACAAACCAGAATCATAAACCTAGCTGTCAAATGCGATTTTGATAATGGATAACAATCCCAATGCTCACCGTTCCCTGCTCACCACTCGTATCGTATATGCCGGTTAGTTTAACCAATTCATATAGTGTACCAATTAAAAAAAAATCTTCTAAATTTTGATGGAATTACGTTTTTTGTTTGATAGAATTATATTTTTAGTGCAAATAAGTATACGTTAAAAAAATAATTCATTCTGAAATGAACCGAAAACTAAAAACCGTTATTTTTGGCCGAAGGAAAACCGGGATTGAACCGATAATTTTTTTTTAGTTGAACCGAAACGAAAATTATTACAGAATTCGATGTCCTGTTGATATTGTACGGAGCAAAAATATTTTTTAAGTAAAGATTTAAGATTTAAAATTACGAGATCTGTCGTCAATACCCCTTGCGGAGTGTAAAAGTGCGATGTTAATAAAAGCTCTGAATAACAAATTTTAATATATGGTTAACAATCAATTGACTAAAAACATTTCACAACTTTGAGAGTTATGAAAACAATTAGAAATGTATTGCTTTGACTGAAAGGCTGTTTTTGAATTTTGAATAGAATAGAATAGGTTTTATAGAATTCTAATATAGTTTTCCTAAATTACTAATATTTTCCTTATTTAGGATATTTGCATAAAAAGGAATAGATGTACTGTAAAAAATTACTTTTGATACTGCTATTCACTCAACTCCAAATTCACATAAAGGGATGGTATAACTTTTCGGGATGATTTTAGTATATTAGGTACATATTTCAAGTTTATAAAGTTTTGAAATCCTCAGAGTTATACAAGTTGGGCAGTGCCAAGAAAAAAGATAGTTTGATAAAACATTATGAAAAAAGAAAGAATGTGCGTAGGAATGAGGGAGGGGGAGGGGCGGATTGAGATTGTACATATTCTACATAATCAATTCAATTATGTTCCTCTAGCACCTTAAAATTATGATTAACACTTTGTAACTCTATATAAATAACATTTAGTCATGTTTTGACTCACGTCGTATATTACATTTCCGAAAGTAGTTTATAAGATGATATACAGAAAACTCTTTTCCTTTAAAAATATAAACTGACAGCGAAAAAATATATATGAAGCACACAAAGAAAAAAAAGGCTTATGAAACATGAAAGAAAAATTAACTTAAAAATAATTACAACGATAGAAAAGGTTTATTTGGATGTTCTTCATAATTTTATTATTTTTAAATAGTATAGCTGCAAAATAAAAAGTCAAAACAAAAGGGAATAAAAACGGAAATTTGAAGGGTAAAAAATTAAGAAGTCAAATAATAGTATAAAAATATCAAGATAACTATTTCAAATGATAAGACGTTACAAAATGTTTAACCATCGAAAAAGAATTTTGTTTTTTCTCCTATTTTAAAGAAATAAAATGCTTAAATTTCGCTTTTATTTCTAAAAGCATAAAAATATACGTAATAATAAATATGATAAGTAAAAAATATTAAGTAATAATAAAGTAACAGTAATAAATAGGGAAATCAGCTTATTAACAAGTGTACCAAAATATACATACAGGATCAGAATAAATTTATAAAATATTATTACTTAATCTATGTGATGTACTCCAACGTTTAAAAAATTATTCTGATCTTAAGTCATTATAAATGATATATTCACAACATGTAAAATATACAATCATAATATATGGTACAAATGCAAATGTTAGTGGCAGTTTATAATGCAAAATTCCGCTGTATTCAAGACATATTGCATTTATTCGGAAGAATTATTTGGATGATAAATAATTCCCATTTTATGTACATGCACCTTCAGAAAATGACAGTTAGATGTTTTTGGTACTATACTGAGTAATATATTTCCCTAGGTCATTGATCTCGAATGACTATCCTTGCCTATATATAATACAACCTACGATGAGTTATAAAAACAATATATGCAGAGCGTTCCCATTTGATTTAAAGTTCAAATGTCAGGACACACCACTCCTTAGAATAATAAAGAAATAACTGATGGTATTGGAAGAACATTGACATTACCCGAAAATAATACTAGAGCGATCATTACCAGTTTGACTTTAAGAGGACATTGAATTTTGACCGATGCTGAGCACATAAATGAAGGATTTTGTTTATGGAATTTAATATTTGCATTACCTAATATCACTTAATTTGCATGTAAAGGTTATAGGGTGAAATTATTAAAATATATATTTAGAGCAAGAAACACGAAATATGAAATTTCATTCTATATCAGTGCTTCTCAAACTTTCAATGTTTGCGACACAATTTTGAATCATAATTTTCATCGCACTCCGTGCAATAACAATGTATCGAAGGAAATAATGATGTACTATGACGCTAAAGCTACAATACGACTTTAATTATAAACCGTACAAATTATCAAGATAGGTATTAAATTTTGTACGTGACAAAGCCCATGGAAGTCACTAGCAATTATTAAACTTGTTCTTATCTTAGTATCGATTAATTATCATATATCTTCTGCAGTACTGATACATTTATTGGTATATTACATCAGTGTAAATGTGTCAGAAGTATTTTGTTTTGTTTCTTTTCAGTAAATTAATAATTTTTTAAATAATCTTTTATTTTCGACTTTTCGCGATATGCTCGTGCCCCCCACGTAGGTTTATCATGCCCCCGTAGAGGACACGCCCCATGGTTTGAGAAACGTTGTTCTATAGTGAATCAAATTTTGTATATGAATTTTTATTGAAATTATTTTCTGTTTGTGTATATATATTTACCAACAGCAACAAGATAGATTGAATATTATTTTAAAAATATTAATAAAAGAAAAAAAAAAGTCAACGGCATATCGAACGGTAGTCAACGAATGAGAGCACAAAATTTCGGGGTCTATCAAGAAGAACCCATCTTGTACCTGTAACGTATCTTTTAAACAAACAAAATGAAAAAAAGAAACCAAAAAGAGGAAAAAAAAAAAAACTGTATTTGATCCAACAAATAATCCTTTTTCTGTTTTGATATATGTAGTATACTTTTTCATTTTGAAAAAATAAATAAATCCTTGCTTACATTCACGAAGATAACGTTTTCTTTTGTTTCATTTAAAAAAAACTAAAATATAAATTGTATTGACAAAATGTACTCTGTTTTTGCAATAAAGCCAGAGAATAGCTTTTTTTTTCATTAAATAGCTACAATGTCTTTGTTTACCTAGGCCACACTTCAGAAAGTTATGATATGTTCTTTCTTCGAACAGCCATTTCTATAGCTTCAGGAATCAAAATTTCTTTTTCCTGAATTCTTCAAGCGAAAATTTAGTGAATCCTTTTTTTGTGTGTGTGTAAGTTTTCAAATTATATGTTGGAAAATTATGGAATATGATAAATCTTATAATGGTTAAACTGAGTGAAATTCAATAATTATGTTAATAAGGATTGTTATATAATTCTATTTTTGCTTGAATTCCTGCGTTTTTATTTACAAAAAGTCCGTTAACTTTCGTAAATTACTATTTTTTTTTTTGTTTTTCTTCGGACAGCCAGTTTTTACACATCTTTACAAATTTCTTTTTCCTAATGGGCTGCATATTGGCAACTAACCCTTTGCAGACATGACTAGTTCACAAATATGAGAGCTATTTCATGGTGGTACCATCTAGTGGAGGCTCTCACAACTAAATTTTGAAGCTTGAATTTATTCAATCCAAGCTCTCGTAGAATGCTAAATATTTCCATGATCTTGCCTAGAGTATCAGAGCCAAATTGATACTCAATGAATCTTTTACATGCTACACATAATCATATGACACGCATCCCTACGATTTTCACGCAGCGAAAATCTATCAACTCCAGCCGGGTTCGAACCTGCAACCTTAGACTTACGAAGGGGCACGTTACCTGTAAGTCACCGCACCGATACATGCTTTCAAATTAATATTTCCAATGTAAAGCTCAGAATCTGCCATTTTTGTTCGAAACAAGTATTAGGTTGTATAGTAAAAAACAGAAATTAAATATTACATATACACACAATACTTAAATTCAAAAACATAAGTACATAAAATACATTCATGATCAATTATCAGGTGGCATTTGATTTTTATATCTAATATATAAGCATCCAAAAAACATCAATTATAATTTGAATTCATTTGACAGAAAAAAATTTTCGTCTAACTTAAGAGTTTTTATCGCAGGGAGCACACAATTTATTCGCATTGGTAATTTTCAGAAAAATTTGTTTTTTGTTCACAAGCCTTACAGCAATTCTGAAACAATTCTTTATCATTATAAGGACGTTAAACTTTACAAGCGAGACAATTCGATGTGTAATACGCCATTTCAATTTATATTGATGATGCTGTCTCTCTTTATAACCGTATTTTAGTCTTCATTAAATTAGTCTGCATATAGAATTTATATACTTAATGCATAAATAATGTATACGTGGGTAGATTTCGGACGATTCGGAATTTTCCACTTTTAGATTGTTAAAACTACTTAAGAAAGGATATATATATATATATACACTGCTGGCCACCATAAATGCAACACCCTGAAAGAAGCATGCAAATAACATGAAATTTACAACATGCATTAGTGGAGGTGAGATATGCAAATGATTAGAATTTCAGGGCAGACACACATCACGCGCGCCTGTGGCGCCACCTCAAAGCACTATTTAAGGCTTGGAGATTTCGACGATTTCAAGTTCGGCAATTGTGTTTTTCTCGTGCTTTTTTAAAAAAACGATCAGTTATGTCTCGTAGAAAACAGCGATCAGCTTTTGATCAAGTATCCGAGTTCGACAGAGGAAGGATAGTGGCCTACCGAGATTGTGGATTATCTTTCAGGGAAATCGGTAGTCGTGTTGGACGGAACCAAACAACTATAATGCGGATATGTGACCGTTGGATGCAGGTGGGTACGACGGACCGACGTGGACGATCGCATCCACCTCAGTGCACCACTTCACGTGAGGACAGGCAAATTGTGCGCATGACAGTGGTGGATCGCTCAGTCACATCACGAACCATAGCACAGCACATTGAGTCTTTAACGCATCATTCAGTGTCCGTGCGTACCATTCGACGCCGTTTACAGCAGAGTGGTCTGTCCGCAAGACGTCCATTGCTTGATCTACCCTTGACGCAGAACCACAGACGTCTCCGCCGCCAAAGGTGAGTTGAAAGAAGGATGTGGGCGGCAGAATGGAATGAAGTTGTCTTTACTGACGAGTCACACATCTGTCTGCAACACCACGATGGTCGGATTCGAGTCTGGAGACACCGTGGAGAGAGGATGCTCAACAGCTGCGTTATGCACCGCCACACTGGCCCTGCACTAGGTATTATGGTATGGGGTGGTATTGGATATCACTCTCGAACTCCTCACGTACGCATTGCCGGTACTTTAAACAGCCAGCACTATATCTCCGAGGTGTTGGAGCCAGTTGTCCTTCCTTACCTTCAGGGCTTGACTACAGCCATATTTCAACAGGATAATGCGTGACTACACGTGGCACGCATTGCCCAAAGGTTCTTCGTCAATCACCAGATTGAATTGCTTCCCTGGCCGGCTCGCTCTCCGGATCTTTCGCCGATCGAAAACATGTGGTCCATGGTTGCTCAACGATTGGCCCAGATTACACCCCCAGCTGCCACACCAGATCAACTTTGGCAACGTGTGGAAGCTGCTTGGTCTGCTGTACCTCAAGAACACATCCAAAGTCTCTTTGAATTAATGCCGAGGCATGTGGCAGCAGTGATCTCCAACAATGGCGGCTACTCAGGCTACTGATTCTAGCAGGAAACACACTTCACAGAAGTCTATAAATTTAATCATTTGATACTTGGTCAAAACATGTTATTTACAAAATAAATTTTGTTGTGCTACCTCTTGTCTTTCTTGGTGTTGCATTTACGGTGGCCAGCAGTGTATATATATATATATATATATATATATTAGAATTAATCAACATAGATCAGATACTAAATATTTTAATAGTATTAAAAAATTCAAATAAAATAGAAATAAGACACTTTAGTACACATGGTTTTGATCATGTATCACTCAATATTATTAAAGTTGTTCCTAATATTAAAGATAGATTATGGTGGGAAAATTACTTTATTAAATATTATAATGCAATTTATCCTTATGGACTTAATGTATTATACCAAGGAAAAAATATTCTAAATGCAATCAAACTAAATTCTCAAGAGTTTTACTACAATAATAAGGTTAATATAATATCTAATAAAAGAAAAAATAGAGGGGCTAGAACTAAAAGATTAAGTAGAGACCAAAAAGTCCTTTCAGATAGTATTATAGATATTTGTAATAGCTTTGATAACAATTTTAACATAAAACACATTAAATCTTTTATGTTTGGACTCAGTAAGACAGAATTATGTATTACAGAAGATGTACTAATTTCAAATAAAATTAAAGATTGTCATGCTTTGCACATTATTAAGGACATTCATAAATTTTTGAAATATAAACATAACATAAATGTTAATGTAAATAAGGATTATCAAATAGAATACTGTACATTTTTATATATGAATAAATCATATGATAATGTTAATTTTTCTGACATATTTAAAAAACACATGTCATCTTTCCCAATACAAAATATCACTATTAAAAAAGCTTTTAAATACAATAAAAAAATAGGTAGATCAATTTTTAACTATAATGTGCCTATAAAGCAAGATAACTTAATATGTAAATGTAGTGAATTTAAAGATTTCATTGATCAACATCACAAGCATGTTGTTACTGGTGATCTCAATATTGTAAAAGACAATAATCTTAGAAATATTATGAATAAAGGTACTGGTTTTAGATTAATGATTTCGAATAATAATAAAATTATCAAAAATCAGTTATATAATGATATTGAGCATTTTATATACAAAATAGCTATTAAATATAGTATGCCTATAGAGGCATTCACAGAATTCAAAGATAAAATTACAAAGCAGCTTAATAAATATAGCTATGGTATAGATAATAAAATCTTTTTTAATAATATTAAAAGTCAGATTAAAAATTTACAAAATAAATTTATTATAGTTTATGTTGATAAAGTGCCAGGAAATTTTGCAATCATATGTAAATACTATTATAATTTATTGATCAACAATTATTTCGATAATAATACAGCTTTTATTAAGTCTTCTGTTTCTGATAGAGAAATAAATAAACGTATCTTGGCTTTTCATAAAAAGTTAAAAATTCAAATTAATAATAATTTTATATTTCCACATATATTTCTAACTCCCAAATTTCATAAAGACCCAGTTAAATTTAGGACAGTTACAAATGGTTTTAATACATATATCAGCAAAACAGGCAAAATTCTCCATGAAATATTGCATGAAACAATAAATAACCTTATATCCTCAGCCATTCTTAAAAATAGCAAATCACTTGTTGAGAAAATGAAAGATAAAAAAATTTATTCAGTCTATAGTTTAGATTTTGAAGATCTCTTTAACTCCATTAATATTGATGATTTGATTAATATTCTTGTAAATTTACATAAAGACAATTTATTTAATAATGTTAATTATGATAGATTTGGTTCACTACTTAGGTTTGTACTTAAAGAGAACTATATATATCATAAAGGTAACTATTATCAGCAGATTAAAGGATTGCCACAAGGTGGCCCTGCGAGCAACTGTCTTGCCAATTTATACTTACATTATTTTGAAAGTAGTTACATTAATAATTCTAAATTTTATATTTATCGTTATATAGATGATATAATCATCTTTGGCAAACAAGCCAATTTTATACCTAACATTAATTTTTATCCACAATATCTTAATTTAATACAGACAAATAATAACAACAATGAAGCAAATTTTCTTGACATACATGTCAAATTATATGAAAATGTAATAGTTTCTAATATTTATGATAAAAGAGAAGAATTTAATTTCAATATTATAAAAGTTCCTCATTGGGAGAGTAATGTACATGTTTCTATATTCAGAAATATTGTTATTAATTATATACAACGTAATAAATTTCTTGTGTCAAAAAAATCAGACATTATAAATAACTATACACATTTTACTAAATATTGCTTAAATCAGAAATACCCAATTTATTTTATTAATAGTTATATAAATAAAGCTATTCAAAATAGTTAGAATTAAAATTATGAGATTGATAATAGCTTATTACTATAAACAAATATTTTGATATAGTTATCTCCATAGTCTAATATTAGATTAGAAATTACTTACTATTATTTTATTCATATTTACTCTGGTGTTATTATAGTTATGCTATAATATGCAACTATAATTAATTTATTTCCATTTGTAATCTCTTGTTAAGTGCTACATTTCAGCCACTCTTTTGATTTAAATCTGTATTAGGGTATAGAATCTGGCAACAAATTGAATGTTTCCACTCAGATTTAGCGCGGGCTTTGCATTTGTAAGTGCAATTTTTAGGTAAGTTACCTCTATCTTGTAATGGATTTAGATATTTCTATCCATTATTTCCTATTGGTTTTTGCTCAGTGTTATTTACAAATAAAGGGGGAAGGTTGGCTGGCCAAAAAACATGTTCAACCCCACTTTTATATAAATTAATTTTTATATACTAACTGTCCTAAGTCAGTATTGTTCATGGCACTGCAGCATCCATTTTATATTTATTATCTCGATTACTCTTTTGTCCTTCATTGTATGATTTTCCTGCTGTCTATGTGTTTGTCGAGTTTATTGTTTGGATGTGATCTCTTGTTAGTAGAGAATTGACCTATATATATATATATATATGTGTGTGTGTGTGTGTGTGTACTTAATATTGTAAATTCTTTTAATTAACTTAATGAAAAATGGCAAACTGAATAAAATGTATCACAATCCAGCTTTTTGGCTTTTGCTTTGTGTAACTCGCTATTAGTATCATGTTATACTATCGGTTTATTGATTGTTTTATTAGAGTTTCATTTTTGAAATTAAGCGAGAACAAATGAAGATGGATCTCGTAATTATGAGCCATAAGCAAGTGACAAGGACGACACCAGACATAGCACCCCAAACTCTATATTTCCACACAACACCAGCATGAGGACTTTGAGCTCAACCGATTCAACGTGCATCATCTCGTCTATATGGTGGATCTTTAATGACACCAATACACTACCTCGTCTGATCAAAATTATTCATTAATTAAATACCAGTATTTAAGATTTTTTTTCTTAATTTGTATTGTTTTTACTTCATTCTAACAAATTTTTATCGATTAACATTATTTTAAAGTTCACGCATTTAGCTATACACATTAAGTTATAATAAATATTAATGTATGTTTCATTTCCAAATCTCTCAAAATCTTTTATTCAAAAATTGATAAATATAAATTAAATTTAAAGGCTTATGACAAATAAACTAATGCGAAAGGTACATTCCGCATAAATACTCTTTTATCTTGATTCACAGGAAAAGTATAAGTTCCCGAAATTTAGAATAAAAAAACTGATAAGAGTAAATAAATTTTTTTATAAATAACTAAATGAAGCATATTGAATTAGTCTGGTGAGACTTGCCTCACATTCCAGTTACGAGTAAAAGAAAGTCTACAAATTATAAAACTTCTTCAAGTCTCTTTCTTCATATCTATGTCTGATATTTCGATAGACAGAAAAAGTTTCTGTAAAATTTATTTGGTGAAAGGTTTCATCAACACTTTACTCTTAAAATATGACTTTTTTTTGCAATTCCTCTTCAGACGGTGTGTATTGATAAAAGTAAGCAATACACATTTTATTTCAATGGACAATATTTTTTTTTCTTTCTTAAAAGCATAGTTAAGAATATTTCTAAGCCATTGCATTATAAAAGAAAAGTACTTCTTAACTATAATATTGTTTTCAAAAAAAAAAAATAATAATAATCTGTCGTTCTCTGAAATTTGCCAATTACTTGTTCTGGGAAACAAAATATCTCATATTAGTCTGTTCAGTCGAGAGAATAATTTTTTTTAAAACGAGGCACGTGGAAAGCTGGGTAAAAAATGTAATGTTTTTAACAAACTTTTGAAAGAATATGTTGAAATGGTTAAAGCTCGTATACAAAATATACGTCTAGTCTTTAGACTCAGGAGCAATAAAGGGAGAATAACCATTCGTAGAAAGCATAAGACTTTAATTATATTGAAACGTATAGCACTTGTCAGGACTGAAACTACCACGAATATTTAAATCCCTTTAATAAAGAATTTTTAATAAACAATACAAAAAATGTAGAATAAAACACACTAAGTCTTTTTCTCAAGATACCATTATTCTTTTATCTCAATTAAATACATATAAATGTGAAAATGATGGGAAATCACATTATATTTTTCCAAAGAATACTGTAAAATACTCTATAGGTCAGGGGTGGCGAACCTTTATGGTTCAACATACCTTTTTTCTTAAAGACATGTTTAATGAAATATAAATGTGCCGTCAAGTATTTTTGACTTGTAATCATAGGAAAAATAATAAAATTATATACTAAACAACTCAAAATTCTTTATTTACCACGAAAAAATACATTTATCACTGTATAATAGTAAATATTTTAGTTATACATGTAATTCAAATTAAAGAACATTAGTGTGACTTTTGTTGTTGCACATTAGACGAGAAATAACTTATATTAGTATTGTAAGATGTTACTTTTAGCAGAATGCATGCTGAATTGGATTCATCTGCAAAACGGTTTCTAAGCAATTAATTCTTTTTGCTCTGGTTCACGTTTTTGACAAAAGGATTTGTGATTTGTTTCAAAATACCATTTTTCAGGCTATATTCAATATACCACTGTTCCAGAACTTAAAACAATCACCGTTTACTAATCGTGCAAAACTTCTCGGTCCACCAAATGGAAATTCTGTGCTACACTTACTATCTTGTACTTTTTTTTTCTTTTTTGCTATACTAGCCATGTTACATAACAGTTAAAAATCATATATATAATACAAATAAACTTTAAAATACAGTTGTGTCAACGAAATTGACTATACTATGTGTAGACAAATTTTGCATCATTAGCAATTATAGTCCACTATGTAACTAAGGCAAGATAATAACGAACGTGTGTGCTCCCTGCAACCAATCACTCGTATTGGTTCGTTATATTTCATAGTAAACTTTGTTATTTTGAACTACAATGCTAACTGCTTAGGTCGATGGCATGCCCAAAATAATGTGACGCGTGCCATCAAGGGCACACGTGTCACAGGTTCGCCATCCCTGCTATAGGTATTAAAAGAAGAAAACTTTAAGTTATAGTAGTGAATGAGTGAGAGTGTATATTAACGTTGCACTATAAACCAACACGAGGGCCATTGGCGACGGACCTCGTTATTTTGACCCTTGGTTAAGTGGCGAAGGCGACACTTGTGATCTGGAACCCTCCTCTCCAAACTACTCGACCATGCCAACGGGAAGGGGGAGTGAAGGGGATTTCAACCTTTACAAGTTTAATGTACATCACCCCCTCTACACAGCGGGTAAAGATGTTTCAAAGTTCTTTGACTATTTCGATTGACGCTTAGCTCTCCTAAAACTTCCCTTTTTTTAATTTATAAAAGTGGAAAAAAATCCTTTCCCAATTTCTTTCATTTTGTTTTTTATTATTATTCATGTTTAAGTACGCCACTCATTCAGATTCAAAATAAGAGAATCATTTAATTTTAAATCCTATTTCGTATCTTAAGCCATTTTAAAAAATTTAGTATATTTGTTACGGTTTTAATCGCTTTCCGTATTAAATTACAGCTATTACGGTATAACAATTAAATAATGTGTAATAACGTTGTAACACGAAATCTTATATCACATTCAACACATTTTTCCCAAGTCAAATCAAGAGATGAAGAATATAAGAAGGGAAAAAAATTAATAACTCACTTCGATTTCCTAAATTTTTATATCCGAATGAATTTCCAATATCTTTTTGAAATTTGAGCTCCAAAAAATATTTTGAAGATCAGAAATTGTATATTTCCACTCCCAGCATTAGTTTGGGAAAAAACTCAGTTACATTTTCAGAACGGTACATTTTTTTTTTCGAAAACTGTGAATATTTTTTATTTAGCATCCAAAAATACAGTGTGGAATTTCTTTTTATTTTCTTATATAAAAAGTTCTATAGTAGAAGCAGCATTTTAAGGATGGATGAGTTCTCAGAAAAAAAATTCTTATCTTTCTAAATCGATGAAATATGTATCATTTTCGCTAGAAAAATAAAATTCCTTTTTTATAAAATTGAATTTGATCTTCCAACATCAACGGGCTCTGGAACTGTCATTATTCGAAGCTTAGCCCAGGCTTTCAAAGACTGTCTTCTTTTTTTTGAGAACTTTTTAAAAGTTATCAAGAATAAATTAATAAAAAACTATATATATGTTTGATAAATACTTATTCGAAATTAAATTTGTAACAGCCAATGATATTATGAATAGCTGGTTCTGTTTATAAAAATTAAGGAAAAGGGAAAGGTGTGAATAAAAAAATAAAATAAAATTAAGATGTACAATAAAGCAGAAATTATTCTTTTATCCTTGATAGTTTGTGTTTATGTACATAAACACAAGCTATTACGATAACTAAAGTTCTTTAATCATTTTATCTTGCCATTATATTCTTCCTGTTATTAAATCTTTTGTATGTTGTCAAGAAAAAATGAGTCTAAGTATTTTTAATTTTGAGTATATTTGTGTTAAACTAACACTATAGCAAAACACAATAGGCTATTGGCAACGCATCCCGTACTTTTGAACCCCAATTAAGTAAATAACACGATACCCCCTGAGCTACCCCCACTTCTAGATTTAGACACTTAGTTAGGTTTAACGTGCTACAATTCTATTCAACCCTTTGAAAATATCAGAATCGAGCTCATAACTTGATCAGAGTATCAAGCTAAGTCATGAAGGTCAGTTTTAATAACTGGGCTGTCTTTCATTAAAAAAACCAAACAAGAAAGGGATAAAAATTTAAGTTACGAAAATAAGTTATCAAATTAATTAGTTAAATTAGTCATATTACAGAAATATCATGATATTATAGTTATTTAAAAATTATTGTTGTTGTATCTATGAATAAAGAAGCTACAAATTTCAGAGGAGTATTTGAAGTCTTCAAATCCCACTATAGTGTCTCTCTCAGTATATATCATTCCCTTTATTCTAATATAGGGGTGTCCAACCCAAATGACCTTGCGGGTCACTTCGGAAAAACATTATAGTCTCGCGGGCCGCACATAATAATATGTACCTTTATATAAGATTTGGAAACAAACAAACAAAAAAAAAACATTTATTGGAGTGAAAATTTAAAACAGAATGAATTATTATTATTGTTTTCATTATTTTTCATGTATACAGACATAGATAACATAATGTTTATATAATACAATAATGCAATGATTAAATAATGTTTAAAATATTAAATTTGCCATTTTCTTGAAAATTACGGTGTTCCTTTTGAATTGATCTTTCGTTACTCATTGTTGAAATTTGATTGTGCTGTCATTCGCAAACGATTAAGTATACATTACCCTTTACCTTAACTATCCTGAACATATTTTTTTAAACTTTATAAAACATCTCTGACTGCCTCTTGCTTTTTGGGCACTCTAAACAGAAAAGGAGGAGAAATGAAAGCCGCACATACATAGAATCATGTACCATCCACAGTAAAGGATGTGCATAATGCACACAATTCGGAATTTATTAAAAAAGTAATTTTTTATTGTAAATTCAACTGTAACTATTTAATAAAATAAAAATCTATTTTAATCTGAAGGGCATTTCTATTATCAAAAAGGATTTATTTTAAAACAAGAACAGGTTACAGGCAAATACGTTGTAGATTTATATATATATGTATAAATTTCCCCTCACAAATAAATTTCAAAATAAAAAAAAACTTTAAAAACCTGATATTTAAAATTTTTTAAAAACGAGTCGGTGGACCACATCTTACGTGCTGGTGGGTCGCGTGTTGGACACCCTTGTTTTAATACATTCACATTGAGCCTCGATAGATTGAATGTACATCGGCTCCATCTACTCGGCAGGCTTTCAGTGGCACTGATGAAATTGTAAATAATTTTCAGTTGTAGTGAATCAAGTTCTTATATCCTATCTGACGCCTATCTAATAATTATGATAAAATTACTTACGTATTTTTTCAATTCCTACTATTAGCTCTCACTGTCTATATATATATTTATTTATATATTTGAATATTTATTTATTTATCTTGGTGGAATTTTCAATCGTTAATAAAATACATTTTAAAGCGTTTAATTGAGCTGAAATTTTATATACAGGATCATTTTGGTTGACAATACAATAATTTAATATAATTAATAAAAATTACTTGATTAAAACTAATTATTTAAAGAATTACAAATACAGCCACGTTGGCGACTTGTGTCAAAACTTGAAAAGGTTTTTTTCTCACGTGTTAAAGCA
>BMAV01022690.1:377557-388786 GCA_019973955.1 Trichonephila inaurata madagascariensis
ATACAACGATCCAAAAAAATAAACATAATTCCATTTATATTTACAAGTGATCTATTCAGATTGTATTGTTGATTCTAATTAATTTTCAAATTCAGATATTTTAGCAAAAATTATTTTTCCTTCGCCATTACCTTATCGATAAAAAAACAACAACAAGCATGTTCATTGTAATTTTATTCCGCCTTATATATATATATATATATATATATAATCCCCTGAATTCTTTTATATCTAAATATGCTTCTTACGACCACTCGCTCTCTTTCCCATAGATTATAAAATTTACTTATGAAGAACAATTGGATCGTTTTTAATCGATCGATTTCCTAAGGCTATCTTTACATGTGTAAACCTACCGTGACCTTATGCATAATTTATGGTTTCTTTCGAAAGTGATGATCATTCTTTTAGAAAATGAGATAATCGTGATCTAATTAATTGTGAAGAGTTAATAACGATTTCTTAATAGTTTCTATGAAAGTTTAAGCTATCGGTAGCAATTTTCTCTTTAATTTAAGAAGCGCGTGCTTATTTAGCACGAATTCCCAATAATTAGTCACTTATAGTTAAAGAGATCTCGAAATAATTAATCATGAAACAATTAAACCTATTTCACTTAATTGAGTGGTTTTTTTTAACTCTCGTGATGTAAGTAGAAAGTAGGAAATACTTCGGAATTAACGAGAAAAAAAATTGCTTAAGAGGATTTAAGATATCGCCAGTGGCTGATGAAAATAAATTGAAAGGGTGTTAGATTTTGTAGGATAAATCTTTAGTTAAATCTCTCCGAGCTATTATGATCTTTTGTGTTTGATTTTTGAGATATTTAGTTTACTAAATAAGTAATTTACTTGAGGCAATTTTTAACAATATAAAGAAATAGATGTTAGAAAGGGTAATTGAGTGAATTTTTTTCATTTGTGATAGGTCAACGAGTGAAAATATTCAATGAAATCCAAGATTTTATATGACTATTTTGAAAAAATTAAAATTCTATTCAAAGTATGATTTTTTTTCTTTCAAGAGAGATTGCGTTTCTTAAACTAACAAATAATTTAATTTAGACCTGTATTAACCTGAAGCTTTATGCAGTGTATATATTCATTTAACTCTGTAAAACATTTTTTATAGAAATCTAAGCATCTATCAAGTGAGTTAGTGTTTATTAAAGCCATACTTTGAAGTTACACAAATATTGGTAACGAAACTTAAATTTTTAAACTTAGTCAAGTCACTAGGACAAAACTGGAGTTAGCACCTTCCAAGCCACACCAACGTGAGGCCTGAGTCTTGATGCATTTAAGTGCACCAGTCCCCCTTACACGGCGAGTTTTCAGTGGCATCAAATCCCAAACCCATAATTAACCACAAGCTCGTGACCATGACCTCTTGGCTACCGTAGCCAGTGGCGTAACGTATACCCCCGCAACCCCAGCATTGCGTGGGGGCCCAAAACTTGACTTTGCAGGGGGTTCCCAATTGTTCTCCGTTACGCCACTGACCGTAGCCATAATGTATATATCAAAAGCTATGACAAAAGCATGCCAATACAGTTTTTTAAGATAATACTGTCTTACATTTTGATATTAACTTGAACATTTAGATTTCAAGAATATTTCCAGAAAATTTATTAAAAATAATATTTGCAACAAATTGGGTTAAATTTATATTTCGTGTGACAAAGCTGAATACATATAGATGTAATTCTTTCTCTATCTTTAGTAATAATAAATTCTAAATAAAAGGGCTTTTTTTAAAAAAAAATTGTGTTCTTTATATTTCTAAAATAAATAATAACTATTAACCTCTTAACTGTTTTTGAATTTCCAACAAACCAGCATATATAGAACATGTAAATTTCTAACGTTAACCTTTCGATAAAATCAATCACATGAAATTAAAATATTTAGGAAAGATTTCCGATAACTTTTTTTTTTAGTGTTTTCCTCAAATTTCGTACATTTTTCCTTCACTGAATTAATTCCATATGTATGTTTTATTAGGAGTTTAATTTGATTAGTCATGCCAATATAAGAATCTTGAGTCACGATAGTTTTAATGAGCTTCAGCCGGCTACATGAAGAATCTTTAATGGAAGAAAGAACTGAAAAAAGATAGCCCCTCGGCCATCGAGGCCTTCAATGTTGGAGAAATTTTCTGCTTAAAAGTTTTTCTATTTCTAGGAAATAATAATTTTTTCGTTGGATCAATGGATGAACTCTAAAATGGAATTGCTCGACGAACAACAATATTGATTTACTGAAATTAAAGAAATGTGTTTGTAGAATTCCACGCGAAAAATATTCCTTCCTATCAAATTTGAAAATATTGACAGAATCAAAGTTTGCTTTTAAATTTAAGATGGAAAATATTTTCATCGTAAAAAATAGTACTGCTTCTATTTAAATCACGCTTAAAACAACTCGACTTTTTTCTAAATAAAACAACAACAACGAAAAAGTTTTCAGGATTAAAACGTATTTAAAAAATTGTGAAAAAATATTTTTTGTGAAAATTACGAATTCAACTGTCAATGTTTTCGTACTTTCGAAAATAAGCTGTTATTTGCTGGTATGGAAAAGTACATAATAGCTTAAGTTGAAACTTAGATAAACATAATAACTAAGATAAAAAAATACAAATAATATATCGACACATGAAGAGTTTTTTAAATTTATGTGGAACTCACAATATTTGTTCTTAAGTGGGGAAGTAATATATAAAAAACAGATTTACTATGAGAGCTTAAATGGAAATTTAAATATTGATATTCCATTCTTATAAAATTTGAAATAATGAGAGATTGAGTTGAATTTGTATTATTAAAGTTTTAACTTAAACAGAATCAAAGTTTTGTATAAAAAGTAATTTTCCATATAAAAAACAAATCAGATAATAACGATTTTACATTTAGACACTGAATGAAACGATAGATGTTGAAAAATATTTATATTCTGAAAACTTTTTTGAAAAAGCAGATTTAATAAAATCAATACAATTGAATGAATGTTAAATTTGTTTACGGTAAAACCTCAACCACATATACGCCTTTTTCGAGAATAAGTTATCCTGTTTGAAGCATGTTTTGAATTTCTTTAGAGCTCCTGAAAAAATACACCCCCTTTCGTATTTTCTACTGCATTCAGTTTATGTTTACGTATTTCGTACAGTTTGAATAATATTATTGAACACTTTTTCTTCCAAAACATTGACTTTGTTAAGTTTTATTTTTTAACTTAATTTTTTTTTTGTCTCTATTAGGATTCAGTTTTTAAAAAAATTCATTTTACTTAAGTATCAGTTTCGAAATAACCAAATTAAAATATTTTTCAAATATAGCAGGAATGAGGACATTTTTTGGATGTTTTACAATAAAAACATCTGAAAAATCTATTTAACCTTTTAATACACATAGGAATACTATAGCATGTCAGTTAATCTGGATTTTTAATTTTCCCAGCATCTTTTTATTTTATTTTTTTTTTTTCAAATCATTCCACAGACAGCCTCTTCGTCTCTTAATTTCAAGTGGTTTTAGGCTTTGGAAGGGGATTGAATTAACTAGATATCGAATAGCTCTAAAAATGAAAATAAGGTATAAATTCTTTTAGCTTGTTCGATCTTATGTGTTTATCTTCAAGTTACAAAGAGGTATATAAGTCTTAGTATTTATCTTGAATACTAATTAAATAGAGTTTTCAAATTAAAGACTTCTCTAATTTTTTTTATAAGTACAAAGTGTTTTCTTATACCATTTCAAATTAAAGACTTCTCTAACCTTTTTATAAGTACACAAAATGTTTTCTTACACCATTTATATAGTTTTTACGATTTTTTCTAGCAGAACTTTATCATTAAATTTGATTACATAAAATAATCATACGTGTTGCATTGAAAATATACACAGTTGCAGATTGCTTGGAATTTTTTTTTATCTCAGAGTAAAAATCGAAAATAATTAGTAAGTACTATGCGACTCTATTGAAAGGAACTTCTTGTATCACGTTTACCACGATCATACCTTTAAATAAAATTACTTACATAATTTGAAGGTCATGTCTCCTGTGCCAACTATTGCTTTGTAATTGGAGTTGCTTGTTGCATTCGTAATTTTTTACTGGTGTTTTAGGATTTTTCAGTTACGCTTGGTCTACAATTACTTAGATGATCGATCAAACCGAAAGGCATATTTGCAACACAATAATGGTGGAAACTTCCGTCTTGGATCTCTTAAGATTGTGCATGGGTGTATTATTTTCTAACAAAACAGTTCTTAGGTTACATCGTATGACGACACTAAAGTTATCGTAAGAACACAAACACATTTTACTGTCACATTGAACATATTTCAAGGGCATTTATTTACAGCTTTGTGAATACATGTGACTCTCTTCTAATACGGTTGTTACTTTTCTTAAAATGTCGTTAAATTCAAAATTTATGTTAAATAAAACGAAAATCAAGTACAAAGAAAGGAAATTAGGTACCAAAAGTTGGAAAAATATGTTACTATATTTTTATAATTAGAAATGGGGGTTAAGTATGTTTATTAAGGGGGTTCACCCATGTAATGGTTTCAAGAAATAAAAAATTTTTTTTTTTCATAAATTGCTTTCTTAACATGTCTAAAATACGGTGGTAAGGTGATTTTTAAGAATTCGTAGTCATTATAAGAAACAGGTGTTAGCAGAGCTGCTGTTCGTAGCGCTGAGTTACGATTTTCATTGTTTTAATCGGACTTGAAACACTAAACGCGTTTTTCTCAAAACTGTGTTTTTCAAAATTTCCCCCGTTATATCTCAAGAACGGTTTGACCGAATAACTTCAAATTTATAGAGTAGACTCAGCACATATATACGCACTAAATGAACGACTATCATTCAAAAATTCACAATATTTAAATTTTTAAAAACAAAAACATTAAACCCCATGAAATTCGAAACTTTTTCTTCAGAAGTCTATTAAAAATCCAATTCTTGATATTTTCAATTGAGTGTGGTTCATTTGGTGCATTTAAGCTTATAGATTAAAACGCCGTTAGTTTTTTTTTTTAGTTTTTTTTATTTCAGATAAGCCAATCAACCGGAATCGTGGAGGAAGTGAGCGTCCCTTTCTTCGAGATGGGTGTGTCCAGAGCGCTATAACTCACGTTCTATTGGATATTTTTGGCTAAATATCTATATACATACTCTTAAAACACATATAAATAAATGATAAAAAAAACTTAAAGTTCTATCTTTTTACTGGTCATCGAAAAAAAATCCCTAAGAATGCTTAAAAAACAGGCCGTCACATGGGTGAACCCCAATAAATCAGTTTTCATTAAGACTATTACATGTTAGTCGGTATTAAATAATGTTTTCTTCTTCAACCTTACTATATTATCGATCCTTCACGAACAAAATTGATTTTAAATTTCGATGCACTTCAAAATTCTGCTTTTATACCTGGTACGACATATACACTCGAATGAAAACTTTCCAGTTAGGTATCATATTCACTTTCAGACAGAGTTAGCCAAATAGTTATGCTTGTGGCCACCGTTGCTTTCGTTGAGACGTGGATTAGAGTCCTAATATCGTGAAAGATAAGCTGCGTAACGGTACCGATGCTCATGAAATCTGTCGGGGCTCAATGTCCTCACGTTAACATGGTGCGGAGGTTTAAAGAATGGGATGTATGCTTAAAGCAGCGTTCATGGAGAGTAAGTTCCTATTGATTTAAAAATAGTCATCAATTTATACAGTCTGAAGCTGTTAAACCTACTTTTAAGTATTTTATTCCTTACAAAGACAATCAATAATACGCTAAAAGTTATCTTTGAAAGGTAGAGGTTACCAGTGCAAATTTGTGGAGATTTAAGAGGATTGATGGAGAAGGTAACATGTGTGACTGTGCATTGCCTAGATATTGTAGACCAGATGTTTTCAAACTTTTTCGACTCATGGAACCTTTAGGACTATAAGGTGTTTTCGTGGAACCCCTTCCAATAACACTTAAAAGAATACATCCTAAAATAATATTTAAAATAAATCAATATGTTATAGGTATTTTATATATATAAAACAGTTAAAAATTATTCTATTTGTTATTAAAAGATTTTAATGTATTTTCTCATTAATTATACTAAAGTAATCCAAGTGTCACATACTAATGTCGTATATTTAATAACTGGGATATATGCACTTAGATTTTTATTTATTTATTTATTTATTTATTTTACAAACTGTCAAAATCTATGTCTCTTGAAATGATTTGCACTCACATTTCATATTCTACCCTTAATTTGTTTTAGTATGTTATTTTTGTAGCCACTCATGTGTTGAGGAATAGTTTTCACTTAAATATATTGTTCTGAATGGCATTTAAATGTTTATAGCTGTGTGAGAAATCCTGTGTATTTTGTATGAATTTGCAGCCTAAAATTTAGGAGCTGTTCTTGCTTAAATTTAGATCTTAACGCTAAATCTGTTGATAAATGTTTCTTATCCTTTATGGTTTATCCTTTTTTCCACCAGAAATGAAAAACGGATGCATTTCCAAATAGAAAATTATTTAGTTTTGCCAAAAATTGTACCAATAAGAATAAAATTATTTCGGGGAACCCGGGATAGTAAACAGAATATTTACATACATATAAGAAACGTTTTAATATTATTTTATTGTACTATGAATAAAAGTTTAAAAAGTATTACACACAAAATACACAATTATATTATATATAAATAAAATTTTTAGTTTTAATGTTGGGATGAGCTTTAGATACTTGTAGTTTTCGAACTTCCTATGGAACGTGAATTCATTTTGCATGCACATTTACAATTTTCTTTTCGATTTTTTGTTGTGACCCATGGAACCCCTAGGTAAACCTTGTGGAACCCCAGAGTCCCGTGAAACTCAGTTTGAAGCCACTGTTATTGACTAACAATTGTCTAGATATTATAGATATTAAGAATAGATCTTATTTTCTAGCCTGTCTAGATATTTTTGTATAAACTGGTCCATCTCACGTACAAAAATGTAGCTTAGTGTTAGAAAAAAAGAATAAAAGTTTCAGTACTAAGCAAAAATTTAAATTGTGTGCTTGCTCTGTTTAACTAAAAATTCTATATATTAAAATTTATAGCTTATTTTTTTAAAATATAGTTTTCCATAACATTTTCCGAGTAAAACGGATTTTAATGTATATAAATAAATCGAATATGATATATAGGTTCCATAGTGTTAATTAAGTTTTAAAAACAATTAATGTATTATCTGTGCTCTAAATTTCATCAAATAACTTATTATAAAAATTGCAAGAATATTATTATAGTTTTCCGTATTGTGTGTGTGTTGATAAGGGGTTTAATTTAACTTCATTTCTTCGTCGATTTTTTAATTTAAGGCTACACATAGTACCCTTTTTTAAAAAAAATATCTTTGGAGACAGTAACAGTAAAAATAATTTATGTTTTAAATTTAGATTATACTATTAAGCTGATTCTGTAAGTATAAAGTCAGTTTGACCAGCCATTATTTTACAATTTTAAAAAATTAGGAATTTTTGAAGTTTTTTCAAATTCTTGTAAAACGCTCAGTTTTTAAAAGTTTGTAGTCATTTTAAGGGATTTATGTTTCTTAGATTATTGTAAACAAAAGTTAGTATGGATTTGAAAATCTGTTCCTTTGTTGATTTTTAATAGTTATTTTTCTTGCTAAACCTAGAAAAAATTTTTTTTAAATATTAACTTTAACAATTTTTTAAAAAAATAACTAGACATCTCAGACCTAAATTCATACTAACTTTTATGCAGCATACGTTTGGGAGCACATATAAAGAATTTCAAGATCCTATCTTGAACAGAAAAAAAGCCTTAGAGCTTAGAAAACTCTTACATCTTCAAAATTAAAAGTCTGAGAAAAACGCATTTAAAGTTTGTATAAAGGTATAAAACGAAAACTTATAATACTCTTAAAGCTCTAATTTTTCAATATGTCATTTCCCAATGTATTTTATACATTAAAACACTACTTTAATTGAATGTGACTGAAAGCATTTTTTCTTATTCAAAATATATTTTTGCATAATATTGATAGCCTTTGTTACGACGACAGGTTATTCAGCTTAATCTTAACTTAATATTTTCACAAAAGTTTTGAAACCCCAAGCACATTTATGTACAACATAATAATGTTACTAACTTAAGATAGAAATCGCCAGGTTTGTACAAAAGTTCAATTTTTTTCAGTTTTAATTTGGGGCAGTTCAGCAAGTTTTAAAGTCGCCCAACAGGAACTCAAATATCATAATATAGTACTACTATATGTTTACTATAATGTAGTTTGGCACATCATGGAGAAGTATTGTTTTATCTGCAATACTTGTAGTCAGAATACGTATTCGGAAGTTTTATTACAGTATCAGTGAAGAGCTGGTTTTTAAATATATCTTTTTCGGTAGTATTCTATCTCTTCCAAATACTGTTTCTCATAGCAACCCGAGAAAGTTTTGGCCGTTGCATTTTCTCAACAGGAAAAAATTAATAAAAAAGCTCCTAAGTTATATAAACTATTTTCTTTTTAAAAAATCGACCTTGAAATCAATCTTAATTAAGTAACTATGCTAACTCAAAAATCTCAATATATAATGAAGAAGAAATGATTTTAGTGATGACAATTGAAATTAATAACCATTTCACACTAAAGGAGTTGATTGTGCTCAAAAATATTTTTGATTAATTCAATTTAAGAGTGGAAAATGCTTTAAAACAAACCGAAACCAAACATTAAGCACAAAATACTTCAAATATCAGAAACACTAACTTGTTATCAGATCTGAAATTTGGTGGAAAGCTGCACAATGATATGAGCTACAAAAAAAAAAAAAAAAAAAAAAAAAAAATTGGTATATTTGAGACGGGTTGTGACGGGGCTTTTATCGCTAATTCCACTAATTGTCCTCTTGGAATTCTTTGGGGCTAGAATGGCAATTCTTTCCAACCAATTCAAGAAGAGAACGTGTGTATGCAAATTAGGAATTATATATATTGGAATGTTAGATCAACTAAGATCATAATAAATTGATTTTAGTTTGGCAGATTTTAGTGGTTCTTCCTTCCTTCCTTCCCTCAGACATAGGTCGCGTTAATAGTGGAGAAAGGGTGTCCCCAACGGAGGTGGCACCACAAGGGTACTGTGTAGCCTTAAAAAGAAAACAGAAATCGATATTTTAATTGAGAAAAGAAGTTCAAGACAGATTGTTTTACTCAAAATTCTAATCACGGCTTATGTGTTCAAATTTTTGTGTAGCATACTGTTTCCGTGATTTCTTGTCCTCTGACTTTGAAAAAATTACGAGGCTGATTGATTATATTTAGTGAATCTTCGAATTAAGCAAAAAAAAATAGGCAGCTGGTAATGTTTAGCAAACAAACAGTTAAATGAAAAATAAAGCACTTCGCAAAGTTAATCCAATTATTAACGAAAAAATTAAGGAAGTAATTAGTTTAAAAAATGTTTTTGGATAATTACATGAAACGATTACTCTATCTGCATAGCATCAATATTTATAAAACAACCTATAATCATAAGATAAATGTGAAGAAAAACAACTTAAAAAGTTGAAATATTTTCAGGATTAATTTACAAAATAAAAGTAATGGGAAAAGGGGATGGTAATAATAAAACCAGAAGCAGTAAAGAAGAGTAAAACTTATTGAAATATTCCTTAAAAACATCAAATTATGCTTATCAACTCCTTACTTCAAAACTCAAACATAAAAATGCAAGCGAAGCTAAGTTTTAGGTTCGCGTAGGAATCAAAGTATAAAATATTTTCTTTTGCATTTATCTAAAGTTGATCTTGCACCTTAGACCATCTTCTCCTCAACCACACACTAAAAATTTAGTTTATAATGCTCTTTTAAACATGGACTTTTTTATTTATTTTGTGCGAAGCTATATGCAATACAAAATAGAATAACTAAATTTTTTTAACAAATTGGTTCAACTGATTATTTTTTTCTAACTCTATTTCTCTGATGACCTTGGATGACATTTATGGAAATCTGACCCTGTCCAAATTCAGAAAAGTTTTCATGAAAATGCTGCCGATGGAAATTAGGAAGGAATATTGATACTTTAGACATCAATGAAAGTAATTTTCCAGTAACTATACTGTTAGGGTAAGTGAGAAAAAAGGCCAATAAGATAATTATAAGTACCTTCCCTTTCATATATTAATAAAACCTGAAAGAAAACCAAACATGTAATTAATATGAAATCGAACCTCGTACACTAAGTCAGATTTCACAATCTCAGTCACGGCAGAGGCATAAGAACAAAACTAAATGATCATTTTCTTTTCTAGGTCATTCATATTTCCTTATCTCTGTAAACCCATAGCTTTCATTCTTTATTATTTTTACTTTCAGTAAGTAGTAAATGTATGGATTAGTTCAAATTCTATTGTATGTTGACATAGCGCTGAAAGTATTGCAAATATGCAGTTAAAAAGAAAGCAGCGTTGTATATCAATGCTTTAACTAGCGGAAATCCAAATTCAAAATTGTAAGTATGTTGAATCATCTGCTTTCTCGCTCGCAAACTTCTCAGCTGTTCAAAATTTAGATGCAAATTATTCTTAAACAAAATTTTATCATGAATCTCCAACTATTAAGTGACATTGTAGCTAGTACGAGGAGATTCTTGTCTCGGAAATGTAGTTTGTTTTGCTATAAAGTAACAGTTAAAATATAGTAAAAGGAAGAAAGAAATAAGTTAATATATGACATTCAATGAAAACGGAAGATGAAATTATGTGCAGTAGGGTAGATTGTGGTTATATGAAGGAAAAAGATTATTATATATATTATTAATCGAAACCTACCTATGTGGAAAAGAAGTTCTGAGATTAGGTGAAAAATAATTTTAAAACATAACTTTAAAACTTCATAGTGCCACTAGAGGTTGAATTTTCAAAAAAATTGAAAACACATTATTTGGGTTAGAAGAAGTAAAATTATATTTTCCTACAATAAAAATAACCGAAAAATATGATTAATGATAAATTTGTACTGAATAGGGAGAAATACAATGCACATTGAACATATCATAACCCCTGCTCTCTCTTCCTGCACCGTCGAGTCAGTCTAATCCAAGCTTTTTCTTTTCAATTCCTACTATTAGTTCACACTCTCCCTATATATATATATATATATATATATATATATATATATATATATATAT
>BMAV01022690.1:389186-425990 GCA_019973955.1 Trichonephila inaurata madagascariensis
ATATTTAGCAAGATACAATTTAGGAATAAATACCGTTAGTGATGATGCGTGTAGATAGCTGGAAAAAGTTCCTTTTTCAGATTCTTTTTTTATTTTGTGTTCTAGTCTTGAGTAGAAGGGCTGCGGTAGCCCAGTGGTCAAGGTATCGGATAATGACAGGCATGTTATGAATTCTAGCCCAGTACCACTAAAGACCCGCCTTGTAGGGGGAGTGATGCACGTTAAATCTGTTGAGAGCTCGAACGTCCTCCCGTTGGTGTGGTAGTTAAGAGAGGGGGGTGCCAACTTAAGTGTCGTCCTCGTCACTTGACCATGGTTCAAAATTACGTGGTCCGTCGCCAAAAGCCCTCGTGTAGCTGAACAGTGCGACTTTAATATTCACTCAGTCGAAGAGGAAACATGTGAAAGAAAAATTGAAGAAATTTTGCCACTTAATACTTTATGATTCTGTCGTATGTATATACATATTTATATTAATTGTGATTATTTAATAAAAGGTAGCTGAGATAAAAATTTTCTTTGTTGACCTAAGTAGGAATTGACTTTAAAAAAATTTTTATATTACTTTTTTTTTTTTTTTTTACGTTTCATCGTGCATTGCAATTTCGAGAGTAGGTTTTTATTTGAAATTTAAAACTAAAGAAGATGTTAAATATACCTGATGTTTTTTTCTTGTAACTATTTAGTAGGCGTCTCTTCTCATTACAATAAATGTTTAAAAATGTTAAAATACGTCTGTTTTTCTTTAATAAAAATTACACAAAAAAGTTTAAATGCATAAACTTCATTACCTTTGTTGCAGTACTAAACATAAATTTAACATTTTTTATTTTACTTTTCCTTCTCTCATCTATATATCACAAAACATCTTTTTTCGCATAAGGTTTTGAAATTCTGAAAATTTTTTTTATCCCCCCCTCCTCCCAATGTGCAATGAATTTCCTTTATTTTAATTTTAATACACAAAACAATATTGCTTTTAATTAAACTTGCTGTTCAAAAACTTCAACCAATAATTTAATCAAAATAATTTTAAGAACAGTGTACAAAAACAGAAGTAATAAGTTTTGTAATATTTGCAACGATTGTATGAAACATCTTATCACATATTCATTGGTTGATTAAAAAAATAATGTAAATGACTTATCACAAAGGACAGAAATAACTATTTTAAGTCGCAAGCAAATTGCACGGAAAAGTCTAAGAAGCAACCTTTGATATTTGTTAGAATTACCTTAAAGGCGTATTAGTTAAAAATAAAAGCAAAAAAAAAAAAAAAAAATCTAAACCCCCTATTTTCATAAGAGAGAGCACTTCCTCTTTATAGGCTTCCTAATTAATTTAAAGGCATTGGAAAATTAAAAATGCATAATTCATAAAATGTTAATGCATTTAATATAATGAAGAATTCATTTTTAAATATTTAAAATTTTACGTGTTTTAAGAGGTTTGCAATGCATTACACATTATACTGCAAAAGGATATTGATCGCTAGATGAAGAAAAAATTATATAATTAAAACAGTGTATTCTTTTTAACATGAAAAATTTGGAAGAAGATTCTTTTGAATTTTATAGCAATTATATTCGAGGACGAGAACATCTCGTACGAGAGAAGAAATTTTCTTCTATTATAAATCCTTCAACTGTTGAAAATTATGCTGCATTCTTGAGAGTGAATAATTGCGAATGCAGTATTTTATGCACAAAAAAGATCTTAACACGAAGTAAATTTTTCTCCCATTATGCGTCTTTCAACTACTTTAATTCATCGTCCATTCAAGCATTAAAATTTAAGCTTTTTTTTCAATAGATTGTAAGTGCTAAAACAATATATTGCACGATCTTAGATTAAAATGCATCTCAAAATGGTTTCCCGAATAAAATGTAATAATCAAGTATGTAACAGTCATTTTAAAGCCGTAACTTATTTTCGACGCTTAAAAGAATGTTAAAAAATTTTATTTCTACAAATAATAAATAAATTAATTAAATTTATAAGTTTATTCAAATTAAATCTTAATTGATAAAATTTAAATGAAAAATTCATCAACCTTGTTTTATTCCAGAGTTTGTCCCTTATTTCTTCCAAAATTGCATTGAAATCATGTAAAAAGAGGTATGCCTTTACATGACAAATTCAGTAACGTAAATAATGCACAGATATGTTTAAAAATTAAAAATATTTTATATGTACTTTATATATATATATATATATAATTTTATATATTAGCTGTCCTAAGTCAGCAATGTTTATAACACGGCAGTATCCATTTTATAATTTTTATTCTTGGTTACTCATATGTCCTTCATTGTGGGATTTTCCTACTGTCTATGTGTTTTTCGAATGTGATTGTTGGATGTTATCTCTTGTTTGTAGACAATAAGCCTATATATATATATGTATTGTATATATATATTTGCTATTTGTATATATGTATATATATATATATATATATATATATATATATATACAAATAGCTATAAAATCCAAAAACCCAAGTATAACTTGTCAAGATAGTAGGAAATATTAGCCACAGTAGTACAATAGCAAACTCCTAGCCTTAGGAACCAAGATTGCAGGTTTAAACAAAGTTTTAGGGCTAGCCAACCTTCACCTGTAATTTGCCTATACTACTGAACCATAGGGAAAGGAAGGTATATTAGGAGAAATTTAAATATTGCAAATAAAATGCACTATACTATTAAAATTAGCAATAAAATTATAGCCTACTAGTATTTACTAGTACAGATTTAAAGTCGATGCAATATAGTAGATGGTAAGACTTACTTCGTGAGTACAGCAACACATTATGTTTCCCGCTCGATACAAAAGGAAAATTGTAATACCGCATAAATTGAAATTAATGAATTATATATATATGTATATATATAAGTCTGTACGGAAAGTAATATCACCGTTTAAATTATAAAAATTAATCAGCCAGATCGGTATAATACATTATTATTCCTCCTTCTGCGTCAATACAGTTTTGAAAGCAAGACTTCGTGCTGCGAGGGCACCCTGAAAGACCTGCTCAGGAATTGCTTTTAAAGCTATTATACCAGGGATGGCGAACCAATGACCCGTGACACAATATTTTGGGCACGCCGCCGATCAAAACGGTTTGAATTTTAGTTCAGAAACTACATTATTACAAGAAACCTCAAACTTGAAAAAAAATATATCAAAGATTAAGATCTGCATGAGAAACCAGACAAAGAAAAAGTTACTGAAGAATTTATTTCCATAATTGAGTCTTCAATCAAGGAATTTTCAGGGAGATTTTCTCAGTTCAAAGAATTATTAGAATCACTCAAGTTTATTATGTATCCTGATGTGACTTCGTTTGATAAACTTAACTTGTTCCAATTCGATTGGTGAAAATTGAAGAATTTGAAATGCTCTGATTTATTTCGAGTCTAGTTCAATACGGATTCAAAAATTTATTGAAACTAGAAAAATGTTGGAATTGATTGAAACAGAAAGACTAATAAGCAATATAAGTTAAAAATGCCAGTAACGAAATTTCGGAAACACTGAATTCGATTCCAACTGTTTGAAGAACCAGGCTCATGTTATTTTTACCATATTTTCATCCCTCTATGCCTGCGAGCCATTATTTTCAGAGATGAATAACATTAAAGACTCGCTTAGAAACCATTTGGCAGATGATTCCAATTCAGCATGCATCCTGTGCTAAAAGTAACATCTTATAATCCTAACGTAAGTTATTTGTCATGTAATCTGCAGCAACAGAGTTCACACTAATGTTACTTAAATTTAATTATACGTATAACTAAAACATTTACAACTATACAGTACAAAATGTATTTTTTCGTTGTAAATAAAGAGTTTTGTATTGTTCGTATTTAGTTGTATTATTTCCCAATAATCACAAGTAAAATTTATTTGACGGCACGTCTATATATCACTAAACATTTCTTCAGAAAAAATGGCACGTTGATTCATAAAGGTTCGCCACACCCCTGTATTATACAAACTACCTGCACAGTGTGAATTATTCTGAAGTGATGTGCTTTCAGCGGATGAGAAAATAAAAGGTCTTATGAAATTACGTTTGAACTGTACAGTGGATGAGGCAGTGTTTCTATGTTATACACTGATGGAAAAAAAAGTCCTACCACCAAAAAGGAGCTGTGCTAGTTAAAAGAAATTCATAGGCTTGTTTATGCATCTAAAAGATGACGTCGACTTAAGTTTCCTGCTAGAAGCTTAAGTATAACGCTAGTAGTGTCCCAATGAAGATGAAAATCAGGTTTACTTTAAGTAATCACCGCAAAATTTGCGAGCGTTATTCATCGTTAAGGTTTGACGTGGTGAGTTGATGTCAGTCAATAATACCTTTAAGAGGACAAAGAAGTCATATTATCAACAGCTCTCTGAGTTTGAACAAGGTCGTTTAACAGGGCTAAGAGAAGGTGGGCTTGGCAGAAATGTAGCAACTGCGTATGATTGTTGGTAGCAATAGTCAAGGGAAGATACTGCCTTAAGGAAATCGGGTTCCGGGTCACCACATCGAACTCCTGAGAGGAAAGACCGTTGTTTTCGGTGTATTGCTGTGGTGAACCACACTGTTTCTGCGGTAGAAATTCTAGATGCAGTTGACAGCATAATAACACAATGAACTGCTACAGATGAATTACTTCAAGGACAGCTCTAAGCCAGCTGTAGCGTCCATTCTGCTGACTCTAAAACACTACTTTTTGAGGCGTCAGCGGTGTTAAGTAAAAGCTCATTGAATGACGGGGTGGATATCTATTGTTTTTGATGAAAGCCGTTATGCCTTGGTTCTAGTGATGACCATGTGTAAGTTCGAAGAAAATCAGGTGAGTCAGTGGCCTAGACACACTGGACCTGCATCTAGAATTACGGACTAGGAAACAATTTTCTATTACAATAGTAGCATTCTCGGAGTGGCTCCATGTACCCGACTGCAAATTAGTACGTTAAGTCTGGTGACTCAATCTGTTGTTCTATCATTTATGAATGGCATTCAAAGGAGAGCTTTCCAACAGGATTACGAGCGCATTCATACCGCATTAATAACCAAACACGCTCTACAGAGTGTCGATGAGTTGCCTTGGCTTGTTAGATCACCAGATCTTTCTCCAATCAAATACGAATGGGATATCACTGGATGACAACCCCAACATTATCTACAACCAGCATTAACTGTCCCTGTATTGACAGACCAAGTGATACCAGCACGGAACTACATTCCTCAAACTGACATCCAACCCTTGTACGACACAATGCAAAATTCTAGAGGTTACACCCTTTATTAATGCACCATCATTTCACATTTAAAATAGTTTTTCTTAGGCCTAGATTAACCAGTGATTTTGAAACTTTAATCTCTTAAATATCTTACCAAAACAATTTTACAGTCGAAATTCTCTCATGCTGTAATAATTTTTCTTGGTGTTGGGATTTTTTTCCATCAATGTATTTGGCCTGGTAGATGTTGACGAGTAAGGAGGTTGTGCTGGTGCGTTGGTAGGCTGAACTTTCTAATCACTACTGATGTCTGATGTGAAGTACTGGATTTTTGCTCTTAGTTTTTTTTTTAGCTCTTCCACGTAAAATTGAGAACTTATGGTAGACGATCTCCCTGATTTCAAAAAACGCACAAAACGCGGGGTATTGATCTTAGGGCAAGAAAATGACGAAATGTACCTCTCAGCAGTTTGCCTTTTCAATTTAGGATCGTACTCAAAAATCCACGTTTTGTGATACCATTGTCCGAAAAGTGAGGACTAATTTCACACATTTCCAGAAGTTTCTAACAAATTTCATTTTTCCCAAGACTTGTACAAGAGATGAAACAGAAGTTCATGAAGTCGACCATCCTAACTGTTCGACAGCTCAGAGAAAATTGAAGATACCTCATTCGGAAGGTGATCTCCTCCTCCCCCGGAATCTCTGATGCTGAAGGACATTGTGATGTACAAATTATTCATAATAAAATTGATGGCATTACTTTCCGAACTAACTTTGAGCGCTTGTGTACTTGTATATACTTTTTAAAAGATGTACATACCGTGATATTAAAGTAGTATTTTTTTTCATTATAAATCATGTTATAAGATTTACGACAAAAAAAACCCCATTTTCGCATAATCTAATTTGAAACAAAAATTTCTTTAAAGCTTATGCTTTGATGATTTGGTGTGAATGATGTTTGAAAAATAAAAGCTTTGTTAACACCGATTTTATGTTTAAGCCAAATATTTTTGTTTATATTTTATGAATACCAAGGAGAATTTCGCGTTCGTCACTTTCCAGTTGAGCAAAAACTATAAATTGATAAGTGCATATTTTACAGAAGAATATGTAAGTTCAAAATAAAATAATTAAAATTAAACTTGTCACTCAAGTAAAGAAATACGAACTAGAAATTTATTTAAAAATTTTTTTTTATGACATTAGTATCTAGATACATTTAAAAGTCATTTTGTGGTAAATCCATCATTTCCAGATGCATCTTTTGTTTTGTTCTTAAATCGTAAAACATTGCCATGGAGAGTGGTCAGTTTATAGTTATTTTTTTTACTAGGTCATTGGAAACCACAAATTTGATAACCTTTCAGAAACTGACAGAAATTTGAATTAACCTTTTATGTTCAATATATTATAAACAGAAGAATGGCCAAAGGATTTTTCTGGTCTAAGAATAATCGAAACAATTTGCATAAAAAAAAGTGGTTAATAAATTGTTATTATATTTGAATGTATGTAATTCTATTACAGTATGGTATTTGTGTCCCTCGTAAATATTGGCCTACATTATTGTTTCATCATGAGCTCTCATTAAACATGTTAGGAATGATAGCATCTCAATATATTGGAAGAGCTGTGTTTAATTTAAAATGATAAAAAACCAGTGAGATTGCAAATTTGTCCTCGTGCTCATTGATGAAGATTACCTTGTAAAATTCCGCACATCCATAGCGCGAAATCAAGAGAGACAGAAGAACTGAAAATCAAAGCTTGATATTAAAGCTAGTCTTCATCAAGTTTCTCTTGCATGTAAGATCTTTACAGATAATACGATAATCTGTTTCTTTTATATTACGGGAAAATCTTATTCTCTATAACTCTGTGTTCTTTATGATATTAATTCGCATACGTCTAGTTTCATTTTGGGACAGTTATCTGTTTACTCTGCAAACTAGATATAATGATTTGCATTTATAATTCAGGTGCACTTCTGAAATTTGATTCATAGTTATTTTCGGTTCATGTTAGGTCTCGGATACAATAGAGGCTAACACATGTGTAGCTAAAAGTAAATATAACTTAGTTTCTTTTTAAATGAATTATTATATAATGCTAATGTCTATATATATTTTACCAAAAAGCTGAATTACAACAATGATTCTTATTTATACCGTTTTAGTTGTATTTTAAAATTAATAATACCACATTCTTAATAAGGTTAATAGATTTTTAGTATCTCCATAATACGACCGCTTTGACTTTTAAGACTTTTGATTGGTATGAAAACTAATTTTACAGTAACATGAATTTTGATCCTTTTCTAATACTAGCCTAGGTATTTAAACCAAAATATAACTATATTTTGCCTCTAGAAAGCTTGCTGGACTTTTATCCTACTTATTATACCAATAATAATCAACAGAATTTGCCTTCTTCGAATCGAGAACTTAGTTTGAGGATTTATTTTACCGTTTCACTCACAGCGCTATCACTAAGATATTTTTTATTGCATAGATAAGAATAAATTTCAAATCTCTCTTTCAGAGAATACTACAAAAATATTATTTTTACGACACAATATTTCAAACACTTGTATTACAGACCTCAGATTACAATTTGTAAGGATTATTTAATGTGTTGTAGCATAAAAAAAATTTCCATTCGTGATTGTAACTATCATTTAAAAACTGAGCCTTGCTTAAAATAATACAGAAATGAATTTATCCAACTTAACATTTAACTTTTGGAAAGTTTCCTTCGTATGATAAATACCCTACCATCATGAGCCAGAATATCCATTGTAATTAATACTATTTTTATTTATAATCTCATTTGCTTGTCTCATCTCTTTCTCCAATGACATCAATGACGTGGTCTAACAGCATTGAATTTCAATTTCCGTTTATCGTCAGCATCTTATTCATTTAGCAGATTGCGTTTGTTCTTTTTCTTACGAGAAAAACCAAATTAATATCAGAATCAAAAAGCTAGTTGCTAGATTAGGTTAAAAACTGCAAGCAGATAGCGTAAACATTGAGTTACAGATTCCGATCACGATTTATTCACTCATTGGTGATGTTCCATTCCTCAATGAATGTGACAAGTTAGAACGAGTTTCTTTTCACATACGCATGAGTTTGTTGCGGAAAAGTTTCTAAGTAATAGAAAATAAAAGTTTTATGCAATTAATAAATTGTTTTCAGAAGGTCTTTCGTGTATAATTGAATACTCAGATTAAATATTATTTATTGATTTCAAACTTAGCTTATGTTAAGGGTTTTCAAGTACAGCCTGAAACAAATGAAACCACATTTTTCATATATATTGTAAACAAATGGACTTAAGTGATGCATACAGAATAAAAATATTATATAAAAGTAAAGCCAAAAGACTTATACATCACAGATTTTGACCTTTTTTTCAGGTATTTACTATTTTAATAGGAAAAACCAAAAGTTTTCAAAGTGAACTTTTATAATTCTTTTTAAGTTTTATACAACCCACTAACATAAATAGCATTAATATCACATTAATATTATAACTCTTTGTATTATATAAAACAAAGAAACTTAAATACGTTTTTGCAAATATAGCTTTGAAAAAGTTTTAAATGCTTTTCTTTTTTGGACAATATTTTCAATTTATTTTAGAATTTTCGATTATTTCAATATGTAACACAGAATATATATATATATATTGTTCCATTCTGGAAGAGTAATATTCATATAACAATTTCTGGACATTCTCTAAGTCAAAGAGAAATTTCTTAATTTTGTTGAGGTTAGTGAATGTTGCTAATGAATAGTTAGATCTCTAGAAATTCTAGAACAGAATATAGAGAATTTTTCAGATGTAATATTAGTAATATCCTTTTTTAAAAATTAGATGCATCTGCTAAATTTCGCTAGAAATACAAATAAAAAAAGGAGAAATTTCCTAAATATGCTGAAATTATTTTGTTTTTGAAAAATTATGCTTGAACCCTTCAAATTTCAATACTAATAACGTTGTCACGAGTTCAGGAAGCTATCGGTGAAGTCAAAAGATAGAAGCTATGAACTCAAACGTCAGAAATTCTAACTTAAATACATACTTTGCAATATGAATTTGTACTCATATTTATACATATATTGCTCTATATTAAAATCACAAGAGTCTTGGATTATGGATTTATGAGAAAAAAATATATAAGCTGTGTTATAACTGTGCGCCTTTCTCTCTCTAATATTGGAAATTCCACAGTTACCATAATAAACTTCAAATCAAATTTCGTTGGTGAATGTTTTTTTCTTCTCGAAGTGACATAATTCTCCATTGCACTTTTCAAAAGACAAAAATGGCTCTGATCTTGTTGACGCAGCTTGATTTTGATATGTGATCTGATTTACGTGACACACTGAAGCAACACGAGGGCTATTGGAGACAAACCTTGTAGTTTTGAGCCCCGATGAAATGACGAGGACAAAACCTGAACTGCACTTCACTCTCCAAAACTCTCCACCTAGCCTACGCGAGGTCTTTGAGCCTTGACAAATTTAATATGCTTCAGTCCCTCCACAAGGAGGTTCTTCAGGGGCACCTGGACTTAAACCCGTGACTCGAGAGCTAACGCATCAAACGCCAGTTAAACATCAAAAAGGGAAGAATTTTGTACTAAACTCTTAGCTCCTTGCGCTCCTCCCAGTAGAGAATTCATAAAATAAAGAAATAAACAGTTAATTTTTTTTGTTTGAGTTACCTTTAGCATTCAAATCAAAAATAGCTACTGAGATTTTGAACAACAATGATTACTCAATAATGATAGTGTTAATTGTTCTAAAAATAAACGATATTGGGACGGGGAAATATACTGCTGGTAATTAAAATTATAATACCAGGAAGGAAAGATCTGACAAAGGTCGAAATCACATGATAGGAAGAAGAAGCTGGGATATGCAAATTATTAGCATTTCAGCATATTTAGACGATGAAGGGGGGAGAATTGACATCTAAAGCACTGCAAAAAAGGGAAGTTGTGTAGTGGATTTCTCATTCGGAAAGGTCGTGTGTTTGGTCAGAATATCGTGTTATCTCTCAAATAAGAAGAAAAAAGGCTTACCAGCAAGTGTCGGAATTCGATAGAGGCAGGATCGTTGCCTATCGAGAGTGTGGTTATCATTCCATGGTATCACCCTTCGCACTAGTGTAAATCCAACCACTGCCATGCGAATATGGAATCAGTTGGTTGCTGAGGTTCATACAGAACGGCATGCAAGATCTGCACACTCTCCCGTAACTAACATCCCATAGTACAGACATATTGTGAGGGATGGAATGAAATAGCATAAATTGACTTCGAGCGAATTGAAGCTTTTGGATAGTACGCACTCACACACACAAAATTATTCATTTGCAAAAAGAAGTGAAATAAATGCATTAAGTTCATTCTGTAACCATCACAGTGACAAATTTTCTTTCAAGTGACCATTGAATAGAAGGAGTTTTACACTAAGCATACGGTTCTTTCGACGATATTGCTAAGATTTTCGAATTATTGAGTCCTGTAATCACAAAGAGCAAATTATTTATGCAACGAATGTGGCTCTTGAAATTGATTAGAATTATCTATTTCCAGGAAATTATAAGAGAGGTCAGATTTCATATCTACCTTGAAAGAAATAAAAGGTGTTCATGTAAGAAGATGTATTTTGGTTAAGGTATCCGACTACGTTCGGAACCGTAATTTTAAAAAAGTGCATAAATGGATAATTTTCAAGATATTTAGTGTCACTTAGATTAGAATACATGTATAAAACTGTTTTAAGGACATTTTGACAAAACAAATTATTTAAATACAATATTTTAGTAAAAAATGAGCTTAGAATAACCTTTTTTCAAAATGTTCTCCTTTTACAAAAAATGCTTCTGAAATAATAATATTTCGCGCGCGCGCTTATATAAAGTAAAGACTTCTCCAGAGAGTCTGAACTATTTCTTTTGAAAAATTTACATAATTTTCAGAGTTACAACCCATTGAAATAATTATCGGCGTTTTTTTCTTAAAATTTCTTCCCTCTGTTGTCGCAAAACATGGATAAATCCACCTCTAAGTTATATATTTCTAGTTCTAGTTGAGCCTCTGTACAGAGGTCTGAGCTATATACAGGCAAAATATTATTATAATAGAAGCATTTTTCACAAAAGGAGAATATTTTGAAAATTGGGCATTCTATGTTCATTTTTTGTCAAAATATTGTACTTAAATAATTTTTTACTGTAATAATATTCTTAAAACAACTTTATATACATTTTCTAATTTAAGTGACACTAAATATCATAAATATTATCCCTTTATACGTTTTCGAAAAATCACGGTTCCGAACGTAGTCGGATACCTTAAGGAGTTTGAACAGATGCAAAATCACGGGCTTCCAAATGCCTGCAATAAGGCATACAGAGCAGTAATTTACATGAATTAAGTTCATTACATCTTCTGTGGAAAAGTTTGATGCATCAACTATACAGTAAATTACGAAAGAGTTGATTCTATTAAATGTGATTAATTATTCCTCGTCTAGAGCTCTGTGAAATGAGACTGCTATCCCAGCTTCTACAACGTGTAGTGTAGTGGGCCACATTAGCCGAGTGGTCACAGTCGCGAACTTCTAGGTGGCGCTGCTTCTGTCGAGCCGTGGTTTCGAAACCTGATACTACAAAGCCCCTCTGTGTAGAGGAGCTGATACACACCAAATATGTAGATGCTCAAAATCCTTCCGAAGGCGAAATGTGGAAGTTTGGAGAGGGGGTGTCAGATCAGGTGTAGTTTTCACCTGACTGAATCTCAAAGTTACGAGATTTGTCACCAGCAGCCCTCGTGTTGCTTCACAATGCACCGTAAATTAAAATCAACCAATTCAAGTGAAATAAAGTGCAGGGAAGTGTTTACAATGAAATATATCTAATACTAATCTGTTTTCAGATTCTGTTATTGTGCTGGTATGTATAAAATAGTCTCCATGTATCAAGGCCCTTTATAGCCAACTATATGGCTACCCACCATATGGGGTCTAACAGGATTCAGCAGTTGGCATCATGTATACTTAGAAAAAAATGCTGCGGACCTCATTTTCCGAGGAATACATGCAGATAAAATTATTTTCTGTGAACTTTGGTGTAACGTCCCATCTTTCCTGAAATAGAATGACTTTCTCTGAGCCTTTGATGTTGTCTTCAGGAAGGTCGAGAACTGTTGTGAACATAAAGGACATTCAAAACTGACCAGGATATTTTCTTATGCTTAAAGCATACTATTTATATGGCGATATTAATGATGTTGGCGAAAATTACGTAAGAATTCTTCATATTCGAAGTCTTATTTTCAAATTTTGTTACAATGTAAAAAAATAAACCAAACAAAAAATCGTTTGTGTGTGATCCTCTGACAACTAGCGGAATTACAGAAGCTGAAATCAGCTGGGTAAGGTTAATACCTATTACCATTAACCAAGATTTAGTATATACCTATATTGCCCAAAAGCAGTCAAAATGACTGCATTGTGAAAGAATAATGTGTCAAGAAATTTGTTTAAAATTAATTTCTAATATTTTTTATATTATTTACAGTCATATATAACAAGTTATCAGTAAATATTAACAATATAAAAATATTACTTGGGAAAAAATGTATTCTGAAAAGTCTAAGAAATCGTATCATTATATACGTAATTATTTTTCTAATTGAAATTAAAAAGCAGTCAAAATGACTTCCTTGGGCAATCTAGTGTTAAACAAAAAAAAAAAAAAAAAAAAATGTGCGGCTTACGTGAAAAACGATTTAGGCAGATATTTCCATTTGATGTAACTGGTGGGGATTTACTCAAGCCTTGTATGAAAAAATACAAAAAATAGAGAAAGGGTGTATTAAGTAAATTCTATGTAGCTTATTTGCATGCTTTGTGACTCGTTCCTTGAAATTGTCTCTCTCTCAACCTCTGAGTTGTTCATTGCAGCCCTAAAACGGACTTTTTACTAGACAAAATAAACGCACCAAGATTTTTTTTTATAATGCAAAAAAAAAAAAAAAAACTTTGTGAGTGAGCTAACTCAGAAATTGAGAGGAACTCCACTTCTTATAGAAAAATTCCAGATATAGAGAGAGAAATTAGTAGGTTATTTTACTTCAGAGAATATCAATTGGATTTCCTTCCGTCTAGAGTTCCGTATTTTGGTGGGTCGTTAAATCGCTTAAATGCCATTTAAGGCGTGTTATGAGGAATTTGAGTTTAACACATGAAGAGTTAAAAACAATTAATAATACAGGTGGAAAGTATATTGAACCCGCGTCTAATTACTCCTTTACAATTGGAGGAAAGTGACTTTGAAATATTAACGCCGGGTTATTTTTTGATAGGCAGATCAATAAACACAATATCGGAACCAGAACTAATTGAGTTAAATGATAACAGACTTAGCAGGAGGCAGAGTACACAAGAGCTATCAGCATCTTTGGAAAATGGTGGAAGAGAGATTATTTAAATACCCCTGGCAACAAAGATCAAAATGGAAGTTTGAAAAATCAAACATAAAAAAGAACCTTTAGTAATTGGTAGGGAAGACAATTTATTCTTATATGTAAAAATTTTAAGTAGAATTAAGGTTATTTATCCAGGGCCGAAAAGGAAGGTATAAGAGCGGTGGATGTGCAAACATCAAATTATGTTTTGAAAAGGTTTCTGAGCAATACATTTTTCCTGTAAATAGTAAGTAAATTTTTCTTGTAATCATGTGTTATCTAACTACTTTAATTGTGAATTTATGTCACTGTTTTAATTTAAAATTTAAAGTTTTTTCTAGTGTTGAATGTTTTAAAAACATGTCAAATTCGAATCTACATATCTTCTTTTTAGAGTCCTGGCGTTGTGAGCGATCATGGCTCTTAATACATAGCAAAATATTTGTATATGTTTAAGTGATAGTCTATAAAGGTGTGCCATTGACTTTTTTCTCAAATCCGAATAAATACAATACATTTCTTTTAATGTTATTTGGGGAATCCTTTGTATATATCTCAAATAAGACTTTCTCTCTTTTTTAAATTTATTTGAAATTTTTATATAGTTTTCGCGTACATCAATTTATAATTTTTTTAGTTGATTCCATTAAAGAATATGTTTATGTACAATTATTTCCGGAAATAGAAACCTACTATTTCCTTAACTTTGGTTCTTTATCGTGAAGTATGTAGATACTATATATTTTTTGACGTTTTCACAATTATGGTGATTCAAATTCTTTCAAATTAACTTTAGAAATAAAATTTGTTAACATTATTTCCAAGTTTCATTTCAACCCAGAAATATAGCTAAATAAAGGTGAAAATTGTCGTTTTTTTTAAAACCTTTTTTAACAATGCAATCTTAGTCCTAAGCCTAAGAGTTTGCTAATGCATTACTATGGCTTTTTAAATTTATTTTAAACTGACTTGTTAAGTGTTTTGCTTTAAGTTAGATTTACAGTTATTTAACATAGTGTTATTTTACGTGTGTATGTGCGTGTGTGTGTAATAACTCACGTTAATTTCATCTTAAAATCTTTTAAATTTGTAATTAATTCGCGTAAATAATTAATTGTTAGCTACCCGCCTAACTTGAGGAACTGTTATTTTAAACACTTGCAAATTATGTAAGCCATTTCGCCTGATTATCTGGACCAATTAGAAGACGTCCTCGGAAGTGATGCAAGTTTTTAAACTTCCGATTGCCGTTTTGTTTAAAACCCCGTCGTACTTTCGAAAGTATTGATACGGAACAATTTATAAAAAATATCTCTCTTCTTTGGCGTTTATCAATTGGTAATTTCTTGATTACAAGAAATGTTTCCAAACAAGTATAATATTTGTTTGAAGATTTTTGTCAATACGAATTAGGGATACCACTTCCGCTAAAGTAGTAAGCCGGATTCAACTAGTTACCTCAACAATTGTTACATCCTTGATGGAAGCGACATTTTATAGCTTAATATTTTCCAATTCTGTGTGATGTAGGTTCGACATAAAGGAATTGTAAGCCAAAGTACCACATATGCTGGCATTCCTCTAACTGTCCAATCTAAAGAGGTAAAATTAAAGTTATTTCATGAACTTGTCACTTGCACTTTTTCAGATTGGCGCAACGCCTAATTTACGAACAAGTTCTGATTTGTCTTTGAATCATGTTATAAGCACATGCAGAGTTTTGCAGACAAAAAAATACACGTAATAGGGCCAAGAAGATTGTTGAGCTTACGCATTCTGAGGAGGCAGCGCCTTAGCATGAGCTGGAATTTTAACCAGATGTCACACCTGATATTTATACATTCAAAGGCATTTATTTATTGCTACATGGTAGCATGATATGTTCCAGACCTCGTTGTAAGACTACGCTTCAACATTTGGCTCTATTTTAACTCCTTATATATAATGCCCATCTATGACGTTAACAGCGATAATTCACCTTACATGAACAAGAAGTATTTTTCATATGAATAGGTGTGGTCTATTCCCTACAAACCACCATAATCCCATAGGAAATCTTTAGGATGTCCTAAGGCTTATTACATATATTCCCATTTACCTCTCTCTCGCCTAGTCTTGAAGAAATGAAAACTACTCGAATGAAGGAATGGACATTGCTAGTATTTACGATTTGTTGATCACCTCATTCGAAACATGAACAATCACTGTGAACTATGTGCGGAGGTCTGAAATGATCACATACCATATAAATTCTAAGTTTAATAGAGTCCGGGTATTTTAGCTAACTGGGCTACAATGAACTATCAAGGAGCACGGACAATCGAATTTATCAAGAAAAATTTTAACGAATCGAAATTAATCAGCATTAACGTTTATTGCGAGCTAGATTATAAACGTCTCGATATAGCGGAAGTAAAAAATTTCTTAAAAAGATTACTTACAATGCAACATATTTGTTTGTAAAAGCTTAGGCTTTAAATGCCTTTAAATTTCAAATTTTTTAATTACTTGCTCGGTTAATGTGAAACTCGAACAATAAATGGTACTGCATCATGTGGTTTTCGGTTTTAAATATTTTGTTAATGACCTAAATTAAATATCATCGCAAAACTGATGAAAATTGTTTCCATATTTATACATAATTATTTTCTTTCAAGCATAAACACATTGTCTACTTTCAAGAGAAATTTTGATTTAGTTCGAAACTTCTTTACTTTTCCTTTTTTTGTGTGTGTTGATTTTACCATCGTTTGTTAAGCTACTGGAAGTCAGTGTACGTAATTTTATGTGTGTTTTTCTAACTTTTAAATTGTTTTGAGTTATAACCTCTCCCCTATAAATAGAAAAACATGACATTCTCATAGATCTTCTATACAACACATTGCTATTATTTTTAGAAAACATTAAAAAAAAAATGTCCCTACAATTATAGACAATTTTCAGTTAAGCCTTCAAAAAGGTTTTGAAGCTCAGTGTACAAGTTTTTACTAACAAAGTTTCAACTGAAATCTCTTTTGTAGTCCCAAGAGCCCTTTAGTGGTCCAAAAATTACTTTCTCAAAATTCATTTTGGTATCTATACATCGTATATGAATAGACTTACTTGTGTTTCTTGTTTAAATGTTTATTAATTCAAAATAAAAATACAGACTTTCACATATAATGAATGGTTTTAAAACTTTTCATGAAAAACCAATGTAGTCGCAGTAAACTGGTGGTTATGGTCACGAGCTCGTCGCCAGTGTGCCATTAGTTCGAGCCCTAAATACTTACCGTGTAAGGCGCTAATGCATGCTAAATTTGTCATATCTCAAAGTCTTCTCTTTGATACTGTGTGCTAGTTTGTAAAGTGAGTGCCAGCTTTAGTGTCGACCTCTCTCACTCAAAATTACGAGTACCATTGCCAAAGGCCTCCGCGTTGCATTATAGTGCGGCGTCTTAAAGAACACTCACTCTAAAAACCAAATATTAACGTTGCAATTCTAACTATAATAAAGTACACTGCTGGCCACCGTAAATGCAACACCCTGAAGCAAGCATGCAAATAACATGAAATTTACAACATGCATTAGCGGAGGTGAGATATGCAAATGATTAGAATTTCAGCGCAGACACACATCACGCGCGCCTGTGGCGACACCTCAAAGCGCTATTTAAGGCTTGGAGATTTCGGCGATTTCAAGTTCGGAAATTGTGTTTTTCTTGTGATTTTTTCAAAAAACGATCAGTTATGTCTCGTAAAAAAGAGCGATCAGCTTTTGATCAAGTATCCGAGTTCGATAGAGGAAGGATAGTGGCCTACCGAGATTGTGGATAATCTTTCAGGCAAATCGGTAGTCGTGTTGGACGAAACCAAACAACTGTAATGCGGATATGTGACTGTTGGATGCGGGAGGGTACGACGGACAGACGTGGTCGATCGCATCCACCTCAGTGCTCCACTTCACGTGAGGACAGGCAAATTGTGCGCATGGCAGTGACGGATCACTCAGTCACATCACGAACCATAGCACAGCACATTGAGTCTGTAACGCATCATTCAGTGCCTGCTCGTACCATTTGACACCGTTTACAGCAAAGTGGTCTGTCCGCAAGACGTCCATTGCTTGATCTACCCTTGACGCAGAACCACAGACGTCTCCGGCGCCAATGGTGCGATGAAAGAAGGATGTGGGCGGCAGAATAGAATGAAGTTGTCTTTACTGACAAGTCACGCATCTGTCTGCAACACCACGATGGTCGGATTCGAGTCTGGAGACACCGTGGAGAGAGGATGCTCAACAGCTGCGTTATGCACCGCCACACTGGCCCTGCACTAGGTATTATGGTATGGGGGGTATGGATATCACTCTCGCACTCCTCTAGTACGCATTGCCGGTACTTTAAAGAGCCAGCGCTATATCTCCGATGTGTTGGAGCCAGTTGTCCTTCCTTACCTTCAGGGCTTGGCCACAGCCCTATTTCAACAGGATAATGCGCTACCACATGTGGCACGCATTGTCCATAGGTTCTTCGTCAATCACCAGATTGAATTGCTTGCCTGGCCGGCTCGCTCCCCGGATCTTTCGCCAATGGAAAACATGTGGTCCATGGTTGCTCTATGATTGACCCAGATTACACCCCCAGCTGCCACACCAGATCAACTTTGGCAACGTGTGGAAGCTGCTTGGTCTGCTGTACCTCAAGAACACATCCAAAATCTCTTTGAATCAATGCCGAGGCATGTGGCAGCGGTGATCTCCAACAATGGCGGCTACTCTGGCTTCTAATTCTGGCAGGAACCACACTTCACAGATGTCTATAAATTTAATCATTTGATACTTGGTCAACATGTTATTTACAAAATAAATTTTGTTGTGCTATCTCTTGTCTTTCTTGGTGTTGCATTTACGGTGGCCAGCAGTGTAGAATCAGGGATTCAAGTCCTGATACTCTTGAAGGCAATTATACAGAATAACCGTAGCCAATGAACAAGAAATTAAAATTTTCCTCTAAGTCTGGCAATTTACGTAGAAATTTGTCGAGTAAAGCACCAAATCAGGTATCGTCCTCGTGATTCGATATTACTAATCCAGGTTAGTTCTAAGTTACTGGCAATCCGTTATGTTGTTTTTAAGTGGTGTTTACATAAAAATAGACAATACTAAAATAATATTCCATCCATCAATTACGCGAAAGATGGACAATGCGTTTCAATTTTATTGGCAAAATTAGCAAATGTAATTAAAAAAAATTGTATCTACAAAACCCCTTACAAAGCATTTAAGGACTTGAATTACTAACTTTTTTTTTCAAATTGAATATATATATAATCGCCCATTATTCTTAATAAGAATGGAAAAAATTCTTGGAGATATTTTTCTAAGGTAAATACGATAAAAAGCTTGTAATATTTTCAAACACAGTAGTAATAAAAAGATTGAAGTTTTTTTTATAATATATGCAATGTAATTCTTAAAAAATTGAAGATTTAAATAAATTTCAGTTAACATATCCTTCTCTAAATTTCATCGTATATCCAAAAAGTGCTTACATGACTTTAAAGTGATAAATAAATCTTTATAATTCATTCATACGAGTTAAGATATACTTTCAGTATCTACTTCTTTTCTAAGAAGAAAATTATTGTAATTTGTAATAACTCTAATATTTTTATATTTAATCAACACAATAAAATACCTATTAAAACGTACATTTGTTAATTCTCCATTTTTTAATTATAGAATAATGCTCGTATCTATATCAACAAATTAGTTTATGAAAATATTTATATTTCTATAATTTTTAAAACTAGTTTCTGACTCATACATGACTTATACAGCCATCTACAAATCAATGCTAAGACATATTGAAAAGCAACAATAAAAATCATTTAATTAAAGTCATGAGAAATATTTATATATTTGCCTAAAAACAATTTTTTATGTACCACCAGTTTATATAACAGTCTGTGATAGATCGGTAATTCACATTCCTATGTAAGCGAATCCTTTTTTTTTTACTTTGCAAAATGGCGATCGTAATTCACATCGTACCCCCTGCTTCTTTTCTGATAGATTTTCAAGATAAAAAGAAGTAGTAAACATCCTGTTCGTTGTATTTCGCAATTCTACTTTATCATTACAAACCTAAAGATGACACAAAAAGGTTAATGTCTAGGTTAGAAAGTTAATATCGTAGTAGGCGTGGCTCAACGTAAAATTTTACTGCAGTTTTATACTATGCACTTTATTCGATTTATAATATTTATTTATTTTAGGCTGGAAATACTTCGAGGAAATAACAAAGAAAAACATGTATAAGTCCAGCGTTGTCGTTACAAAAAGGAATAGGGTTTTTATTTTGAAATATAATGGGCCACATAGGCAGCGTAGAGGTAAGGCAGAGGATATATGAATTCTTTAAAACAACATAAACAGTATTGATGCAAATACTGGTAGATAAATGGGACACTAATGATATACTTCATTTTAAATAGTTATTTTGATATAGCATTCGAAGAAACAGTTTACGCGGAAGTGTATATTTAAAACATTGTTTTTGTAAGGTACGGGTTTTATAGTTCCATCCGATTTTTTTTTTTTTTTTTTTTGTCTGCGTTTTGCAGATAATGTATTTTTACATATCAAAACAGAATTTTTCTAAAATTGGTATAGAAAAACTGCTTTAAAATATTTTTTAAACTGAAGTCAAACAGACAAAAATTAGCATTGCATGTTTTATCGAAATATAGTGAATGACAATGTGTGTGTTACATTAACCCCTTAACTTAAAAAACGCTAGAATACTCAGATATCTTGAATTTATTGTTATTTATATAATAATAATGTATGGTTTTAATGTTTCCTTTGCTAAAATTATAATTTGTTATGTACTATTTTAAAAATTTTTAATGAGAGGCACTGTTTTGATTGCGGCTATATTCCTTTGCTTATTCACTCGTTGATATGCAAAATAAGTCTTTCTTCGTCTTTTCATTCAAATACATTTTTTACTGTTTTTTCCGTTTTCATGTTTTCTCAGTTATAATTATAGTTCGTTTTTTTAGTATTTCATCCATTTTCCATATGTGTTCTGTTTTGGTGGAAGGTTTCGGATTGACTTGCTGTTGTGCATTGCGCTGCTTTTTGAAAAAATTTTACTTTTTTATTTAGATATTTCATGTAGGTATGTAGATTAATTTTAGTATTATTCTTTTAGTATTATGTCTATAATCTTTAGTATTTATAGAATCTTATTCTTACATTATTTTCTCTTCCTTGCATCTCAGTAGCACATGCAAATATTGGAGAATGTTGTCTGGAAAAAATTTATCTCTAACCCTATTAATTTTATTTCCTAAAGCTATATATATAACAGTCTGTTATTATTCTACTGTGGCTATCTTATTTTTCATCTATATATTGTCTTTTTTATTTCTATTTATTGCTTTGCCCTATTAGAATTATGGCAATTTAATATATGATTATTATTTATGCAAATATTATATTCATAATATAATATTTGCCAATAATATAATATAATTCAGCAATAAAAGAAATTCACAAATTTTTTGGACATTTTACAAAGTGATTGTTTAGGGGAAAAGTGCATTTTAATCCACATAAAATGCATCTTTCTGAGAAAGCCACAAATTCAAAAAAATAAATATGATCTGGGTGTTTCAGAATTAGACCAGAATCATTATTAATAGCTAATACTTTTCTTGTAATCCAAAATACATTAAAAATAAATAACTTCGCTATTATGCAGAAATAAAATTTGCATTCTTTCACTATATTTAACTATTGTATCAAAATTAACTTTGGGCAACTAAAAAAATCAAGCTTCTCCCATCAACACAAAACAAAAGGTTTGGGAAAATTTGATAATTTTCAGCTGCAAATTATTTAATTTTTATTATAATCCATGGTCAACCAGAAAAAGTATATTTATGGTAAGACTAATTTCTGTCGGAAGTTTTATCATGTTTTCTTATCTGTATCAAGCCCCAAGTAAAGCTGCAAACACAGTGAAACAGGCAATAGTTTTGAAATGTTTATCTACATATTAAAGCTTTTTAGCTATTTAAAGTCGAATGTTTTGATATATATATTTTTTTATTTTACTAAAAGCCGACACTCTCAAGAAGTAGTATTTATCATAAAAATGAACTTTTCAAGTTTATTATCGTTTTAGAAACACAAAGAGAGAAGTGCTCTTGGATCGAAATCTAACGAGAGGAACTATATGTAAACTAATATAGGTGAAAATATTTTCATTGATGAAATAGAGGAAATATATATGTGATTTGATTAAAACATTCCGCCAGTTAAAATAGTGCATAGCAGTATCAAATTTATTAATCTGTATATTCCTAAAAATTACATAATTTTTTTCCTGTTTAGATAATTTTATAAGGAATATATTTATGTGAAAAAAACTTACATACAAGAAATAAATAAATAAAATAAAATAAAGTAATAAAAATTCAATTCCACAGTTGAAACCAATAGAAGAGAGCCCAAATTATAATCTTTCTTATAAATACAGTCGGACCTCTATATAACGAAGTCGCTAAATCCCGAAAAAAGTTCGTTAGATGGAAAATTCGTTGTATAGAGGTTCATCTTTCAATTTTCTTTATAAAACACATAAAAATTTTAAATTCATAAACACTATATAAAAAAGTAACTATTCAAACCTTTTTGTAACTTAATATATATTTATTTTAAATATCTTATTTACAAAAAAAAAAAAAAAAAAAAAAATGAGAGACAGAGAGGGATAAAAACTGCAAGAAAAGTTTCTTGACGCCTTTATCCACTTCCTGAAGAATTAATTTTTTTCTTTGATGCTCAAGCACTTACGTTTTAACATTTTCGAGCTACAAGAAACGAAGTTACCAGTTCGACTGATCAATAATACAAATGAACGGAGATTAGTTCAAGGACACGAGACTCCACTGAGGGTGAAAGGGGATATCGAAGATGTTTCCAGTGAACTGGATAATGGGGGTTAAAGGTTGCAGTTCTTGGATGAAATGTCCAGAATTTTATTGCTCTCGGCGAGTTAGGTATTGAATAAAACCAGTTCAAGATTTATGACCACCATAAAATGTGCTAAAAGAGAGAATAACTCGAAATGCCCAGAAATACTTTAAAAATAGGGAGAAAAAAAATTGAATCACAAGTGAAAAAGTTCGTTAGATAGAAAATGAACTTCGCTATTGGGAGGTTATTTTACGAAGAAAATCGAGAAATGTTCTTGGTTCCAGTAAAACGTTCGCTATATAGAAAAATTCGCAATATAGAGGTTCATTATATGGAGGTTTGACTGTATGTATGGCCGTGGTAGCCTATGGTCATGAGCTCGTTACCGACGTGTCATGAGTTCGAGCCCTAATATCATTGAAGGACCGCCGTGTAAAGGGGCTGAGGCACATTCATTTAATCGTGGCTCAAAGTACTCTCATTGGCGTGGTGTGGTAATTTGGAGAGGGGTACCAGCTCAGGTGTCATCCTCGTGACTATGGTTCAAAATTACGATTACGATGTCCGTCACCAATGTCTCTCGTGTACCTTGTAACGTTTATAATCACTCACTCTATAAAGAGGTAAATAAAAATGCTTTCTATTGTACATGTACAAAAAGAATTTGAGAGAAATTTTTAGCTTTATAAAATTATCAATTATCAAAAGGACTACTGTCTCTGAAATCATCCATTCGTGGTACTTCCTCTTTTTCTGGGAAGGAAACGATTCGTGCTCAACAATGCTTCCGATTAAAAAATAATTAAAAGTGACGTCATAGATTGGTATCCACATCTGTATTCAGTGAGCCAGAGAAAACCGGAAAGAACAGAAAAAATTAAAATGGCCTCATTAAGAAACAAACAGCCAAATATCCCTTTTTCTAAGTTGATTTGTTTTTTGTTTTTTTCAGTCTAAGTATTCTCCCTTTAGGCTTACTTAAATTGCTTTGCATGAAGATTGCTACTAAGTTACATGCGTACTGAGTGATTCATTCTAATGCTATGAAATTTGTGCCGGTAATTATTATAATTATATATTTGAAAGCCAATAGAAATATCAACGGATATTCATAATACTGTTGAGATGCAATAAAATACGTAATTCCCATGACGTTTATAGGAAAACCCATCTAGTTGACGATTCCCGATCTGTTACAAAATAATATTTGTGTGCTTTGTAAATGATGAAAACTGAGAAGACTTTCCACGCTTAAAGGAGTTCATTTTTCGACATTTTGTCACAAACAAAAGATTAGAGGAAAAAGCGAACATGATTATACATAACCGCACACCATCAAAGACCAAGTCTGTTGGAAGCCTCTTTTTCTTTTAATTTTGCATCATTAATTAAAACTTTGACGCATACTTTTATGACACGGCCTACAAATTTCAGCTCCTTTTTTTTCTCATCAAGTTCTCGTTACACTGAAACGGAAAAAGTGTTTAAATGTCATGTTTAGTTAACCCGACGAAATTGATCTTGGGTATGATATACTCGATGAAATAATTTTAAAAAAATTAGTAATAAACTTTGCTAATATATATTTTCCCCTTCAAATAAACTACTAATTAAATTTCTTCTGTTTTTCTTAGTATACGATATTATGTTTCATACGACATATTAGTATAAAATGAATCCAGTTTTGTATAATTAATACAAGATACATCACTTTCAAATCTTTTTTTTTTTTTTTGAGACATTTAAATTTGACGTCAAATATTGTAAGCGATCCATAAAACTTATTTTTATGACTGAAAGTATTCGTTATAAGATAATTTAAATTTTAGAGAGACAGGGAAAAATACCTTCACTTAAAATTGACATTAAATAAAAGAAATATGAACCAGGATTTTACCATATTTACAGTCGATTAAATTTATTATGCACCAAGAAGCGCAACACGCTTCTGATAAAAGACCGGCGAGTCGAAAATTTAAAATTTGGTTCAATCCAGAAACCACAAAAGGCATTATTTAAGAAACCAAATGTACTAATTAGGCAAAATACATAACTTCTCCCGCTTTTTTCCAATTCCTACTATTAGTTCACTCTCTACCTATATATATATATACTCCATTTCTTCAGGACCCATGTTTAATTAATAACCTAGCTATCCGCCTAACGAGTGTATCCTAAACTACATCCGTACCATGTGATATCCCGCTAAGTATAAATACTGAGATCATTGGAAATCCCGCTCTCTTCTCTCTTCTGTCTTTGTCTGTTTTCGTAATGTAGTCGGCTGCAATAGCGCGTTGTGTGTTTGTTGTCTTTGTTCTGTGTTATGTCGTCCATGCTTATGTTATTAATGTGCCTATTTGTTTCATGATGTGCAATAAACCGGATTAACTTTCAAGACTGCCTCGTCAATACTGCAATAATATCATCCATTCGCCATGTACTACAGTAATCACTTCCAACGGCCACGTCCGATCCTTTCGTTGTTACAGTATAATCATCCACTCGCCACGACAAATCATACACCAATATAAGTTTTATTATATATATCTTGTTCACAAATTTTTAATCGTTAATAAAATACTTTCTATTCATCCATTCAAGTTCAAATGCATTTTTTAAAACTTATAGTGGATGACACTTGATGTTGATACAGTTTTTTCAAATATTAATTCATTAATTAAATTAAAAAATGGATAAATAGTAATAAACAAAAATATTTGTCCAACAGCATTTATAGAAAGTAAAGTCGTTCGTTGTGTTTCTTTAGCGCAATGGATCGCGCGTTAGACATCTAATCCAAAGGTCGTGGGTTCGAATCCCACCTGGGATGGCCTATTTTCTGAGAATGGGATTTCCTTTTTCCTATACTATTTTGTTAGAATAGTTAAATTTAATTAATGAATAAATAGTAACAAACAAACAAAAATATAGTGCAACACCATATATAAAAAGGAAAATGGAAAATTGCAAGGAAAATCGCTTTTTATTTTGTCACTTATTACTGTGATTCTGTCATATGTATATACATATTCATATTAATTGTAATTATTTAAGAAAAAGTAAATTTTCAAACAAATTTTTCTTTGTTAACCTAAGTAGGAATTGGCTTAATTTTTTGTTTTTTTTATATTACTTGTTTTCCATGGCATTTAAATTTGATACAGCACATTTTTATATTCTAGATATACAGAACTATTAACTCTAAGAGTACTCATAAAGAAATTAAAATTTTACAGACATGGAAAAATATTACTTAAAATAAACGTGAAATTAAAAGTAATGCGTGTTTTTTTTATCTAATTTTCTGTCAATTAAATAACTTTCATGAGAGCTAGTCACACTACATCAGATTAATAATAGACAAGTTGAGGGCTTAAAATTCGATTTTATAAAGATTATCTTTATACAGTGATACACACAGATCACTGTTTAAAGCTTCATTAAAACTCTCAATTTCATTATGTGACGTAGCGTAGAAAAGTTATTAGAGTTAAAAGTTATTTTGTTCTGTTTCAGTGATAATGATTCAAAATTTCTAGATATGTTGAAACAGGAGTGACATTAAGCTCTAGTAAAAAGTTAATAAAACAAAATTAATTTGTCAATTGATTTTAGAAAGTAATGTCACTAAAAAGAAATGACCTTTTCTTATTATTTCAGTTTCCTTAAAATCACTATTAATGAAATATTTCTATTCTAATTATATACTGAACGTAGTTGTGTGTCTTATCATAAGTATAGATTCTCATTTCGAATGCCGCTGTGAAAAGGTCACTAGCTTCAAAAAACCTCAACCTACTGAAACTGCTGTTTGAATGATATTTTAACTGAACTCTCCATACTTTCGAAATAATATATTTTATGGAAGAGGTCAAAACCTTCAAACTCGAGTAATTCAAAACGAGGTTAGTATGACTGAGTGTATTGTTCTGGTGTGGTAAAGATATGATCGTATGTCAGTTATTATGATAACCTACAAAAAAGATTCGAAACCAGTCAATCATTTTTCGTGTCGACATTCTAATGAAGCGTAATTGAAGGGCCAATTACTTTCTCAATGAAGCGTCCTATAAAAAAAATATTCAGTCTTATTTGAAGTTATTAATAAATCAATTAATAGAAGAATTAGATATGGATGTATTATATTTATTAAGAGGATGTTATAGTCCTTTGATTTGTTTGTCGAAAGATTCACACTCAACTTTTTATGGATTTAGTGCCAGCTTTTAATCATTATCCGATTCAGTAAAAGAGACCCGGGGTCTAGTGTTAGTATTATAGGCTTCAGGACAGAAACGTAACTGGATACGAGTTTGAAACCCAATTCTATCAAAAACAATTGTGCGGAAGGATTAATTATCAAAACAAATTCAAATTGTCTCTGCGAGTGGTACAAAATAAGGAGAATGAAGTATAAAATCGGATGTCACACTCGAAATTTGAAAGTGAATTAAGAACTGTTTTTAATAGCCTACTACTAATTATACAGTGTGCCCGCTCAAGTCCGTTTCACCCCAATAATTTTTAAAGTGGGGTCTCGGTACAGTAAAGTTGCCATGCGCTGAACAAAAAAAATTGCTTACAGTGCCACCTGGCGGATAAATTGAAGTTAGCTTTCTTATCTCAAAAAAGTACGAGAGATGAAAAAATTCAATTACGAAGTTGTTCACATAACAGTTGTGTGTGTTACGAAGTTGTTCATAAAACACACATGCATTTGATCGCGTTGAACAAAACTGCACTTTCCTGCTCATCTATCTACCACGCTTAAAATGGTGTTCTTCAGCAACAGTAGATATGGACAAGGTATTTTTTGTTTCCCGCTGCCCTTTCTTCAACATGGCACGTGACACGCTGACACAAGTATCCGTAATATGGTTTCGAAGTTCCTGCAGAGTTGATGGAGGGTTTGAATACATTTGTTTCATGTATCTCCACACAGAAAAAAATTCTATGGGTTCAGGTCAGGTGACCATGCAGCCATTCAATTCAACTACCATTTTCGATGACTTGTTGCAGGAATGTGTCTCGAATGCACTGTGTGACATGTGATACCTTGTGCGGCAGGGCGCAGTCGTGTTGGAACCATACATTCCGAAGGTCAGTCAACAGCAAATCCTCTAAAAATGCGGATTGTACGTCCTTCAGTAATGGCAATCCCGTTAACGTGCCCTCGTGAAATACAGGGTCAATCAGTCTGTTTTTAAATATTCCACACCAGACATTTATCGACCAGCGAACTTGATGTCGAACTTCGACAGCACACATAGAATTATTCAGTGACCAGAAAAGGGTGTTCAGTTTATTATGGGTACTACGCACAAATGGGAATTATTACGTGCTAATTATTATGGGAAAAGGGTATTACGCGTAAAGCATGCCTCATCCGTCCATATGATGTCGGGCATCAGGAATACTCTCGAGAGTGACTTTTCCTCTTTTCTTCGGCGTTATGTCGCGTTCCGAATTTTGGAGTTACGAACTAAATAAATATGCCTTTTACGCCTTCTATTTCTTACATTGCTTTAGGGAAGGTGTCTTTTCTTACTAAATCGACAATGCTGCACAACTTTGCCGCTGACTTTTTTCATCTATCTTGTACTTTTTTGAGATAAATACGCTAACTCTAAATTTATCCAGTAAGGGGCTCTGTAAGATTTTTTTTGTGGAGCGCATAACTTTACTATACTGAGACCCCACTTTTATGACTGTAGCTCTTGTCGTTTATAAATTATAGGGGTGACAACGGATTTAAGTGCTCACATTGTATAAAGTGCAATTAATTTTTCGAAAAAGTTATACGAGATCAAAATATTTGGATACACCACTTTTTCATTCCTGCTAAAATAAATTATGTAATTTGTATTCCTGTTTAGTAAGATTTCTTTGATGAAATTCCACTCAAACTAGAAGTTATGAAATTTTTGAATATTTATTCGATAAATGCAAAAATTTTAATTGCTTAAAATTTAATTTTTTAAAATTTAATTAAATTTACTTAATTAAATGATTTATCTCTTAATTGAAGCGACCAGAATAACCTATTATGCAACATCTAGTGCTATATTAATTGAACAAATTAAACAAGACACTATACTCACTTATAATTTTACCTCTATCTTTATCCATCCTCCTTAGAGAATAATTACATTGTAATTTATTGTTATCTCCCTCTTCCTCTTTCTTTAATTATTTTTTGCTTGTTTTGCTTATCAAAGTTGAAAACAAACTTTTAATTTTTTCATATAACATTGATAACTTTTAACACTCCCCCCTCTTCCCTCAAAAAAAAAACAGCTTTAAATAGCGGAGGGAGACGTTAGCATATTTTTTTTTGTCATGAACGGTGAACAATCCTATCAGGTGTGTACGCACGAGGGCGGCCGCATATAGTTCTATCAATCAAGCAAAATTTTGCGCAATTTCTCGAAATAAAAGTTATAATAAGTTCAATAAATATGCTGAATTTTAAATAGTTTTTGAAAGATCAAAATAAGTCTCGACTTCCCAATAACATAGCATAGTTTAAGAAAAACAGAATGTTAGTGCACAGGATGTAGGCTCACACACATCGTTTATTAATGTCTACTTTTTACGTACATCCTTCATTTAATAACAAAGTTCGTGACAGAGCTGGTTATGCCGCAATTACTTTCAGTAAATTCATATTTTTTAAAAATAATCTTTTGTTTTTGACTTTTCAATATACACGCGCCTCCCTCGTAGAGTTATTAAGCCTCTCAAGGGGGATGCGACCCACAGCTTGAGAAACGCTGCATTTATAGCCTTAATTTGCGCAATAGGTGTCATTTCAACCCTTATACTATATTTAGTATAACAAGGGTATACTAAGGGTCTACAGTCGCATTTCATATTCTACGTTAATTTGTTTTTGTATTTTATTTTTGTTGCCACATACGTCGAGAGAAATGTTTATAACATAAATCCGTTGCTCAAAATGGCATTTAAATGTTCCTAACTGTGTGTGAAACTTCTATGTATTCTGCAAACTTCGCAGCCTGAAATTTATAGAAGCTGTTCCTGTTAATAAATGTAAGTTTTAACGTCAAACCAGTTGATATGTCGATAAGTTGTTCCCTCCTCTTTATTGGCAAACCTTCTGATTTATGCATTCTAGCTTAGTTTTCTCTGAGAAATATTATTTTACAAGTGCTAGATGTGCAAAACATTGCACTAGCGAGTATAAAATAATTTTGTGTGACCCTGGAGCATAAGCAACATAATACTTGTAATCTAGGTAGTACATGCGAAGAAAAAATGTTTTAATATTTTTTATTATATTACAATAAAAAATGCTGGAAATTACTGAAAAAAGAGGCAATCCGGTGTCGAATTTATGTTTTAAATTTCCTCGTGGGATCCTCTTTGGAAAACATGATTATATAAACCTCATGGATAACATAAATTTATTTTGCATACATATTTACTTTTTCTTTTCGAATTTTTATTTTGACTTGTGGAGAGCCCCTGGATATGCTTGGCGGAACTCCAGGACTGCGTCGAACGTAGTTTGAAGATTGATGTAGAGGTCGTATTGATGTCCTAAGAAAGCACTGGGGGGGGGGGGGGAATAAGGTATGGGAGGTCAACCACCAATGTTTTGAGAAACAGAGGAAACAAAAGCATTTTTGCATCTTTTTTTATAAAATTAAATGATGCGTGAAGTTGAACACACTATAGCCTAAACATTCGCATACATAAACGCATTTTTCCCACTATCACCTTACGTAAGCAATACCAGAACATTTACTTCTAATTAAAAAAAAAATCTGGGAAAAGGTTTGTCTCTTGTGGCTGTCTTTGGTTCGATACAGTTGAGCTGTCAGGAATTTGTAGTCACAGCAAACATTTCTCTAATTTCAAACCGTCGAACCATGACGATTTTGAGCAGGCAATAATTCCACTAAATCAGGGGTAGCCAACCTTTTCGGGAAGAGTGCAACTACCTGATAAAAAATAGTTTTTTACTTGCCACTTCCAATTTAAAAATAATATAATAAATATAAAAGTACAAACTTAGGTTATATTGTTAATAAACTTTATGCAGGTTCAATTAGTTAGGTTAGGTATAAAATAAAAATGAGTAACTCGGAACATTTGATTCAAAATACTTATTAAGCAATCAATACTTACTTAATACGGCTTTTTATAATTTATGTAATTTGTAATTTTGAATTTTTATCAAGTAATCTTTATTACAGTACTAGTTCTATTTCTTGAAAATGCTAATAAAATTAAGTCGTTTTAAATGTATATCAGTTAATTTTGAGTAAGATTGATTTTATTATGTTCATAGTAGAAAACATTTGTTTAGAAACATGTTGATCCAAACCTACAGCCATATTTGGCAGCTAAATCGTGTAAATTTGGATCATTGTTTTGTACAAATTTTCAAAATTCAAAATAATGCGGATCATTTGCAGTTGAAATAAGTTCCTTATGTTTGGTTTTCGGTGTAGTATGGTGCAGTAGCTCGGTAATTTCGATTGAGATTTCGGGTGAGTAATAATTAACGTCTTGTAGAGAAATTGAAAAATGGTCTGTGAAAAGATTAGCATTTATCATCTTGAAAATCATCAAAAATAGAACTTAATGAGTTATACGCTGCCATCTTCATTGGCGAAATTTCTGTTCTTTTTTTATAAGGTACAAGAGGTATGTAATTACTTTTCTGCGCCCCCACATCGATGGTATTTACCAAAAAAACACGTGAAAAGTCTAACTTTAAAACCGTTAAGGGAAACACAAGGATTGAAGTTCGTATCAATGCTATTAGACCTCTTAAACAAGACCTAAAAATATCATTACCGCATTAAATGCCTTGATTGAAGGTACCATTAGACACAGGGAAAAAAATGTAACATTTAAATTTTTCTATTCAATTTTAATTTGGCTTTATTTATTATCAGGAATTGATGTATTGAAAAAAATGATTCAAAATTCTAAATTAAATATCGTGGAATGCATTGAAGGCTTAGATAATCGTAAAAAATATTTAGTTTCCCAAAGATCTGATGATAACTTTAAGATATCTATCGATTCAGTAACAACACTTGTTACAGATTTAGCTATTGATCCCGAATTTCCTATCTCGAAGCTCAGGAAAAAGGTCTATTTATTTGTTTATGAGGGGAGTGAGAGAGAGATGAACCAGCTTCAAAAATTCCTACCAGCAATTGGCGATCTTTTCAGCAAATGGATGATTTACCTTATTATCTTATTCGATATTTTGCTTTCTGAATGAGTTTCACGACATTTCTGATTATGATCTCATGAAAACCTGAAATGGACTTGAATATTAAGTTACAGGTACTGGAGGAAGGAAGTATTGTGAAAGATATAGACGGCATACAAACCCTTTAATGAAATGTCTTCATTCAAAGATATTTTTTCAGTTAAAAACAGCCAATTGAGTGTTAGAAATTATAGTCAAAAATGACCTCCAAATTTTGCTCAAGCAATAAGAATTTTTTAACCTTAACTGTTTCTCTAGCTTCAAGGGAAAGAAGTTTTAGTAAATGAAAAATTATTAAAAATTACTCAAGAAACAATATGACACAAGAAAAGCTTTCAGATTTAGTCATCATCTCTATTGAATCCGAAATCTCAGAAAAAATGGACTTCACCGTAACTATTGACAAACTTGCTCCTCAGAAAGCCAGAAAAGTTATTTTATAGTTAATTATGAGGCAGTCTTTTTGTAGAAGGACTGATTTATATACTTTTCATTTCATGAGATTTATGCTTTCGTACTTTTTTTATTGGATTACATTTTCTGAGTAAGTACAATTATTTTGTATTTCTAATTATAAAAAATATCTATTTTTATTTTAAAGGTAGTATTTTTGTTTGTTTATTGTTTAATTAAGTATTTTGTCGCTATTGTGACATATTAGTTGGTCAAAAAAAGGGAGGGGAGGTTCTGTACTTAGAATTGTATTTGCATTTTATTAATGTTTTACTTTTTACTTTAATATAGGTAGAAGATTTTATATCGTCAACATTAATTATTAGTCAAAATGTGAAAAAACTTCTAGAGGGGCGGCACATTAGGTCTTTGCACACGGACAGCCGACACCCAAGGATCGGCTCTGGGTGAACATTCCGAATTTCTCACTATAACCAAACCGATGGAGAAGAAACGATAATTCAAATGCATATGAGACAACCAACCCCATTGTAAATAATTAAATCTGAAAAAGACTATGTAGAAAATCCACAACTAGTCTCATTCATGATCATTCACTCCTCTTCAACTAGTTTTAACTGCATCTTCATAATTTAAACCACACAATAATGATCTGGGTAGAAAATAATAAAATTAAATTTAATGAATTATTCATTATTAATTGTTTCGAAATTCAACTTAAGATATGGGCTTATATATTAGAAACAGAGTACAATTTTGTAACAATGTTACAATATTCCTACGAGGAAATTAAAAATGTCTTTTCCATGTCAAAAACTCTAATTGGAATTAAACATTTAAGAAAATAATAAGAGATTTCCAATTTTTTTCACTTACACATAAATATCTTATTATCTTATCATTATCTTTAAATAATGAGATAAAGTACTGGTTGTTTCATTTCCCACAGAATTGAATTCTAAAACTTAAAAGAAAGTAAATGTTTTTCCACAAGTTTGCCTTCGGCTTATTATGATAAATATTTCATAATATTTCTTGAGACAGCACATGGTTCTTAGATTTTATCTGGTTGATTAATTAACATTGTTAAGAAAAAATTCCTGAAGTTCTCTTTCAAATCCTTCTATAATTGACTTAACCAATTAAAGGAAATTGACTTAATATTTATGGAAATTATTTTCAGATATTTCGTAAGCTGATGCAAGATATGAAAGAAATCTTGTTTCCTAGAACTTAAGGAGTAATAATACTTCTTTAACAATTCAGTTAGTAACTTCCATTATTCTACTCAATAATCTTCGACTAAAAAAAAATTCGAAAAAATGAAGCTTGATTTTTTTGATAGTTTTTGCAAAATATAAATAAATCAATAAAAATCGTGCTTTTTACATAAATAAATCACAAATAAATAAATTAAGTTCTTTATTTTTGAAATTTTATAGAATAATGTTACTTCTAAAAAAATTTAGGCGTAGCCGCATCAACAAGAAAGGAAATTGAAAAAGGTATTTTAGCACACACACTTGTAGTACATTTACAGAGCGTTATTCCCTGACAGAAACATTCATGAGACGAAATGGTTTTCGTGAGGTCATGTTCCACTTACAGTCTTAGTTTATTTTGATATCAATATATTATTAAGATAATTATATTTCTAACTGATAACATTACCTTAAAGTTGTTTTTGTGACAGTATTTTTCCAAAATTTTTACAACACAGATGTAAACCATATCTTAATCTCTCTTAGAGGATCAAAATTTCGAATAGGGGATGTGGGGTAAGAGGAATAAACGGCGCCAAAAAATAAGGTAAATTTTATTTTATAAAGGCTAAGGATACTAAAAAATACAATTCTGAGCTTGATATCGATTTTATTTGTAGAACCAGCATCCCAATGATTGGAAAGCAAAAGACCCCTTAGTTTGGAACTATAGTCAAATGACAAGAGTATCTTTTTATGTTTTTCTCTCTCACTTCTATTCGGCAACTCTTGCGTGGTACCAGGTTTCGAATCCTGACCTGATAATGCAGACTACGAATTCACGACCATGACCACTCGGCTACCATGGCCACCACAGGTACAATAGAAAGGCTTTTGAGTTAGTAAGAAGTGCCATTAATTGTATTATAAACTTAATATACGTATAATCAGAGAAGGATAGAACAATAACGTTTTATTCCCCGTTCACTTTCCACCACTGTCTTCAATCTGTTGCCAACGCTAGATACATAAATAGAGGATCATTGAGAGATTTACCATCAGTTTATCTCTCTCTCAAGATATATAGTAACTGAGTTTACGACATCAATATATGGTATATATTTGGCTAGATTCTAGTGCATTATTTTTTTATATTTAAATAATATAAAGAGAAAACAGGGGAAAAGAACGCAACAACTAACAATCTTAAAGCAATTGCTAAGGATCAGATCATTCCAAAAAAGTGTAATTGTTTATTTTATATAGGGTGTTGTGCCGAATTCGACCGACAAATTCAGAACAGAGACAGTAAGCAGCATGAGGACGACACATCACCATAGAACATGGGGTCGAAAACCCAGTTTAGTCGAAGTAATTCGCAAAAACGGTTATGAAGTGGGTATGTCGAGTGGAATGAAAATGGGCAATAAGAAGAAGAGGTCAGAAATACATTTATTAGATGTAAAGCATGTTTATAATACGAACAATGTATCTCAGCTCGACGTCAGAAATGCAACCGGATTTGTTTGAACACGTCCGACAATCTTTAGTTTGTCAGTTTCGGCTATACTATGACCTATGCGGCCGCAACTTCGAACAATTTCTGTGACATTCTCTTGTTGCTTTTTTGACGACGAGATGGGATGCTTTGTCCGTATTGTAAACATGCTTTACGTCTAATAAATGTCCATATTTCATACCTCTTCTTACTGCCTCTTTTCATTCCAAAATAAAATCGACATTACACCCTTCATAACTGTCATTGCGAATTACTCCGACTAAACGTGGTTTGCGACCTCATGTTCTGCGGTGATTTATCGACCCCTTGGTGCCTACTATTCTCCCTTTGAATTTGTTGGTAAAATTCAGCAACTACCTGTATTTATATAATATAAAATAAATCATGAGATCTCCAAAGAGTACTCTTACCAAAAATAAATTAGTTTATATTTTTGAATTTTTAACTTATTTGGTAAAAATTAATTTTCTGTAACTCCAAATACTGTATTAAATCAATTGCGTTAAGCTCATCTAAGCATCATTGAAAATCTACTTCATTACTCATAACCTCTTTTCCATCTCTTACTTTTCCCAAGAACGATATTCCAAAGTGAAATACTCTAACAAGCTCGTTTCTTCTTTTTATATCATAATTAATGACGAGCGTATTCATTTCTGTTTAAATTACAGCTGTCACTCGCGCGTTATCTATGCCTACTCCTGCTGAGATGCTTCAAAACCATTTAGAGAAAGAAACTTCTGTAGCGCATCATTTTTTGTGAATGACGCTTTGCGGCTGCTCTTAATTCATGTCGACATCACAGCCGTGACTTCATTCAGTATCCAGCTGAAAGCGAGAATTGTATTCAAGTGACGGACTAACGATCGTCACTTCCGCACGTGTTGTTTCCGAATTCCGAGGTATGATTAAGCACGAAGCAATCTCATTTAACACGCGTTGCTGTGATATTTTAAAATAGCAATGACTGTGTGTGTGTGAAAGTCTCTGTAGATGATAATGATTTCTCTCTCATAATGTTTGTTCCCTTCATAAAGATACCGAAAGATTAATTTTCGGGTTTTTGTTTTCATTTCTTACGTATAAAACTGTTTATTTCCTTTTTTTTCGATTTTTTTTATTACCTTGAGATAATAAAGTTAATTGTTTGTGCTGGTTCCTCACAGAGATAGAGATTCCTTATATAGACTGAAAGCCTCTGGATAAAATGTACATATATGTTCTTATATAATCCCACTTTCGTTGAAACGGTATCGTTACAATTTGAAAAAAGTACAAGCAAAATAACAAAATGTGATAGTTTTTGTAAAGGCCCAGTGGCTGAGAGGTAGCGTATTGCGTGTCCGGGGCTCTAACCCCGGGCTGGGCAAGGTCGACACAGCCTTTCATCACTTAAATTGGTCTCATAATGAGTACCAAGTTTTTGCTTGGGAACTCAACCCCGGCCCCGCGCCCCCCGCGTGTCACGCTAAGCACCTGAGCGCAACATCTGTTCATGCACCTCAGTGCCCAAAGGTCATGAAAACTGAGATGGGCACAGTAGGCCTTGGCCCTATGAGGGCTGTTGTGCCATTGAGTTTTAGTTTTCTTAAATAATTTTCATAGGAACTTTATGGAACACACACACACATATCACTTCTTATACTGATATGTATTTAAAATCAAGCGAAATCTTTCTTTCGGTGTGATTTAGTACGAAAAGAC